>JAMWET010006363.1:0-529509 GCA_024036415.1 Prochilodus magdalenae | reverse complement strand
TCTTTCGAGAGGACTAGTGGCTAACATCTATGAGCCTCTTTCGAGAGGACTAGTGGCTAACATCTATGAGCCTCTTTCGAGAGGACTAGTGGCTAACATCTATGAGCCTCTTTCGAGAGGACTAGTGGCTAACATCTATGAGCCTCTTTCGAGAGGACTAGTGGCTAACATCTATGAGCCTCTTTCGAGAGGACTAGTGGCTAACATCTATGAGCCTCTTTCGAGAGGACTAGTGGCTAACATCCATGAGCCTCTTTCTAGAGGACTAGTGGCTAACATCTATGAGCCTCTTTCAAGAGGACTAGTGGCTAACATCTATGAGCCTCTTTCCAGAGGACTACTGCCTATGAGCCTCTTTCGAGAGGACTAGTGGCTAACATCTATGAGCCTCTTCCGAGAGGACTAGTGGCTAGCATCTATGAGCCTCTTTCTAGAGGACTAGTGGCTAACATCTATGAGCCTCTTTCGAGAGGACTAGTGCCTAACATCTTTGAGCCTCTTTCGAGAGGGACTAGTGGCTAACATCTATGAGCCTCTTTCGAGAGGACTAGTGGCTAACATCTATGAGCCTCTTTCGAGAGGACTAGTGGCTAACATCTATGAGCCTCTTTCGAGAGGACTAGTGGCTAACATCTATGAGCCTCTTTCGAGAGGACTAGTGGCTAACATCTATGAGCCTCTTGCGAGAGGACTAGTGGCTAACATCTATGAGCCTCTTTGGAGAGGACTAGTGGCTAACATCTATGAGCCTCTATGAGTGGCTCATCTTGAGCCTCTTCGAGAGGACTAGTGGCTAACATCTATGAGCCTCTTTCGAGAGGACTAGTGGCTAACATCTATGAGCCTCTAGTTTGAGCTCTTTTCGGAGGACTAGTGGCTACATCTATGAGCCTCTTTCGAGAGGGACTAGTGGCTAACATCTATGAGCCTCTTTCGAGAGGACTAGTGGCTAACATCTATCAGCCTCTTTCGAGCCTCTAGTGGCTAGATCTATTACATGAGCCTCTTTCGAGAGGACTAGTGGCTAACATCTATGAGCCTCTTTCGAGAGGACTAGTGGCTAACATCTATGAGCCTCTTTCCAGAGGACTAGTGGCTAACCATCTATGAGCCTCTCTTTCGAGAGGACTAGTGGCTAACATCTTATGAGCCTCTTTTCGAGAGGACTAGTGGCTAACATCTATGAGCCTCGGAGGATAGTGAGGACTAGAGCCTTTTTGGAGATAACATCTATGAGCCTCTTTCGAGAGGACTAGTGGCTAACATCTATGAGCCTCTTTCGAGAGGACTAGTGGCTAACATCTATGAGCCTAACATCTATGAGCCTCTTTCGAGAGGACTAGTGGGCCTCTAACATCCATGAGCCTCTTTCGAGACGACTAGTGGCTAACATCTATGAGCCTCTTTCGAGAGGACTAGTGGCTAACATCTATGAGCCTCTTTCGAGAGGACTAGTGGCTAACATATGACATCTATGAGAGGACTAGTGGCTAACATCTATGAGCCTTTTCGAGAGGACTAGTGCCTAACATCTATGAGCCTCTTTCGAGAGGACTAGTGGCTGACATCTATGAGCCTCTTTCGAGAAGACGAGGGCTACTAGTGGACTAAACATCTATGAGCCTCTTTCGAGAGGACTAGTGGCTAACATCTATGAGCCTCTTTCTGAGACTAGCTAGTGCCTAACATCTATGAGCCTCTTTCGAGAGGACTAGTGGCTAACATCTATGAGCCTCTTTTGAGAGGACTAGTGGCTAACATCTATGAGCCTCTTTCGAGAGGACTAGTGGCTCACATCTATGAGCCTCTTTCGAGAGGACTAGTGGCTAACATCATTGAGCCTCTTTTCGAGAGGACTAGTGGACTAGAGGACTAGAGTCTAACATCTATGAGCCTCTTTCGAGAGGACTACTGCCTAACATCTATGAGCCTCTTTCGAGTGGACTAGTGGATAACATCTATGAGCCTCTTTCGAGAGGACTAGTGCCTAACATCTATGAGCCTCTTTCGAGAGGACTAGTGGCCAGCTCTTTCATCTCTTTTCGAGAGGGAGCCTCTAGTGGCTAACATCTATGAGCCTCTTTCGAGAGGACTAGTGCCTAACATCTATGAGCCTCTTTCGAGAGGACTAGTGGCTAACATCTATGAGCCTCTTTCGAGAGGACTAGTGGCTAACATCTATGAGCCTCTTTCGAGAGGACTAGTGGCTAACATCTATGAGCCTCTTTCGAGAGGACTAGTGGCTAACATCTATGAGCATCTATGAGCCTCTTTCGCCTCTTTCGAGAGGACTAGTGGCTAACATCTATGAGCCTCTTTCGAGGACTAGGGCTAACATCTATGAGCCTCTTTGGAGGACTAGTGGCCTAACATCTATGAGCCTCTTTCGAGAGGACTAGTGGCTAACATCATCCTATGAGCCTCTTTCGAGAGGACTAGTGGCTAAACATCTATGAGCCTCTTTCGAGAGGACTAGTGGCTAACATCTATGAGCCTCTTTCGAGAGGAGGATGAGCCTCTTTCGAGAGGACTAGTGTCTAACATCTATGAGCCTCTTTCAAGAGGACTAGTGGCTGACATCTATGAGCCTCTTTCGAGAGGGACTAGTGGCTAACATCTATGAGCCTCTTTCGAGAGGACTAGTGAGAGGACTAACATCTATGAGCCTCTTTCGAGAGGACTAGTGGCTAACATCTATGAGCCTATTTCGAGAGGACTAGGACTAGTGGCTAACATCTATGAGCCTCTTTCGAGAGGACTAGTGGCTAACATCTATGAGCCTCTTTCGAGAGGACTAGTGGCTAACATCTATGAGCCTCTTTCGAGAGGACTAGTGGCTAACATCTATGAGCCTCTTTCGAGAGGACTAGTGGCTAACATCTATGAGCCTCTTTCGAGAGGACTAGTGGCTAACATCTATGAGCCTCTTTCGAGAGGACTAGTGGCTAACATCTATGAGCCTCTTGCGAGAGGACTAGTGCCTAACATCTATGAGCCTCTTGCGAGAGGACTAGTGCCTAACATCTATGAGCCTCGGAATCTGACCCCTAGCTTTTTGGAGATAACATCCATGAGCCTCTTGCGAGAGGACTAGTGCCTAACATCTATGAGCCTCTTGCGAGAGGACTACTGGCTAACATCTATGAGAGGACCTCTTTCCTCGAGAGACTAGTGGGCCTAACATCTATGAGCCTCTTTCGAGAGGACTAGTGGGCTAACAAACATCTATGAGCCTCTTTCGAGAGGACTAGTAGCTAACCTATTTGAGCCTCTTTCGAAAGGGACTAGTGGCTAACATCTATGAGCCTCTTTCGAGAGGACTAGTGGCTAACATCTATGAGCCTCTTTCGAGAGGACTAGTGGCTAACATCTATGAGCCTCTTTCGAGAGGACTAGTGCCTAACATCTATGAGCCTCTTTCGAGAGGACTAGTGGCTAACATCTATGAGCCTCTTTCGAGAGGACTAGTGGCTAACATCTATGAGCCTCTTTCGAGAGGACTAGTGGCTAACATCTATGAGCCTCTTTCGAGAGGACTAGTGGCCAACATCTATTATCCTGTTTCGTGATGTCTAGTGGCTAACATCTATGAGCATCTTTCGAGAGGACTAGTGGCTAACATCTATGAGCCTCTTCCGAGAGGACTAGTGGCTAGCATCTATGAGCCTCTTGCGAGAGGAGTAGTGGCTAACATCTATGAGCCTCTTTCTAGAGGACTAGTGGCTAACATCTATGAGCCTCTTTCGAGAGGACTAGTGGCTAACATCTATGAGCCTCTTTCGAGAGGACTAGTGCCTAACATCTATGAGCCTCTTTCGAGAGGACTAGTGGCTAACATCTATGAGCCTCTTTCGAGAGGAGAGGACTACTGGCTAACATCTATGAGCCTCTTTCGAGAGGACTAGTGGCTAACATCTATGAGCCTCTTTCGAGAGGACTAGTGGCTAACATCTATGAGCCTCTTTCGAGAGGACTAGTGGCTAACATCTATGAGCCTCTTTCGAGAGGACTAGTGGCTAACATCTATGAGCCTCTTTCGAGAGGACTAGTGGCTAACATCTATGAGCCTCTTTCGAGAGGACTAGTGGCTAACATCTATGAGCCTCTTTCGAGAGGACTAGTGGCTAACATCTATGAGCCTCTTTCGAGAGGACTAGTGGCTAACATCTATGAGCCTCTTTCGAGAGGACTAGTGGCTAACATCTATGAGCCTCTTTCGAGAGGACTAGTGGCTAACATCTATGAGCCTCTTTCGAGAGGACTACTGCCTAACATCTATGAGCCTCTTTCGAGAGGACTAGTGGCTAACATCTATGAGCCTCTTTCGAGAGGACTAGTGGCTAACATCTATGAGCCTCTTTCGAGAGGACTAGTGGCTAACATCTATGAGCCTCTTTCGAGAGGACTAGTGGCTATAACATCTATGAGCCTCTTTCGAGAGGACTAGTGGAGGACTAGTGGCTACATCTATGAGCCTCTTTCGAGAGGACTAGTGGCTAACATCTATGAGCCTCTTTCGAGAGGAGTGACTAACATGGCTAACATGGCTAACATATGAGCCTCTTTCGAGAGGACTAGTGGCTAACATCTATGAGCCTCTTTCGAGTGGACTTGTTGATAACATCCATGAGCCTCTTGCGAGAGGACTAGTGCCTAACATCTATGAGCCTCTTGCGAGAGGACTACTGGCTAACATCTATGAGCCTCTTTTGAGAGGACTAGTGGCTAACATCTATGAGCCTCTTTTGAGAGGACTAGTGGCTGACATCTATGAGCCTCTTTCGAGAGGACTAGTGCCTAACATCTTTGAGCCTCTTTCAAGAGGACTAGTGGCTAACATCTATGAGCCTCTTTCTAGAGGACTAGTGGCTAACATCTATGAGCCTCTTTTCGAGAGTGACTATGAGCCTCTTGGCTAACATCTATGAGCCTCTTTCGAGAGGACTAGTGGCTAACATCTATGAGCCTCTTTCGAGAGGACTAGTGGCTAACATCTATGAGCCTCTTTCGAGAGGACTAGTGGCTAACATCTATGAGCCTCTTGCGAGAGGACTAGTGGCTAACATCTATGAGCCTCTTTCGAGAGGACTAGTGGCTAACATCTATGAGCCTCTTTCGAGAGGACTAGTGGCTAACATCTATGAGCCTCTTTCGAGAGGACTAGTGGCTAACATCTATGAGCCTCTTTCGAGAGGACTACTGCCTAACATCTATGAGCCTCTTTCGAGTGGACTAGTGGATAACATCTATGAGCCTCTTTCGAGAGGACTAGTGCCTAACATCTATGAGCCTCTTTCGAGAGGACTAGTGCCTAACATCTATGAGCCTCTTTCTAGAGGACTAGTGGCTAACATCTATGAGCCTCTTTCTAGAGGACTAGTGGCTAACATCTATGAGCCTCTTTCGAGAGGACTAGTGGCTAACATCTATGAGCCTCTTTCGAGAGGACTAGTGGCTAACATCTATGAGCCTCTTTCGAGAGGACTAGTAGCTAACCTATCTCAGCCTCTTTCGAGAGGACTAGTGGCTCACATCTATGAGCCTCTTTCGAGAGGACATGCTAAACATGATGAGCCTCTTTCGAGAGGACTAGTGGCTAACATTTATGAGCCTCTTTCGAGAAGACTAGTGGCTAACATCTATGAGCCTCTTTCGAGAGGACTAGTGGCTAACATCTATGAGCCTCTTTCGAGAGGACTAGTGGCTAACATCTATGAGCCTCTTTCGAGAGGACTAGTGGCTAACATCTATGAGCCTCTTTCGAGAGGACTAGTGGCTAACATCTATGAGCCTCTTTCGAGAGGACTAGTGCCTAACATCTTTGAGCCTCTTTCGAGAGGACTAGTGCCAATAATCTATGAGCCTCTTTCGAGAGGACTAGTGGCTAACATCTATGAGCCTCTTTCGAGAGGACTAGTGGCTAACATCTATGAGCCTCTTTCCTCTTACGAGAGGACTACTGGCTAACATCTATGAGCCTCCTTCGCGACGACTCGTGGCCTAACATCTATGAGCCTCTTTCGAGAGGACTAGTGGCTAACATCTATGAGCCTCTTTCGAGAGGACTAGTGGCTAACATCTATGAGCCTCTTTCGAGAGGACTAGTGGCTAACATCTATGAGCCTCTTTCGAGAGGACTAGTGGCTAACATCTATGAGCCTCTTTCGAGAGGACTAGTGGCTAACATCTATGAGCCTCTTTCGAGAGGACTAGTGGCTAACATCTATGAGCCTCTTTCGAGAGGACTAGTGGCTAACATCTATGAGCCTCTTTCGAGAGGACTAGTGGCTAACATCTATGAGCCTCTTTCGAGAGGACTAGTGGCTAAGTGGCTAACATCTATGAGCCTCTTTCGAGAGGACTAGTGGCTAACATCTATGAGCCTCTTTCGAGAGGACTAGTGCCTAACATCTATGAGCCTCTTTCGAGAGGACTAGTGGCTAACATCTATGAGCCTCTTTCGAGAGGACTAGTGGCTAACATCTATGAGCCTCTTTCGAGAGGACTAGTGGCTAACATCTATGAGCCTCTTTCGAGAGGACTAGTGGCTAACATCTATGAGCCTCTTTCGAGAGGACTAGTGGCCAACATCTATGAGCCTCTTTCGAGAGGACTAGTGGCTAACATCTATGAGCCTCTTTCGAGAGGACTAGTGGCTAACATCTATGAGCCTCTTTCGAGAGGACTAGTGGCTAACATCTATGAGCCTCTTTCGAGAGAGGACTAGTGGCTAACATCTATGAGCCTCTTTCGAGAGGACTAGTGGCTAACATCTATGAGCCTCTTTCGAGAGGACTAGTGGCTAACATCTATGAGCCTCTTTCGAGAGGACTAGTGGCTAACATCTATGAGCCTCTTTCAAGAGGACTAGTGGCTAACATCTATGAGCCTCTTTCGAGAGGACTAGTGGCTAACATCTATGAGCCTCTTTCGAGAGGACTAGTGGCTAACATCTATGAGCCTCTTTCGAGAGGACTAGTGGCTAACATCTATGAGCCTCTTTCGAGAGGACTAGTGGCTAACATCTATGAGCCTCTTTCGAGAGGACTAGTGGCTAACATCTATGAGCCTCTTTCGAGAGGACTAGTGGCTAACATCTATGAGCCTCTTTCGAGAGGACTAGTGGCTAACATCTATGAGCCTCTTTCGAGAGGACTAGTAGCTAACATCTTTGAGCCTCTTTCGAAAGGGACTAGTGGCTAACATCTATGAGCCTTTTTCGAGAGGACTAGTGGCTAACATATATGAGCCGCTTTGGAGAGGACTACTGGCTCACATCTATGAGCCTCTTTCGAGAGGACTAGTGGCTAACATCTATGAGCCTCTTTCGAGAGGACTAGTGGCTAACATCTATGAGCCTCTTTCGAGAGGACTAGTGGCTAACATCTATGAGCCTCTTTCGAGAGGACTAGTGGCTAACATCTATGAGCCTCTTTCGAGAGGACTAGTGGCTAACATCTATGAGCCTCTTTCGAGAGGACTAGTGGCTCACATCTATGAGCCTCTTTCGAGAGGACTAGTAGCTAACATCTATGAGCCTCTTTCGAGAGGACTAGTGGCTCACATCTATGAGCCTCTTTCGAGAGGACTACTGCCTAACATCTATGAGCCTCTTTCGAGAGGGCTAGTGCCTGACATCTATGAGCCTCTTTCGAGAGGACTAGTGGCTAACATCTATGAGCCTCTTTCGAGAGGACTATGAGAGTCTTTCGAGAGGACTAGTGGCTAACATCTATGAGCCTCTTTCGAGAGGACTAGTGGCTAACATCTATGAGCCTCTTTCTAGAGGACTAGTGGCTAACATCTATGAGCCTCTTTCGAGAGGACTAGTGGCTAACATCTATGAGCCTCTTTCGAGAGGACTAGTGGCTAACATCTATGAGCCTCTTTCGAGAGGACTAGTGGCTAACATCTATGAGCCTCTTTCGAGAGGACTAGTGCCTGACATCTATGAGCCTCTTTCGAGAGGACTAGTGCCTAACATCTATGAGCCTCTTTCGACAGGACTAGTGGCTAACATCTATGAGCCTCTTTTGAGAGGACTACTGCCTAACATCTATGAGCCTCTTTAGTGGCTAACAGGATGAGCTCTTCGAGAGGACTAGTGGCGAACATCTATGAGCCTCTTTCGAGAGGACTAGTGCCTAACATCAATTAGCCTCTTGAGAGAGGACTAGTGGCTAACATCTATGAGCCTCTTTCGAGAGGACTAGTGGCTAACATCTATGAGCCTCTTTCGAGAGGACTAGTGCCTAACATCTATGAGCCTCTTTCGAGAGGACTAGTGGCTAACATCTATGAGCCTCTTTCGAGAGGACTAGTGGCTAACATCTATGAGCCTCTTTCGAGAGGACTAGTGGCTAACATCTATGAGCCTCTTTCGAGAGGACTAGTGGCTAACATCTTTGAGCCTCTTTCGAGAGGACTAGTGGCTAACATCTATGAGCCTCTTTCGAGAGGACTAGTGGCTAACATCTATGAGCCTCTTTCGAGAGGACTAGTGGCTAACATCTATGAGCCTCTTTCGAGAGGACTAGTGGCTAACATCTATGAGCCTCTTTCGAGAGGACTAGTGGCTAACATCTATGAGCCTCTTTCGAGAGGACTAGTGGCTAACATCTATGAGCCTCTTTCGAAAGGGACTAGTGGCTAACATCTATGAGCCTCTTTCGAGAGGACTAGTGGCTAACATCTATGAGCCTCTTTCGAGAGGACTAGTGGCTAACATCTATGAGCCTCTTTCGAGAGGACTACTGCCTAACATCTATGAGCCTCTTTCGAGAGGACTAGTGGCTAACATCTATGAGCCTCTTTCGAGAGGACTAGTGGCTAACATCTATGAGCCTATTTCGAGAGGTCTATGGCCCAACATCTATGAGCCTCTTTCGAGAGGACTAGTGCCTAACATCTATGAGCCTCTTTTAAGAGGACTAGTGGCTAACATCTATGAGCCTCTTTCGAGAGAGGACTAGTAGGCCTAATATCTATGAGCCTCTTTCGAGAGGACTAGTGGCTAACATCTATGAGCCTCTTTCGAGAGGACTAGTGGCTAACATCTATGAGCCTCTTTTCGAGAGAGGACTAGTGGCTAACATCTATGAGCCTCTTTCGAGAGGACTAGTGGCTAACATCTATGAGCCTCTTTCGAGAGGACTAGTGGCTAACATCTATGAGCCTCTTTCGAGAGGACTAGTGCCTAACATCTATGAGCCTCTTTCGAGAGGACTAGTGGCTAACATCTATGAGCCTCTTTCGAGAGGACTAGTGGCTAACATCTATGAGCCTCTTTCGAGAGGACTAGTGGCTAACATCTATGAGCCTCTTTCGAGAGGACTAGTGGCTAACATCTATGAGCCTCTTTCGAGAGGACTAGTGGCTAACATCTATGAGCCTCTTTCGAGAGGACTAGTGGAGAACATCTATGAGCCTCTTTCGAGAGGACTAGTGGCTAACATCTATGAGCCTCTTTCGAGAGGACTAGTGGCTAACATCTATGAGCCTCTTTCGAGAGGACTAGTGGCTAACATCTATGAGCCTCTTTCGAGAGGACTAGTGGCTAACATCTATGAGCCTCTTTCGAGAGGACTAGTGGCTAACATCTATGAGCCTCTTTCGAGAGGACTAGTGGCTAACATCTATGAGCCTCTTTTGAGAGGACTAGTGGCTAACATCTATGAGCCTCTTTCGAGAGGACTAGTGGCTAACATCTATGAGCCTCTTTCGAGAGGACTAGTGGCTAACATCTATGAGCCTCTTTCGAGAGGACTAGTGGCTAACATCTATGAGCCTCTTTCGAGAGGACTAGTGGCTAACATCTATGAGCCTCTTTCGAGAGGACTAGTGGCTAACATCTATGAGCCTCTTTCGAGAGGACTAGTGGCTAACATCTATGAGCCTCTTTCGAGAGGACTAGTGGCTAACATCTATGAGCCTCAGAATCTGAGGACTAGCTTTTTGGATGTAACATCTATGAGCCTCTTTCGAGAGGACTAGTGGCTAACATCTATGAGCCTCTTTTGAGAGGTCTAGTGGCTAACATCTATGAGCCTCTTTCGAGAGGACTAGTGCCTAACATCTATGAGCCTCTTGCGAGAGGACTAGTGGCTAACATCTATGAGCCTCTTTCGAGAGGACTAGTGGCTAACATCTATGAGCCTCTTTCGAGAGGACTAGTGGCTAACATCTATGAGCCTCTTTCGAGAGGACTAGTGCCTAACATCTATGAGCCTCTTTCGAGAGGACTAGTGGCTAACATCTATGAGCCTCTTTCGAGAGGACTAGTGGCTAACATCTATGAGCCTCTTTCGAGAGGGCTAGTGGCTAACATCTATGAGCCTCTTTCGAGAGGACTAGGGGCTAACATCTATGAGCCTCTTTCGAGAGGACTAGTGGAACTATCTAGTCTTTCGAGAGGACTAGTGGCTAACATCTATGAGCCCCCAAAAATGGACGTTTTGTGACTTTGTAGAGAAGTAGAAAGTTTAGTCAGTATCTGCAGGGGTAAACTATATAAGTGAGAAGATAAAAGGAGGATACGAGTATTAGGAAATATTGTTTGTGGGTGACGATAAAGTATAGGATGATTTATGATGTCCTTAGAGTATAACATACTGAGTATTTCTTTATTGGTGATGAAATCATAAGTAGTTGTTTAGAGAACTTTGATGGAGATAATAATTGAGTGTTGGTAGATAATGGCCATAAATTATTTTGAATTGTGTATTGGATTGTCACACATTGGGTTAATAATTAAATTTCTTGCTTGTACATTTACATTTAAGGTATTTAGCAGACGCTCTTATCCAGAGTGTCTTTCCTTATCCGCGGTCGTGCTGTGTGAGATTGGGAAAAAGGGGGCCTTGAACGATTGGGCAGGTGGCCAGTGCCTGACCGACTGAGGTCCAGTGATGTCATTGTTTGGAACATAAGGCGAGTGTTTTATTCACAAATTCCTCCCACTAAATTGTCTGTATGAGAGTGTATATTCATTTATAGATATTGTTAATACACATTAAGTCTGCTTTCATTTATGTGATATTATAAGAACATTTCTCAATTTAAGGGTAATAGACTACATTCATTTGTGTATACTATATGCTGTGGTTCTTTGAAAAATAAAAAACTTGGCAACAGACTGTGCAGTTCATTCACTGGGGACATATACCTTTTTGGTTGAAATTTTGTTGAAGGCTGCATATGTGAGTTTTATTGTTTGGGCTTGATTTATTAGGACTTAGTGTCGTAATTATAACATGGGGTTTCTATTCCTTTGGAGCTGGCAAATTCTTTTAGTTTTTACTAGTTGTTGTGAAATAGTGCATTATTACATAAAAGGGGGGTGGAGTAATCAAAATAGTTTTAGGAAGTTTAATTTGGTAATTAGTTTAATTTGAAATAAGGGAACAATTAACATAGAAAATGTCAAAAAAGGATACTAAAAGTCCGAAAGTGATTACTCCTGTTGACATAGTTCACAAGAATAATTTCTTGGTTAAAGCGTTGGCCTGACATTGACCAACCATGGCCGGTACAGGGGACCTTTAACCCAGATGTAATTAAAATAATGAGGGTACTTGTGTCTACGTATAAATCAGGACAAAAAAGGGGTAAAAAGGGTGACAAACGTAAAGAAAAGAGACACGTGGAGCTTGGCGTTCTTCAAAATAGTTAGCACTGGGACCCCCCAGGGCTGTGTGCTGAGCCCCCTCCTGTACACACTCTTCACGTATGACTGCGTGGCCACCCAGAGCAACACCAGTATCATCAAGTTTGCTGATGATACTACAGTCATCTGACTGATCACTGGTGGGGATGAGACAGCGTACAGGAGGGAGGTGGCTGAGCTGGTAGACTGGTGTGACTACAACAATCTTTCCTTGAATACAGACAAGACCAAGGAAATGATTGCTGATCCAAGGAGGAGGAGGCAGGAGCTACACCAACCCCTGTTCATAGGTGAGACAGAGGTGGAGAGGGTGAAAACCTTCAAATTCCTTGGTGTTCACATCAGCGAGGATTTAACCTGGTCACACAACACGCACTCCGGAAGTCCCAGCAGTGGTTGTACTTTCTGAGAAGGCTGAGGAAATTTGGCATGTCAGCCCAAATTCTCAGCAACTTCTACAGGAGTACGATCGAGAGCGTTCTTACCAGCTCCATCACAGTCTGGTACGGAAACTGCACCGCTGAGGATAAGAAGGCTCTGATCAAGCTGATCAAGACTGCACTGTCCATTTCCGGAGCAGGCCTCCCCTCACTGCAGGACATCTACAGGACCAGGGTCATCAGTAGGGCCCACAGCATCATCAAGGACAGTACACACCGCCAACACTGCCTCTTCACGCTCCTACCGTCGGGCCGACGGTACAGGAGTGTGAAGTCCAGAACAGCCAGACTGACAGACAGTTTTTATCCACATGCCATCAGGCTTGTGAACACCTCCTCCCCACTTCAGCTCTGAAACTGGCTGAACTCTGACTCTGTACTTGCACAGCGCACTTTACACATGCATATGCACCTTACTTGCATCCATACAGTACTGCACTCTCCCTTCCTTTACTTAGTGTTTTTCTTTACTTAGTGTATATATATATATATGTATGTATATATATATATATATATATTATACTTCTTATTTTTCTCTCTCCTTTTATATTGATATTTATTTTTTAAGACTGTCGGGAATGGAGGAACTGCAAATTAAGAATTTCATTGTACAATGTAACTGCTTGTTATGCTGTGCATATGACAATAAAACTCTTGAATCTTCAGTTGTTTGAAGATGAGGGGCAGAAACCTATAAAGGCTGCAACAGATAAGAGGGATAGAGTTGCAGGAGAGATAGAACAGAATGTGAAGGACGCAGAGAGACAGAAATCAGTGTGCCTTTCTCACATACGAATCCAGTGAAGAAGCCCCCACCTTATGAGAAGGAAGTGAAGTTTGAGGAAGTTTATCCACAGCTTCCAGTGATCAGTCAGGAGGGTACCTATTACATCAGAGATGAGGATGGTCGCACGATTGAGAGGGGACAAGCAGAAACAACCATAAAGACGTATTCAAGTTCCAAAAGCAAGAAGGAAACAGACAGTGTGTGAGCCAAGCATGAACTGAGGATCAGGAGAAGGGACTTTGGAGGTGATAATGATCTAAGTGATATAGAGGAGCTCACGGGTGGATATGACCCTGCAGTCAGACAGATGTTCTCCAAAGCGGAAAAAAGAGGTGAGACAACAAGGAGGAAAGAGGACTCAGGAGACGACAGCTCTGATGAAAGTGAGAATGGTGACGTCAGCATGTTTACGGAAGCGGTTGTGGGATTTGTTGGGAAACTGGTGGACGATACAGTGGAAAAACTGTAGTGAAAACCTTTCCTAACCAGAAGCCGTGGGAGGATAAAACCGTCCGCCACGCTCTGAACTCTCACACTGCTGCCTATAATGCGGGGCTCATCAGCGACAATATGACGGAATACAAAGCAAGAGTACGCCGAGCAGTGAAAGTGACAAAGCAGCGTTACGGGGAGAAACTAGAGACACAGTTCCAGCAGAGTGACTCTAGAGCGCTGTGGCAAGAACTACGGGCGCTTACGGATTACAGAAGCCCATCCCCCTGACTGGTGAGTTCGGACACGTCTCTGGCAATCAAGCTGAACACGTTCTATGCTCGCTTCGAGGCTGCAGCCGGCAGTAGCGCTAATGATGCCAATAGTGCCAACAGGGTGACCAGCATGGACTTGCAGCTCTTCGAAACGCAGAGACCCTTTGACCATCAGTGAGAGGGATGTATGGAGAACCTTCAGGAGAGTGAACGCCAGGAAAGCAGCAGGACCAGACGGTATCACAGGGCGAGTCATCAAAGCCTGCGCTGACCAGCTAGCAACAGTGTTCACAGATATTTTCAACTTATCTCTGAGCCAGGGCATCGTACCAGCATGCTTCAAACAATCCGTCATCGTTCCAGTCCCAAAGAAATCACAGTCAGCCTGCTTAAACGATTTGGATTAAACAGTGGCTTTGACATCAGTCGTGATGAAGTGCTTCGAAAGGATCATCAGAGACTTTATCACTTCATCACTTCCGGTCTCTATTGACCCTTTACAGTTCGCCTACTGCCGCAACCATTCTACGGATGACGCCATCACATACCTGCTTCACACTACACTTTCTCACCTGGACACTGAGAGGGGTAATTATGTCAAAATTGCCTGTTTGTGGACTAACAGCTCAGCATTTTTAACACAATTAATCCCCTCCACACTACCGTTAAGTGGGAAGGATCTGGGACTTCATTTCATCCTTGTGTCGCTGGATCTCCAACCATTTTAACAGAACAGGACACCAAACTGTACGGGTAGGCCAATACATGTCTCACCCACCACCTCACCCCTGAGCACTGGAAGCCTCCCCCAAGGCTGTGGTCCTCCAAAACGCCCTCTTGTTTCCACTATCCAACTATGACTGTCATGGCTACTTCCAGCTCTCACACCAGCTATCTGTCAAATTTGGCTGATGACAACTGTTGTGGTAGGCCTGATCTCCAACAACGATGAAAGGGCCTACCTGGAGGAGATTAAACACCTGGAGGTCTGGTGCCAGGACAACAATCTCCTCTTTAACGTCAACAAGACAAAGAAGCTGATAGTGGAGTGCAGCATTAAGCAGGAGAGTAACTATCACCCTGTTGTGATTGATGGGAATGCAGTGGAACGTGTAGACAGCTTCAAGTACCTTGGAGTCCACATCTCAGAGGACCTGTCATGGTCCTGCCACACCACCGTACTGGCCAGACAGCGTTTGTATCACCCCAGGTGCTAAGGAACTTCAAACTTGCACAGCACCATGCAGGACAGACAGGCTCTCCAGAGAGTGGCGCGTTCAGCAGAACACATCATTCATACTGAGCTTCCTGACCTGCACTCCATTTACAGGAAATACCTTAAACTTAATACCTCATATGCCACATGACAATTTTTATTGTTCTACACTCTACTTTATACCTTTATTTTTACATTTTGTGCTCTTTTATATTTTACTCTATTTCATTTATCTTATCTAATAATATGTGGCTGGGCAGTCACAAAAGCATTTCACTGCTGGTTGTACCATGTATGACTATGTATGTGACAAATAAACCTTGATTTGATTTGATTTGATTTGATTTGATTTGATTTGATTTGATTTGATTTGATTTGATTTGATTTGATTTGATTTGGCGTTTGAGACAATTAAAGAGAGGTTACAGGAGGCTCCAGCACTGGTGCTTCCAGACTATTCCTAGAATTTCTTGTTGTATGTGTCCACTTCTACTGGGGGTAAATATGCATGTGCAGTTCTTTGTCAGCCAACAGGTACAGGAACAAACCCTCAACCTATTTCTTACTACTCCACTGCTTATTCAGAAGTAGAACTGGGGCTACCGTTGTGCTATAGAGCTATGGTGGGAGTTTATTTAATGTATGATAAAGCATCATCTGTTATGATGGGTTATCCAGTGACGATTCTTACTCATCATAGTCTCAGGAATCTCCTGAACTATGGCAAGTATGCATTGATTATGCTTAATTCAGCATCACGCGCAAATAGTTAAATTGTTGCATGCTATGATGAAGCCTAAAGAAATAGCAATAGCTAAATGTGCAGCACATAAAATGGATGTGTCAAGGATGATTCATGAGACACATGGGTTAGCTCATGTGCAAGGGGGGAAGTTAGGAGAAAAATCACAAAGTCAAGGAGTCCTATGCGTGAGTTAGTTATCGACTTTGTTGACATGATAAAAAACGAATGAAGGTAAAAGATGCTAGTTGTTGTGGACAGATTTTACCAAGTGGATGGATGTTCAGTCATTTGCCAATTTTGTGTAGAGAAGTCATAAGCAGACATCCGGATTGGATATCTTTGGACAATGGAAAAGAGTTTGTGGATAAAACGATGAAATTGATTTTGCAAAGAATTGGGTATTAAACAGCATCAGGGTGAAGTCTATCACCTACAAGAGTGATACTGTGTATTTCACATTCACCTATGATTTATTAATCTGTATTTGATGTTTTAATATGCATCTGTTGTTTTCTGTAAAAGATACTGGTTGGTGTTTTCTTCCCTTCCTAGCAGACAGATTTGGAGAAGACCACTGTAAGAGTGGTTGGTGCTTCAGGAACTCTGATATGCAGAACGGACTCATGCTCGCACGTGGACAATAAAAAGGGACTGGAGAACTCTGAACAAGGATGCTGTGGACACTGCTTGGATTCCACTCATCATCAAGGCTACTTTGAGAAGTGGACGCTCCGGAGGAGCTGCAGTGTGATATATTCTTGTGTGTTCTCATATATATGCATGATATTGGATTTTGTTTATTATATTGTAATCTGAGACAGTGATAGAGGATGTTTAAGAGGAGTGATACTCTGAGGAAGTATATTGGGGACCTCAGATGTTTTGTTCTTTTTCGTTTTTTGAGGATAGTGGTGTTAGGCAGGGACAGGTCCATTGGAGGGTCCGATGGGTGGACCAGCCTGAATCTGGACATTGTTTTGATTTTATTTTCTGAGGCTTCCATATGTATTTGCTTAAGTCATATCTCTATACAAATTGGTAAAATTCCTCTTTTCTTAATTGGACTGGAGTACTACATGTGGTCGCCTAGGGCAGAGAGATCGTGAGAGATTTTTTCCTGCCTAGATTGTTTAATGGATATTTCAGGAAAGATAGCTGCCTGGCAGGTTTTTGCTCTCACACTCCATAAAGTTACTGTGTTGCTAAAGCAAATAGGAGGAATTATTATTTTGTTATGGTTACAAACATGGATTATGCTTATCTGTTTCGAGGCTTAAGCCTTGTAGGGGGAAATATGATGTATCTGAAAGTTTCCATAATGCAGGAATATGATGTATCTGAAAGTTTCCATAGTGCATGAATATGATGTATCGGAAAGTTTCCAGTGCATGCATAGGATGAAATGTTTTGACAAGAGGAAATGACCCGTAACACCATCGCATCATCTTCAGTTCACCACAATAGTCACCGTTTTGTAGCCACGGTTTTCTTTTTGTGGTTTTCTTTTTATTGTTTTGGATCGTTTTGTTTGGACCGCGTTGTTTGTGTTTTCTTTTACTCATTATCCAAGCGTATGATAATCTGGGTTGCCCAGAATTATACGTGTATATTGAAGCTAAAATATCCCAAGTTTCCTTCGTGCTAAATAGTGTGGCCTTACCTAATACGCCAAGTGATTGTAGTTCACCTCAGTGTACTGTATGTATTTAACCCTAAGCTGGGGAATTACTTGTGCTGTGTATTTGGTTTTGAAGTGTGGAGTTATTTTTGGTTGAAACTGAACTTTCCTTGTGTGTTGATTTCAGTTGTTTATTTTCTTTGTATGTGCATGTGGGTTTGTAGTGTGGATGTTAATACAGCAGGAGACTGAGGCTAGCACTACAGTCAATGGTTTGGCCACACTTGGATTAGCCGCCCATGATATTGGTTCTTGGTTGATATTTTTACTGATTAAAGCTACCGTTTTGTCTTTTAAATAGAATTAATAAATTGTGTTTTTATAGAAAATACTTGTTCCTGCTCAAGCCATTGGTTAATAAAAACTCCTCTACTGTTTTATGCCAACACAAAGAAGGCATATAACTCCTCACCCCTCCCTCCCCTTGGAAGATCTGATCACAATCTGATTCATCTTCTGCCTGTGTACAAACCCCTTGTACACAAAGAACCAGCTGTGACCCGCACGGTGAAGAAATGGTCTAAGGAGACTGAAGAGGCTCTGAAGGACTGTTTTGAAACAACAGTGTGGGAAGAACTGAGTGATCCTAATGGGGAGGACATTGACAGTCTCACTCATTGCATCACAGATTATGTTAACTTCTGTGTGGAGAACACTGTTACCACCAAGACTATTCTGTGTTTCTCCAACAATAATCCTGATATAAAGGCTCTCCTAAAAGAGAAAAAGAGGGCCTTCCGATCAGGTGACAAGGATGAGCTGAAGGCTGTGCAGAGGGAACTGAGAAGGAAGATCAGGGAGGGGAAAGCCAGCTACAGGAGGAAGCTGCAGGAACAGTTACAGCAGAACGATTTTTTCAATAGATTTGATCACTCACCTGCCCCTCCCCTTGCACAGACGTCCCTGCTGAAACCCCTCTCTGTGGCACTACCAACATGCTGCCCTCCCCCCTCTCTCACACTCACCCCCTCAACAACTTTCAGCTCACAGCCACCCCCCACTGGTTCGTTTGATGGCAGCTCTAACCCATTCACACCCAGCACCCAGCCCCCCTGCTCCAGTCTGTCCTTCACAACGGCCCAGGTGAGGAATGAGTTAAGGAAAATTAAGGCAAAGAAAGCTGCAGGTCCAGATGGCATCAGTGCCAGGCTCCTCAAGTCCTGTGCAGATCAGCTGTGCGGGGTAGTAGAGCACATGTTCAGCATGAGCCTGAAACTGGGAAGAGTGCTACAGCTGTGGAAAACATCTTGTGTGGTACCTGTGCCGAAAACGCAGCACCCAAAGGACCTCAAAAGCTACAGACTGGTGGCACTGACCTCACATCTGATGAAGCCTGGAGAGGCTGGTTCTTACCCATCTCCGCCCTCTGGTGAGACCATCTATGGACCCTCATCAGTGTGCCTACCAGCCAGGTGTAGGAGTGAATGATGCTGTCATCT
The DNA here is from genome assembly GCA_024036415.1 of Prochilodus magdalenae. Taxonomy (NCBI): domain Eukaryota; kingdom Metazoa; phylum Chordata; class Actinopteri; order Characiformes; family Prochilodontidae; genus Prochilodus; species Prochilodus magdalenae. The sequence goes on along the minus strand of JAMWET010006363.1, from coordinate 510,832 downwards.
GTCTTCTACACAGAGCTCTTTCTCACCTGGAGAAACCTGGGAGCACTGTGAAAATCACCTTCTTTGATTTCTCCAGTGCTTTTAACACCATACAGCCAGGGCTTCTGAAGGACAAGCTGGAACATGTTGGTGTGGAAAGTCACCTTTCAAACTGGATACTGGACTACCTCACCAACCGACCACAGTACGTGAGGACACGGGACTGTGTGTCTGACAAGGTGGTCAGTAGCACAGGGGCCCCTCAGGGAACAGTCTTGGCACCGTTCCTCTTCACCCTGTACACTGCTGACTTCATGTACACCTCACTAAACTGTCACCTCCAGAAGTTCTCTGATGATTTGGCGATTGTTGGCCTCATAACAAATGAGGAGGACAGCGAGTACAGAGAACTGATTCAGGACTTTGTGCACTGGTGTCTGCAGAACCACCTCCAGATAAACGCGGGGAAGACCAAAGAACTGGTGGTGGATTTCCACAGGTGCAGACACACGTTAGTGAACATCCGGAGAATGGACATCGAGAGAATGGACTTTTATAAGTACCTGGGTGTTCACCTAAACAACAAACTGGACTGGTCAGCCAACACTACTGCACTTCACATAAAGGGCCCGAGCAGACTCTACCTACTGAGGAGACTGAGGTCGTTTGGAGTGCAGGGAGCACTCCTGAGGACCTTCTTCGATACAGTGGGGGCATCTACCATCTTTTACGGAGTCTGCTGGGGCAGCAGCATCTCGACGGCAGACAGGAAGAGACTGGATAAGCTGTTAAAGAGGGCCGGCTCTGTCCTGGGAAGCCCCTTAGACCCAGTGCAGGTGGTGGGAGACAGGAGGATGTTATCCAAGCTGGCATCCATGCTGGAGAATGACTCCCACCCCATGCATGAGACTCTGGCAGCACTGGTCAGCTCCTTCAGCGACAGGCTGCTTCACCCCAAGTGTGTGAAGGAGCGATATCGAAGGTCCTTCCTTCCTGCTGCTGTTAGAGTCTACAACCAGCACTGCTCCCAGAAGACCACGCACACACACACACTTAACTACACACACTCACAGGACCACACACATATGCACACACACACTTAACTACACACACTCACAGGAAATAGAGCTGTTTTCTATGTAGCATAATGTGCAATACTAACAATGTGCAGTATCTTTCCATTCCCCATGTGCAATAAGGAATAAATGTGCAGTTATCTGTAAATATTTTGCAATTATTTGTAAAAAAGATCCTCCAGAGGTTTTGACTTTTATTATTTATAATGTTTATATTGTTGTTCTGTTCACCTATCTTATTTTTTGTACTGAGTAACTTGCTGCTAACCTTTGCTGCTGTAACAATGTAAATTTCTCCACTGTGGGACTAATAAAGGATTATCTTATCTTATCTTATCTTATCTTATCTTATCTTATCTTATCTTATCTTATCTTATCTTATCTTACCTTATCTTATCTTACTGCATCAGTCTCGGTCGAGTTCTGTGTGCCTTTGAAATAAAAAAAGAAGAAGGTATAATTAGGTACAGAGGAGTGTCCAAAAGTGATAGTGGATTGGGTTTCCACTTGGTGAAGGCCACAAATGCATAATTATCAAAGACATTTTTGACTCTATAATTTTTCAACATTAAAAGGTTGTCTTGTCAGAAACAGAGGTGGTATGAGTCCATTTGCATTCACTGAAAGACCACTGACAAACCTGTCCCGCTAAGTTATTCACGTACCTGTTTATTTAATAAATCTGAAAAAGAACAAGGTGCAGATGCTTTGAGTGGAGTGTCTTTACTGCCTCAGTAATATGAATGAATGATTCTGTTTTATTTTCTTTAAGTGCCTCATATCACCGATTTCAGTGGGTCTAAATTTTAGCCACAGCTATCAGCGATCACTACCTGTCTGCATTTAAGCCACGCGTAAACACTCACACTTTGCAAAGTTTTGCCAAACTCTTGTTAGTAACTCTATCTACTTTGTCTTTGATCTCTAGCTTTGACATCATTTTCCTTTTGACCTCTCCTTTTGTTTCTCCCCTTTAGTTTAGTTTGCCTATTGTTAGCTTCTCTGGTTTCTGTCCCTTTGATTTCGCTTGGCTTTCTCCTCTGGTTCAGTCTGCCTTCCTGGACCTTGCCTGTTTGCTCTACTCATGACCAAGTATTGTCCCATTGCATTGTTGACTCGGGCTGTTGTGTAAAGCCTTTGGCGCCAAGTTCTTTTGTTCTTGACAATCATGTTTTAAGAGAGCCCTTTGTGAAAGTGTTCTTTGATAAATTATAGAATTGCTTTAAGAGAATTTATAGTCAAAATAATCACTGGTCTTGTCTGAAACTTTTAGGCTTTTTTTAAAATTCATAGATGCTGATTTTCTTCTGTTTGCAGCTAAATAAGACTACATAATACACTACCACATAAATGTTTATAATTCATTATGAATTATATTTGTTTATTAAAGGGTTCCACATTCACAGAGGTTGGTCTGTCGGCAGGGTCAGGATAAAACTGAAGCTGCATTTAATGTCTATATGCAGAGGAATTTCAGCACTTGGTTAACTGTTGAAGGGGCCACTACTGAAATCAACACCAACACAAGTGGGAGGAGTGTGTTTTAGTCTGGAAGGTTTTGCCTATTTTTATTTTATTTTCATAATTAACATCAAATGCATGTGCTATAGTTAGACAAGAGAAAACATTACAATGCCATAGTGGGTAATTGGGAGAGTCATGAGAATTCACACAGTGAATTGAGATCAGAAGCTAGACCTAGCTTTTTATCCTTAGAAACCATTCCACTTTAAATGATGTAGCACCTACATTCATACACCTGTTTGAGTGCTAGCTATTTAAGGTGGAACATAAATTCCAATAGGGAGCTAACTCAGCGTCTCACACTGACAGATGTAATTGTAATTAACATGCTAACAAAAATGATTTAACAGAAAAAGATCTACATTCAAGACTTTAAGTAGCTACAATACTGAAATTAATATATGCTTATAGGACACAATGGATTTGTACACACCCCCAGTGTGTTGGTCTTTGCAAGTAACCAAATGTCTGGCTAACGAAGGGAAGAATGTGCCATACTGCAGACTTGTCACTCAGTAAGCCTCAGATCTGTAGAGATTACAGCAAATGATTACCAATAAACTGGATCTCGAATGAAACTACTGCTTTCTCAATATGAAACATTGTGGTTCCGGGGCATGAGGTGCTCCCACAGAGCCAGGAGGTGGCTGCAAGTCAAATTCAGCACAGGCCAATAAACCAACACTGCTTCAGAGATGCCAAAGCCACCACATTTTGCTCCAGTAAAGATGGCATCCATGACTGGATGTGAAACAGCAGGGTGTAGCCCAAGCTCTGAGACATGATTAAAATGATTGAGAGGCATTCTAAAAAACGCTTTTCTCTGTTAAAGCAACACCAATAATCCTTGTTTCACACTTGGCACACATCACCCATCGACCAAATTCCCTCTCTGGTTGCATGCCTTGAAGCAGACTACAAGCATCTGCAACCACAAACATTTTAAAGTCACAAAGGAACATTAGAAAACATGTCACCCTACACTTGGCCACTAGTGGTTGGTCCATTGACAAAGCCAGGATGAAACAGCAGACCCTTTAAAATGTTCATTTGTCTTTATTAAAAACAATATTGCCTTTTCTCACAGCCAATGGCAGTCTCCAAGCACTTTAGCTGTAGAGTAAGAGCACACAAACATGGCAACCGCAACACAAAGCCCCCAGCCCCTACTTATTTCAAACCTGTATAAATTTGTGCACTATAGTTTCAGCCTTGAGTCACAACACCTTCATATACTCATTTTAACCCAGGGTCATATAACGCCTTCATATCCACCCGTATGCTCTTACCACGACTTGGGAGCAGCTAATATCGGTAAAGTTGCTAGAGGCCTGGATTACTGGAAAGCGGATGGTGCCATTACTCCTACTCTCAAAGGTGATCACCTTTTCCCACTCATCTTACACCTGTGCTCTGGATATCACTGGTAGATATTGGACAGATCATAAGTGAGAACCTCAATAAGCATCTCACCATGAGAGGTCTTCAGTTCTGGCCTGGCGAGGTATGTGTGTGATATAGTGCATTTTGCTCAACGGTATGTCCACTAATATGATACTGCTCCAAACCATTGGTTTCCAGGTTTGTGCAGGTCCAAGTTTGTGTGCTGGACAACATGCAGAAATCAGCCTTGTTTGTTTTAGGTTTCTATTTACAAGTACCCTTAATCACTTGCAAATATGCAACCTGATATCATTTAACTGTACAACAGCTTCTTCCAGCTAATGGTCTGTATGTAAGCACTTTGAAAAAGTAATTAAATAAAGAAAAGTCTCTGCTGCAGATTTTCCAATCTGGAAACATATGCACACTGATTTGTATTCAAATCTGAACTCTTAATACATACACAATGTGCTTGTCCAAGCATAGTGCGTGTGCCTGTTAATTTAGCATAGCCAAACATGCTATTAAAGTGATGCACCCAATTATTAGTTTCAGATTTCAGAAAGCAGGTTTGAAAATGAATAAATGCTTAAGGTGCTGTGACAGAGCAGAAAATGGCATTAGTAAGATCAGGTTTGTGTAAAGCACGGTGTTGTTGGGGCAAAATTAATGGCCTGTTTTTTTTTTTTTTACACTATAATAATGACTTCACAGACTCTGCATTTTAATCAATAACAGGTGTGCTTCGATAAGAATCTTAATGTTAAGAATAATTCTTTCCCTAAAATACCAACTTTGTTAATAATGAATGAAAGCTGGGAGCTAACCTGGTCCCACAGGCTTTCATTAATTACTGAAACGTTAGCATTTCTGGGTGAAGTACCCCTTGAATAAGTAAGCAGCTGAATCACATTTACCTGGCTATGGAGCTCAAAGCACTTCAAAGGCCTGATTTTTGATGAAGCATCAACAGCTTAACCTTAGTCAGGTCACGTTAAGGTCTTGCAACGAGAAGCACAGCACACCTCTCCACAAACTGACCACCAAGGGACCAGCAAGTTTGGGAGTCTTCAGTCTTTATTAATCATAGATTAATATGGTGTGGAAGCAAAGCATGCGTCATTATAGCCACCAACAGGCAAATTGCCTGTCACAGGAACAAAAAAGAGGACTCAATTTCTGAAATGGTGGAAGCTGTTCAGACCAAGAATAGGCCAACACTTATGATGAAGCCTTACCCCATGTTCACTCTAGCTGGTGGCAGAGCAACAAGCAAGCAGCCACTTCCTATGCGACTATGCGATTTGTGACCTTGATTTGGCGACAAGAAGCAAAGGACACAGCGATAGAGCAACAAGCAACAAATCAGTTTAATGCTCATGAATTATGATGTGATAAAGAGACATTCCAACAAATTTTTCCTACCAGTCATTGACATGGGGACCTGAGTATCCCAGGTTCTGTTCTCTAAACATTTTGTTCCTACCAGCATTTCATTCCTACTCTTAATTGTTTGGTGATAAACATGCAAGAGAAGCTGCTGTTTTATATTAAGTAGCGACTACTGTTGGTGTCTCGGGGGAGTTAAATCATTCGATAGCTAGCAAGCTTAGCCAGCATGCTATCCAGTCAATAGAGCTAGCAGCAATAGAGCTAGCCATGAATGTAATCAGTTAGGTATGTGCTTGAAAAACTAGCACGCTTTCCTGGACATTGTACATGCCCACACGCAACACTGCAAGTGAACTCAAACACACCTACAAGAGACAAACCTGGAGTGACTTAAGCAGCTTGTCACTTGCTTTGTGTGCTAGTACACATCTCAGCACATAAAGCCCATTTACACAAGCCTGCTTCTCCAGGCCTGCAAGCAGACAGAGCCCTGTCACAGCTGTCTGCACCAGGCTTGGCCATAGCATGTCCTGTCCTTTCTCCATGTGGGCACCGGCCATGTGCTACTGGAAGACGCAGCTTGCCCATCAGACAACAGCTCATATTGACTCATACAAAGACAAAGACAAATCCACACTTGCCAACAGAGCCAGGGCAAGCACAGAGAGTGCTGTGTGCGTGAGCTGGGCTGCTGGTAAAGAAGAAAGCTACAGTTTTGAATAATGTCATGTAGTGTCACCAGGGACTACGGAGAGAAATTCATGTTTATGCAGATTCATGTTTTATTCTGATTAGGTCATAACCTTTTCATGAGTTGTTGATGAAAAATTCATGCAGTGATATATCAGTAATGACATATCATATGATTGCTCAAAAATAGAATTTCCCTTTTTGAACAGCCCACCGGGCAGTAACTGGTTAAATCTCATTGTCAGATCCCAAAATGTCTTGTTTTCCATCACGTAAACAATGGTGCATGGCAAATGCTGTTGACTTTGTATAAACCAATACCCATACCTCATTTGCATGATTTCTGGAATGATTGGCTGTTTCCAGCAAAGGTGTTGCACTAAAGAAATGTCACTTGAACAAGGGCAACAAAGGGCAAGCGTCCCTTTGAGGACAGGAAGTTCTCTTTTGCAATTGACCTCTCCTACATCGGCAAACAATAGATTATGCTTAAATAACTAGAAATCTAAACCCTAAAATTATAAATATATTGCCTCACTAACGTGGCCTACACTGTTGAAAGTGTTTAAAAAGGCATATGCACATAAACACATGCAGAGACAGAAAGAGAAACATGGTCAGTTCACTCATGGCCATTAAAAAAAACAGTAGAAAAAAGAGAGGGAGAGTGATGAAGGATGTTGTCCTCTGTCAAGTTAGGCCACGCCATAGATGGAGAGCTCTGGCACCATGGGCATTCCAAAGTGCTTGTGTTTACACAGACATGCTAAAATGTTTTCTCTGTTCTGTAGCAAGAGAGACTCGAGCAAAGCCAGATTGTCCACCTACACCCTGATGAGGTATAGGAAAAGCTCCGCCCTGATGAGGTATTAGGAAAAGCTCCACCTATGGCTTTACAGTTTTTTATTGGCACTTCATAACCCAAACTGTACTGTGATTTTTCTTTTGTTTGGAGCTAAATTACAATGCATTATTGCAGTGCAATGTCAGAAATTAAAAAGCATATTTTATTAAATCCATATATATCACATTTATTGATCAGACATAGAGATGGTTGAGTAAATAAAGGGAAGATTTAAACAAATTAGCGGCGAAATAGACTTAGTGCACATCTAATGCGTATCCAGACAGGTGTACTATATTAATCAATTATGCAGTTAACGCTGGTCCCTTTGGAGGGAAGTCAACTGCAAATCAATACAAAGCTATACTGGCTGTTCTCTTCATCCCATGACATATCAGCTCCAATGACTTGGGGAATCTATGCCAAGATGTGTTGAAGCTGTTCTGTCAGTTTGTGGTGTCCTCACTTTCCTCTCTGTGTATAGTTTTGATATAGAACATGATATATTTGCAGGGTTGGGTGGGTTACTTTAGGTATATTCCAATACAGACTACCAAATAATACTGTAACTTGTGACGTAATCTCACTGATTATGTTAAATTAATGTAGATCTTCATAAAAATATTTCTGGTACGATTAAACATAACACGATCCACTTTCATAAGGAAAGAAAAAGTCAAACTGGTCAAAATTACAGAGAAAATTGGATTCCTAACAAACATGTAAGTCTGACAGAATATGCAGCTATTAATATAACTGTTAGTGAAATAAGGAAAGGACAAAAAAGAACAAACTAGAACAGAACGTCAGATTACAAGCTTATACCCGGGAGCAGTGGTGGTAGGAACTAAAAGTTCAAATAGCATACGCTGGGGACCTTGGATCTCTGTGCCTATAATTGCTACAAGGATTTAGTTAGAGCCCTTCACTTTTATTGTTTCTTTGTGGTGTCAGAGTTTATTTACATAAAGGTGTGAAAATTTTCAACTTGTAAGCAAGACTTAACATACTTCCATTGGAAGAGGCTGGATGACAGTTGCCTGGAAGTGCATGGCAAGTACGGTAAAGATTGTATAGAGGTGTTTAAAAGAAGCATGGAAGATATCACTACAAACTTTAAAAAAGTTATTATATAATGAATGAAACTTAATCATTCTGACTGGAAACTATAGTAATAAATTAAAAATTTAATTAGAAGGATGGTCTCTGACTTTTGCACACAGCTCTGAATACAAATAATAATAATAATATAAATAATAATAATACTAGGAAGAAGTCTGTACATATATATATATATATTTAAGTGTACATATAACATGTACCTATTTAAATATTTGTCCTTTCCATGAGAGATATACTATTACCTAACGTGTAGTGGCTGACACAGACTTCTTGGGGAAAAAAAGATGCAATGAATCAGGTTGGCAGATGAATAGATCACCTTCCTTTCTGAGATATGATATCATTGCATTACATAACGTTGGGTTTTATTATATAACCCCAGGTTCCAACCTATTTCGGGGATATTGCATGATGATTTCTCTCAGCCAGTTGAACTAGTTCCACCAGCTGTCAATTATGTTTAATGACCATGGTATTTTGACAGCTAAATGGAAGGTTCCATGGGTGAGCTTAGACCAAACAGTATTTATCAGGGCTATAATGACTCTACCATTGAGTTGCTGTTGGTCTGCCTCAGAGACAGGGAAACTTTTTGCTTGCTGGTTCACTTTTTGCTGGATGGGGCCATTTCCCAAGCTGCCCTGTTCAATTACAAGTGGTGAAATGAAGTGAAGCTGGCATTATCAATAGCAATAATTTACCGGGACTGGGGAATTGCACTCTTAAAACTGAGCGGAGGTTGTAAAAGCCATAAAAATCATAAAACCATCTTACGATCTTGTCCACGGAGGGCAAGTTGGAGGTTCCATATGAGATGGGAGTTTGGTTTATTGTTAATATGGCTTTTGTTGACATAAATGAAAAAAGATCCTGTACTGAATACTGTCACAGCTCCTGGTAGGTGTAAACCTGGAAATGGTCCCTGAGAAAGCAGACAGCGAGAAGTATAAACATTTTGTAGCTTGAGGAGATGTGAACGTGCGCCTGTGTTTTGTTACTTCCTATCCTAATCGGTTTCTCTCTCTCTGGTGTTCTCCTGCTTCTCCACCATTTGTGTCAAGGACAGTCATACAGAGAATCAGCAGGCAGGCAATCTCTCTCTATCTCTCTTTCTTTTTCTCTCTCTCACACACACTCTCTCTCTCTCTCTGTCCCTCTTTGGCTCTGCTAGTCTGCCAGGGTACTTCATCTTAAAGCTATGACTCTCATTGTCGGTTCCCATCCACTGACCTTGTAGCATGAAACCCCTGGCTGACTGACATGGCATTGAAGCCATGCTGCCTTGGCCAGAGCCATGCACAACTGAGCTTAGCCATTCTAACCTTTTCCTCTTATTCAACAGGCTCTGTTCATTCCTTGTGACTGAATTATATTAATAATTTATTTTGCTAATATTTGCAGGTTATTCAGTCTGGCATAATCTTTTTACCTTAATTTAATTAATACAATATTATCAGGTTAAAACCTCCCATCACTGGGATGTCTTTTCCTTTGAATGTCCCTGTTCATACATACAAGATACATGCAATCTAATGTCATTAGCGTAACCACTAGCAACATATACTCCCCCTTCCTCCCTGCAAACTGTATTAAGTATTTACTCAGAATGCTACTTTGGATGTAGTAGGCTACAGTTTACAGTAGCCATGATTCACAACAGAACATAGAACACATATCAGATGCTGAAAGTGAGACATTTTACTATTTCATAAAAATTATTAACTCATTTACAACATGATGGCAGCAACGTATGTAGCAAAGAATTGGGACAGTGCAATGTCTACCATAGTGCACAATCCCATCTTCTTTTAACAGCAGTCTGCAAACATCTGGGAAGTGAGAACACCATTCACTGGAGTTTTGGTGGAGGAATGTTGTCCTATTTTTGTCTGATGTAGGATTCTATTTACTCAGTAGTTGGAATTTTTAATCTTATGATGGAGTGAAAAGGCAGGCCATTTCAGACTGTTTGTGAAGCCATGCTGTTGTGATGGAGTTAGTATGTTGTAGCAATGTCTTCCAGAATTATGCAAGGCCTTCCCTGAAAGAGACATTGTCTGGAAGGGAGCATATGCTGTTCTAAAACCTTTATATGCAGTTGAGCATTGATAGAGCCTTTCCAGATGTGTAAGCTGCACACACCATTGGCACTAATGCCACCCCATACCATCAGACAGGCAGGCTTTAAACAGTGCACAGATAACAGGCTGAATGGTCCTTCTCCTCTTGTGCCAACAGGACACGGCATCTATGGTTTCCAAAAAGAATTTCAGATTTAAATTTATTTTGCCTCAGTGCATTATTAATTAGCTTTGGTCCAGAGGACAGGGCAATGCTGACATTGGACTTTTCCAGTCTTTTGATTTTCTTGTCCCAACTTTTTTTGAGATGCATTGCTGCCACCAAGTGCTAAATGACTTAATAATTTTCATGAAAAGTTAGAATGTCTCACTTTCATCTGACATTTGTTCTATGTTCTATTGTGAATAAAATATGAGGCTATGAGGTTTACAATCTGGTTTTATTTACATAGCTGGATAATGTATTTCTTTTGTGCCATGTTTAAGAATGTTTTTTTGAAGTTGTACTTAAGTCATCCTAAATGGATGAATTTGATGGCTTTGAGTGCTTTAAAAGAACATTCAAAGAGAACTCAGTAAAAACCTGGTGAACTTGCCTACCAAGGATGCAAGTAATGAAATCTACAACTGACATGATGTCTTCATGCCAATTGTACATTTGAGATCTAAACTTTGATCTGAACATTCTTTATGAGCCTGTGTTAATATATAAAGATGGATGATGTGGTCTGAAAACCTTGGGTGCCTTCGTTTGAAATGGCTGTTTTAGGCTGTACATAATGCAGGTCCTGGATATATGGCCCATGGATGCTGGATATAATGTGCTGAGCCGTGCGATGGTAGGATATCAAGTTTTTATTTATTGATCACAATTATTTATATGGCCCTTAAGTTGCTGGAGAGAGCACACATACAGTGTATAGGCATTTTTGTTTCTTGCCTGAGGTGATGTATTAGATCCCTATGAATTTCTAACAAACTGCACCAAAAGTCACATAAAAAAATTGCTTATTAACAGAAGACCGAGCTTATCTGTTGTGGGGAAAACGATGATTTTAAACAAAAGGCATCTGTTAATCACAGGTGGACAAATTGTTTGATAAGAGGTAGCACTAGCACAATAAACGACTGATTAACATTCAATATGCTCCTGCATTAAAGGTTTTGGATTTTCGGCTTTATGCCCACACTAGTATCCCTTACAAGGATGAACTTGAAAATCCAACCACCACATGGTGAAAATTATAGGGATTCACTGGAACAAGTAATTAAGTCAATCAATTGCGAAATGAACAGCTGTTGAGCCATAATTTGTTTTTTTTTTCAGGCAGTGCTTATCCACTGATAAATGCTAATAAGATGAAATTGGTCACTGAAGATACTCCATGCTTTCTCCACGACAAGATTCGTTCCTTTCTCTTTCTACATTACTAACAACAGCATTTGCTTTCTCTAATGTCTCCGAGGCTGAACATAAACATAATCCTGTATTTTGTCTCCCTATGTGTCACAGCATCTACCAGCCTGTCTGACACTTCTTAAACCCATTATCACCCCTAAAATAAATGGAGAAGGAGGTCAAATTGACTTTAATGTCTCAGTGGGGAAATAGTGACTTTGCACACTGCAGCCCCACTGCTCCGAGAGACAGGCTGATGTTTGGAAATTACCTTGAACCACGTCTCCAGATCCGTCCTCACAGGCCTCCCTTGACACATCATCAATGTTGCATCAGGTCAGGGAGGCATCGACTTGCCGGCTGTAAATTTTCAACACAAGCTCTAGACCACATCCCAGAATTTCAGATGGGGTTGGATAGTCTTCAGGAAGGTTGCTGTGTGCCCAAATTGAAATGACCCCACTGGGTTATTAACAGAAATATTTTACCTGCATATTTAAATGCCGTATCCATGCTCCTCCTACAAATGCATTCTTTCTTGGAAAGTAAGCTTTATTGATTTACAAACACATAATGTTAAGTATCCACTGTAAAATGTCATGCTTTAAAGCTGGACTACATTCTTATGGCAAAAACAACTAGGCAGAGAGGAACATGCGACACTTCTGCTACCATGCTAATGTTAATATGATTATACATAACAATACACGGTATGTATAACTCAAAATCTTTTGTAAGTTGTGAGTACGCTATAATTTTCTGTTAAGTTGAAAGAGATTTTTCCCGCATTGTGTATGCTGTGTCTAAACTGGAGTAAAGATAAAGGTTACCTAATGTCTATGGAAGCATGATCCTTATTATGGCCACTTATGCTCTTTATAAGTAAGAACATTTCACTGGTTCATTAATTCTTCCCACAGTTCTTCCCAACCATATTCTTTTTTTAGATCACACTAAGCATATACAATACTGTTGTAGCTGCTAGAAAAATTGCATGTGTAAAAAAAGTTAAAGAAAAGATTTGGCCAGTAGAGATTTGTTTACTCAGCAAAAACAATAATGATATAATAAATGCAAAACATTGCCTATGTTGGACTTGGACAAGGCCCCTAACCCCTTTCTGCTTTAGGGATGCTGTATCATAGCTTTCTAAGCTGGGACGTGTAAAGAAAGCATTTTGGTTTACTGTGCAAGTATTATGGCAATAAAAGTACTTACTTTATCTGGTTTGGCCAAGTGAAACAATGTGATGAAATTTAATTATATAATGATGAACATATCGGTAGCAGTTTACTTTAGTTTTGTAATAAGTAGGTAATGATATGGTCATTTTGGGGTAGCAAATTGTATTTAATCGTTAATTAATTGCCAATTTCCTAGTTGCTGCTAAATAATAAATCAGAAATTGTAGTCCATTATGAAATGGTAAAATAATGGTAAAAAGTTGTACTTACCTACAAATTACCTGCGTATTTTAAAGCTCTTTATGTGTAATAAGTGAGCAATTACAGTGGTAACAAGGCAGCAATATATACACACTGGTATCATTACCCAGGAATAGATGAGGTAAATTTATTCCATCACATTACTGCCTTACCACTACAACTGCTCACTTATCATACATAAAGAATTATAAAATAAGCAGGCAAGTACAATTTAACAACTAGGAAATTGGCATCTAATTAATGATTAAATAAAATTTGTTACTGTAAAATGACCATATAATTACCTATTTATTAGCGATCAGTGAAGTCCTACCTGTAATGTTTGTGGGCATTCAGGAGACACCCGTAACCAAATATTATTGTTCAAACCTACTTTTTTAAACATGAAATTATTTTCTGCATTTATGATTAATTTGATCTATTATAATGATGTATTTGATAATGATATTTTTATTAGCACAAATGCAATTATTGCCAATACATATATTTTAAGTGTCTAAGATTTTTTGTACGGTACTATGTCTACTTTTATTCATGTAATTCCTCTTACATTTATTGTATTTCTATTATTTACCATTCAGGAGATATTTCTGAGTTGACTGAACATAAAAGAAGTCACTGGTATAATGATGGGTCAAAGCAAAAGGAACACATATCAGATGCCGAAAAAATGTTTCTGAAGACACAGAGAAAATGAAACAGAACCAGCAGGATCTGGTACATTACCATACCTGTCATCATCATCAAACAGTACTTTAAGCTGTCACCTATTTTTTAAGAGAGGAGAAAATCAAACTCTGCAAAAACTAGAATAAAACTTGCAATTACAGCAAAGAATCTGCAGGTGTTCTCAGAACAATGGACTAGTGATCCCAGAGCCCAGTGTGTGTATATATCTCCTGTGATCGTGTACAGCTGCAGCTTGAGGAGCACCAGCAGGGTAAAAGCAGTCTATCTCTAATGTAAGAAGATAATATGCTGGCATGGCATATTGGTGGAGAATTTGCACACCACCCCCTGGTGGCCAACAGAGGAGCCAGCTACTCGCCCCATCTTACCTGGACCCTCAGGATCTCCTTTATTCAGGCTAGAGTGGCCAGTTAAGTAGCCCTAACAAAAAGAAACAGCGGACTGGGACAGTTTACTGGCTCATACGCTGGAGGAGCTAGGCTGGTGTGAGTGATGCCCAAGAGACAGGCATTGTACGGTGGATTGTATGAACACTGAGCCAGGACATTGCTGCTGTGGTACCTGTCTGGAGGACTTGGAGGATGATGACGAGGACAACGACATGTTTTTGCATGTACGTTAATGGCATTTTGCAGATGCTCTTATCCAGAGAGACAGAGAATGCATCCTGGCTAGTACAACTGGGTTAGAGTCCTAACTCCCCTTGAGCTCAGACACTGCCTAAACAAGGGCCAGTGCTGATATCTAGAGAGATTGAGCATAAGTGCAATACAGTGCATTTTAATATATATGCTATGTTTTAATAGATTAGTGCTCACTAAAGGGCTTCCCAAAAAGATGAGTCTGGTCTGCGTTTAAAGGCAGCGAGAGAGTCTGCTGTTTTGAAGCCACTGGTCATTCATTTCACCATCTGGGTGCTTGATGCTTGTTTTCCATAAATCATGAGGGAGGGTGAGTCAAGCCAAGCTGAAGCATGGCTCAAGGTACAGATTGACTTTTAACCATTCCAATAAGGTAGGGAGGGGCTGGTCCACTCTTGGCTTTGTAGGCAAGCATGACATTTTTAAATATGATGTGGGCAGCTACTGGAAACCAATAAGAGAGTGCAGCAGTACAGTGACATGAGTGAACCTGGGAAGATTGAAGACAAGCTGAGCTGCAGATTTCTGGATAAGTTGCAAGAGCCTGAAGGCAAGTAGAGGAAGACCAGCCAGAAGCTGGCTACAGCATTCTAGCCTTGAAATGACAAAAGACCGTACTAGAAACTGGTTGGCCTCTTGAGAGAGAAAAGGTCAAATCCTCCAGATGTTGTAGAGGAGAAATCCAATAACCAAGTAGGGTTCGCAATAGGAGCTGAGAACCATAACTGGTTATCCAGAATTACACCAAGGAGTTTTTACATCTTCAGGCATAGAGTTTAAGGTGGTGGGCTGTCAACTATGAGGAGATGTCAGTCAGACATGCTGGGATTGCAGACTTATGTAGCAGATGATGGGAAGGGTGTTGAATACCATCAGCATAACAGTGAAAAGCCTTGAGAAGCCAAAAACTTTACTAAGAGGATGGTATAGAGAGAAACAAACAGAGAACCCAGCACAGAGCCTTGAGGGACACCTGCTTGAATGGACAAGGTGTGGACTCTTTTTGTGTCACCCGGTTTAGGCGCTTTAGAAGCCAAACTCATTGGGGTCCTGAAGCTGGTTCTGGGTGAGAAAGAAACCATCAGTGACAAGATAATTCTCCTCTATTTCTCTTTTGTTCATGAGCCAGGTTTTATTAAGGTGGGAAGATTGACCTGGTAGAAGATGAGGACTTCCCCTGCCCAGAACACCTGCAGCAGGCCAATTCCTGCAAACTGCTTGGTGCTCTGGAGTCACTGTCAACATCAACAATGCCACTTTGTGTTATGAGGAGCACCCCAGAGCTGGTGCTATCACAGAACTAGTTGTGTGCTCCAGAAGGCAGAACTGCTGCTGGTTATAACAATTTGCATATTAGTGGATTCTGGAGCATTTCAAAGAACTCCTTTTCATGAGAATAGGGCCAGTGAGGAGCCCTAAAGTAAAGAACGGCTTAGTGTTGTTGCTTAGGTCTTTTATTTCACTTCAGATTCACTCGCACTGGTATATAACATATATGGAGTAGAGCATAACACATACTGTGCAGGAACAAATGAGCTATTGGCTTTGACTCTGCTAGGTGGAATAACAAGATGGGTGTCTTTAATAGAGTGGACAGTAAGTGGACAGTGTGGACTTGAGCAACACTGATGTTCCTGATGCAGCCAAAGCAGCACAGCACTAACTAACAGACCTATGACAACAAAGCGTTCATCTTGGCGCAGGCCGTGGTGTCTCCACATGGATTCGTTATTCGTCTCTACTTTTTGCATGTCTCCATGACAGTCTGGCATGACAACTTTGCAATCTTTGGAGAAGTTAATGTGGTGGCCAGTGATGCCAGTCTGTGTGCATGTAGTCCAATGTCACGCAGCCATTTGCCCAAGGTGCTGGCACTAACAGGATGAATCATAGAGGGCAACACTGCTCACTAAATGTACGCAACCATGTCAGGTATAGAGATAAGGCCCGTTCTTACAGAGCCGAGCCTGAAACTTGGATTATTTGCATGTCTCACAATGTCAAATCTCCCTACCGAGTTTTATTCCTTTTCGTTTTATTCCTTCTGGGCTTATAAATATATATTATGCGGTACATACACATACACACACACACACACACACACACACACACACACATATATATATATATATATATATATATATATATATAGGGTCCTCCCAAGATAATGCTTTCTTGTTGGTTCTATGCAGGATTGCCGGACAGGCAGCGTGGGCTGGGAATATGCAACTGAAGGGCAAAGACTTAAGAGAAGCCAGGAATATGTCACGCAGCCCTCTAACAGCCATGACATCAGCTGTCAAAGCAATCCCCTTGAAGCAAACCACATCTGACTAGTAATATAGTCAGTGTTGACATGTTCCATGAGCAGAAAAGGGCTCCTTCAGGGCTGGAACTAGCATGACAGATGAACCATCTAATAAATGGCAGAAAACAACACTGAATAAAAGTCTAATATTAATGGAATTTACACTTCTATTTAAAGAGTGAGAAACTGACAACTCAGTCATGAAAGAGGCTGCGCTGAATAGACACTGTCTGAAACCCCATAAAAGAGGAGGAAGGAACTGTGTTTAACATGCTCTTGACAGAATAGGCTGGCCACAAAAATGAATCATCGTTATATTTCATAACTGCCAAAGGAATAGTGACATTTATCTGGAAACTAAAAAAAAGGGAAAACATAGCAATAAATATTATAATTTTATTTATTAAATTATTCAGTTTACTAAATTTATCACTACTTGATAAAAAAAAATGTGTCGGGCAAATCATTACAATTCATTGAAGAATTAATTTGCAGTTGGCATTATGTTAATTTATAATGTTGTTCTGGCTGAACTATTTAATGTAGTCATTAGTGCTAAATCAGCACAGATAAAGCATAAATGCAGAAGTGTCCACGGATCCAATACTACAAATCATCAGAAATTCCATTTTAGAGACACATAACTCAATAATATCATCAGGGAGACTTTCCTGTGTTCTGTTCTCTTGATCACCACTGTGAACCAAAAGGCATATAGACACGAGGCTTGTGATTCCAATTCCTATGTATCCTATTAATATGTAATTCAGTGTAAGTGTGGGATTGTTGTCTTTAACAGTAGATATAGAGTAACTGACATCCGAGAGGGTGGGTGGAGTGTGTTGACAGGGACTTATGTTTTAGCAATCCGTTAAATTAAAACTGTCCATCATAAAATGCATTACACTGAATTACACATCTTGTTCACATGATGACTCTAGACATGTAATATGCATCCACAAATATCTCACGCTTTTAATACTGAAAATGCTGTCAGCTGGACGTCCGATTTTTTGTTCTATATTTAAGGCTTGTCTTGTATCTTGTCAGGACTTACTCAGTGTCAGCCTGTTAGGAGCTGGGTAATTGTGAGATACAGGTGTTTAGGTTCAGCACAGAATATATTGTTACCTGTTTTCAGTGCAGTAATTGTCTAAATAGAATTGTCAAAGGTTGTCATTTACTTGTTTATTTATTTAATTGTTTATTTACTTGTTTGTTTGTTTGTTTGTTTGTTCACATGCCATGCTTATTTGCTGTATATAAGACAAAAGATTCTATTCTACCAATAAATAGCAAACAGACAAAGTTTTTCTACTGGGGTGTCCAAACTTTTGCATAAGATTTTAGATCAGTTGTTGATAACAGATACAAATGTTTTATATTCATTCACTAGAATCGTCTTCTATACTACTACTACTACTACTACTACTACTACTACTACTAATAATAATAATAATAATAATAATAATAATAATAATAATCTTACTGGATGTGTCAGTTCCTCTAGCAGTCAATGATTTCTACTGCAACTATGAATAAATATCAACAATAAACTGAAAACCCTTATAGTATAACCTTTTAAAGCTCCTGCACCGCATCACATTCTGTAAGCTGTATTCACAGGAGTGGTACAGAACATTTAACACCACACTCACAGTCACATTTTATCAGGTACACCTACCTGGGAGTAGCATGGTTGCTGACTCTAGCACATAAAGTCAGGTTCATACATATTAAGACAGATTTACCTTTTCCCTTCAGGGAGTGTTCTGTACCAGCTTCAACCACACGGTAACAATTCAACTCAATAGACTGCCACAGGCGAAAGCAGAAGTAGCTGTCATATAGTCACTGGTGAGCCAAAATGCCTCTCTTAGAATCTCTTTTTACAACAGCACTGGATTTATTTTTTGGCTTATTGAATGACTGTAGGTGATTACATTTACAGCATTTAGCTGACGCTCTTATCCAGAGCGACTTACAAGGTTAATCATATTACAAGTAGGCCAATGTTGTGTTAGGAGTCTTGCCCAAGGACTCTTATTGGTGTGGCACCAGCATAGTCACCCAGACCAGGAATCAAACCCCAGTCTCCCACATGGCATTTCAGTAATGAGTGGTGTTCTGCCATTGTGCCATACATGATTACGTATGGCAGTTACATACTAGTGAAGTTTGCTTGGTCAGCTGGAGTGTCTTTATTGTTTGTAGAAGACTGGAAGATCACATCATTCGTATAGCTAGGGCAGTTTAGCTAAGTTTAAGTTGTGAATGTAGACCAACTTCTTCAGTCGAGTTCATTCCATATTTCCTGTTTGGCTATATATATATATATATATATATATATATATATATATATATATACTGTATATAGGAGCCTGACCATGTTTCGTTATACTGTACAACCCTGTACTGGTATAATGACAAAGTTGAACTGAATTGAACTGAACTTGACATACATGTTGTCATACATTTTTCTTAGTCAAACTGACATGTATCTATTAATCTGTTTAAATATCAAAATACGTTCAAATATTTGACTCAGCTTTGAATTCAGCATTAATAAACTGCACCCAATCCTGACAAAGGTGTTTAATTATCGTTATACACACAGAGCTTCTATAAGCTCCAGAGACAGCATTGCCACTAGAATGGAATCATCTGTAGCAGCTGCACATGAGCCTAAGGTCACCATGCCCAATGAGCTGTGAAAAAGTTGAATTCTCTGGAGTTCTCCGGAGTGATGGAGCGCCACCCTTTGGGATGTGCTACAGTAATCCAGGGCTCCATCCTTTGGGATGTGCTAAAGTAATCCAGGGCTCCATCCTTTGGGATGTGTTAAGAGTAATAATCAGAGCTAATCATCCAACATCGGTATTCTGTTGTGGCTGAATGCAATCAAACCCTTACATAAATGTCCCAGCATCTAATGTAAGGTTGTTGCCGCAGTTTAGGGGGGAAACAGTAATACCCTAGATTTCAGAAGAAATGTACTTTTGGACAGCATAGATTACACGTGCCTACTTTTGGTCCTGGAGAGCTACCGCCCTGCAGAGTTTAGCTCCGGTCATAGCCTGTCACATCTGATCCTGGTAATGAACAACAGAGCTGTTGTGTTGGATATGAGCTTAATCTCCAGGACCAGGATTGGGCACGATGATACAAGTTTAATGAAGGAAATATTATAGATGATAACTTACCTAAGTTCATACCTAAATTCAACATTATTCATTTATCTTGGGCCATGGGGGTCCAGTCCACAGCAGGTCACACAAACACAGCTGCAAACCACTCCAATGCACACCCATGTCAAGAAGCCAAAAGGATACCACCATCTGTAAAATGGGGGGAGCTGGTGGGGAAGCAGCATTGACTCCTGTAGCGGAAAGAACTTGTGTGACGTAGAGAGGTACCAACTAGCAGGTGTGGGGATAGCTGGAATTTGTCCTGGTGGAGCTGAGGATCATCTCAAAGTGAATTAAAATTGCAGTGAGGAAAACACTGATTGTTGTGTGTGCTTATGCACCAAACATCAATACAGACTATTCAGCCCTCTTGGGGAACCTGAGAAACATAATGAAGTGTGACTGGAAAGGTCTAACCCTAAATGGTAAATTGTTATTGGACTTCTGTGCTAGTCATGGATTGTCCATAATGAAACCATTTTCAAACAGGAGGTTCATTAGTGTACTTGGTACCAGAGCTCCTTAGGTTAAAGGTCAGTGACTGATTTTGTAGTCACTTCATCTGACTTGAGACCATATGTTCTAGACATTCAGGTGAAGAGAGGTGTTGAGCTGTCAAACGATCACCATCTAGACGTGAGCTAGATCGGATGGCAGAAAGACTGGCAGTCAGAACTGGTTTGGTCAAACGAAAAGTCAGGGTGTGCTGGGAATGAGCGGTAGAAGCCTTTGTACAGACTGATTTTACCTCCAGGAGAACTTGTCTCATGGCTGGGGGAGGATAAGGACATGGAGTCTGAATAGACAGTGTTTAAAACCTCTATTGTGAAAGCTGCAATACACGAGTGTGGGCAAACGCTTGTTGGTGCTTGTCAGGGCAGCAAGCCAAAAACCCGCTGGGGACACCAGTGGAAAGGAAGGCCGTCAAGCTAAAGAAGGAGGCCTTTAGGGACTGGTTGGCTCAGAGGACTCCCAACACTTCAGACCAATAGCAATGGGCAAAAAAAGGCAGAGGCGGTGGAAGAAACAAAACCCAGAACATGGGGGGAGTTTAGAGAGGCAATGGAAAAAGACTTTTGGTCATTTATAAAGAGGTTCTGGATGACCATCCGGTGATTTAGGAGCAATTAGAGTGGCCTCCCCATAAGTTGTACTCAGCAGTAGTGGAGAAATTTCACACTCAAATGAGAATATTGTTGGTTGGTGCAAGGAGCACTTTGAGAAACTCCTGAACCCAAAAGACATGCTTTCCTTACAAGAGTGGAAGCCAGAGGCTTCTGGGATGTCAAACTCCATTTCCCTGGTGAAGGTCACCGAGGTAGTTGGCAAGCTCCTTGGTGGCAGGGAGCCCAGAAATGCTTACGGCTCTGGATGTTGTGGGACTGTCATGGCTGACATGTCCATGCAATGTTGCACGGACCTCAGGAACAGTACTCCTGGACTGGCAGACCGGTTCCTATTTTTAAGAAGAAAAAAAAAAAGGCCCCCACCTTTAGTGATACAGCGATACATCTGGTTTGCAAATTATAACTTCGGTAAGAACAGTGGAGAGAGATTATATTAAGCTAAAGTTCTTATTGTTCTTATTGTAATTTCTCATTCCACATATATGGATCTAACAATATAGAATTCAGATGCCTGTTCAAGGCTTAGCCGGTTACCGCTGCTCTATTTAAGGTGTAATGGAAATTCTAATAGCAAGGTAACATCAGCATTGAGAGATTATCAAATTCAGCATCACAGACAGACAGACAGACAGACAGAGACAGACAGACAGACAGAGACAGACAGACAGACAGAGTTTATTAGCTATGTTTTTTACAAATATGTGCAGATGGACAGCAACTGCCAACTGCCAAAAACCAAGATATGAAAAAGCTAGTTAAGTAGGATGAGGATATCTAAGCAGGTGGGCAGTGAAAAATGTTGACAGGATGATAAAGGGCTCCACTCCACCAGCTTCACCAATTTTTCAGAAAGTCTAAATAATTCAGTGTTAGAAATGTAGACAGATTCATTCAGAGTGCTTTGATGGAAATGGCTCGAGAACACAGAGAATACCGAGAACCTTACACACTGGGGTTGCTTTTCAGCAGTGGTGATAGAAACCGGGGTCGCAGAAATATAGCCATTTAATTTAACATCCAAAACCACCACCAAACTCAATTGTGTCTTCTGAGTTTTATGTGTCATGTTGATGATAGTAAAATAGTGGAAAATCATAAAATAATGTTTTCTGCCAACTGTTTTGCACTTCATATGCCCCTCTGCCAAGAATGTATTAAAATATATAGATTAAAATACATTTATGGCCAAACCTTGTCACAGAACTATCATAAAACAATGTCTTAGGCATCAGGCAGTGTCTAACCATTTGATGTAATAGCTTTCTGCGAAGGAGTTTTTAGAAGCTCTAACCTCCCTGATTCCCATCATCACCACTGTGAATACAGTAGTTCTGATTCGGCTAGTTTCTCTAGAATGGAGCATTTTACTCCAGACCGCTTTGAATGGCTGTGTTTACATGAAAAATTAATAACTGTTACATGTAAGACAAAAACTATGGCCAGTTAATCACCTGATTTTAGTATTCTAGTATAACACAAAAATAATAATTGAGGCTATGTTTTTGGCATTGAATAGACACTTATAAACTACAGATGAAATCTCATTTTTGCAAGTGTAAGTGTAAGTGTAAGTAACTATATACATTTTAGAAAACGTTGTGTTGCATAAAGTCAATGCTGTGTGTATAACAGGAGAAATACAGTTGGTCTGCTTGTATAACACACAGTCTGAAACTCTGCCCATGCTGTCCACCATTCTGTAAAATGTATAATTCACTATGGATAACAAACTCGAAGGAAATGCAGAATATAATAATAATAATATATATTAATAATCTGGAAGTAAAAATCTATTACTACACAGAAACCATGCTTTCAGTCAAAAAGGATGGAGGTGGTTGCATTAAAGATCCTTGCACTACACCGCATGTCCTGAAACTCCTTGTTGTCCGGGCTGCCAGAGATGAAGATCCAGATGATCTTGCCATCATTGCCCTTGACAATAAGGTATTGACAAAGTGTGGCTGCACAGAAAGGCCTGCACACAATGCTGATAAGACTGATGAACCTGAAAGTTAAATCTGCCCTTCCACTACATTGAAACAACTCGTTTGTGTTCCTTGCCTTTGTTTTTAGACCCATGACTTTGGAGAATGAACCAGCCAGAGCGCCGCAGAACCAGTGGCAAATTGTTCAGCAAATTCTTCAGCACTACCCACAACTGGCCATCTATAACCGAACCATGGCCTGATGTTGTAGAGGATGAGATGCAGCTTCAAACATCATCTTGCTGGCAACAGGTATGGCAAAGAGGTGCGTATTCCTTATGCTTGGGTGAACAGTGTGACAGCTGAAAGGGAAGCCCTGTCTAAAGATAATATATATATATATCCGCCTTATGATTTAAAGCATTTTGAATAAGTATATTAAGCTTTATGATACAGGCCGCAACAATAATGTAAATATTTTAACATATTGTCTCTGAAGGCTTATACTGCGGGGTTATACCAGTTTATGTGTGTGATTATGAACATTAATGTACAGTTGCAAAGACTTATGTCCGGCTTTATGCAACATTAATGCCGTATTGAGCTTTATTAATGCACTTGTGTTGCCTTTTTTTTCTATGCCTGGATCCTTTCTCTTGTTACAAAGAGCTTGAATGGCCCCTGCTCTCATTTAATGTGAAAATGTTCTAAAAAGGAACTGCACATCAACTTTTCACCAGTCTGTTGGAAACATACTTGAACTGCACACTACAGTTAAAAGGTTAAATTAAAAATATATTATTAATGTCCTTATATGGATTTCACACTATATATGTAAATGATGTATTATTTTAATAAAAGTGCAGTCATTTGTATTACACCTAATTCCATTATATTCTATGTGCCTGAGAGAAAGGTCGGTAAGAGGGATGGAAAGTGGATGAAAGTGGTATGAGAGTATAGAATAATGCCAATACCAGATGATGCAAATCTGGCCCAAGTCTGGCTCCAGTGGTGTACTTAAGGATGAAGCATGGACCAAACATGGCTATTCCAAAGTAGTTATGGCTTGTTGGACTTGGGTCAAGTAAATTGAGCCTTACTTGAGGCTGATTGTTTTGCAAGGTGTTAATTTTTCTGTTTCTGTTTATTTTTAAAAATGAAAAAAATCTGCCACCTCCTGCTGTTCAAAAGCTGGTCTAGCACACTAAGTATTAGCCAACACAAGCTTAAACGTATTTTGACAAGCTAATCAAATTATTGCAAGGATTTTTTAAATACTTAGATGCAAATCCTTTGCAGTCAGTGAGTGCATTTATAGTTATGTAATATTTACATGATTCACTCAGAACATAATCCAATCTAAGAAATCAGATTATGATATTTACATTACCAGTTGGATGATAGATCATTACTATTACTACTACTACTACTACTACTTCTACTACTACTATTACTACTACTACTACTACTACTACTACTAATAATAATAATAATGTGCATGTAAACACACTCAATGTATCTCTGACATCTGGACATCGCCAAATCGCCAAAGACATCCCCAAATGTTGACTTTCCTTCTTTGAGGTGCTTCACTTGTGGATTGTTTGTGGAGTTTCCTCTCTTCAGTTTTGTCTTCAGGAAATGCATGCTCAATTGGGTTGGGGTCAGGTGACTGACTCGGTCATTTAATAACATTCCATTTCTTTGCCATATAAAGCTCCAGGGCAGCCTTCACGGTATGGTTTGAGTCATTATCCACCTGTACTGTGAAGCACAGTCCTATCAGTTTTGGAACATTTGACCGCACCTGAGGAGAAACAGTAGCTGTGTACATTTCAGAATTCATCCTGATATTTCTATCAGCAGTCACAATATCCATATACTCCTCAGTCACAAGACTGGACACTTCTTTTAATATCAGACATGTTCTAGCATCAGACATGTACTAAACTTATGAATTATATTATTGTTGGTGTGTGTATATATATTTAACAGGATCAACATATTTATTATCACTAATTCAGCTAGATACAACTCACTGAAATGTACCATATTCACTGTATGTACAGCTGCACAAAAAGATTCTAGCAAACTACCTGGGGTTCTGCATGGACAGCTACTAAAATATGAAATCATTTGCATAATTTTTAATAATGATGATAAACAAAGCAAAAAACTGTAACATATATAGAACATTAATTTACATTACTACTGTTTATTTGAAATGAGGAAAAGACTGAAACGAACAAAGTCATTGGACATAAATGCTTACATTGTATTATAGATTTCATTTGTATGTTAACTATACATTATATGTGTTGCACATTATGTGTATAAGCTACCTGGGAAAAAAAGGTAGTCACCATGCATGCTTGAGGTGGTAGTAACTTTAGGTTCCTGCAGATGGCGCTGCAAGGGGATGATGGGGTTATAAATACCTGCGGGGTGTGAGTGACGGGTTTCATAGATTGAGAAGAGGTGGTACAGTACAGTGAAGGAGTGACTGCATTTGGGCGTGGCCAAAGACCATAGTGTAAAGCAGTGGTTCTCAAACTTTTTCTATCATTCCCCACCTGAGAAGAATGGGAATTTCCGCGCCCCACTTGCCCCATATTGCCCCAACAATATGGTAATAAAATACACATGCAAGTTTTCAATTTTCTAATTTATTTGAACATCAGCTTCTGTCTCTATATCAGTATGTTAACATTATAAGCACCAGATACAACATTAATACTTCCAACATGTTCATAAAGATTCAGAAAATATAAGAAAATGGGCCTGCTAAGGTCATTGTGGTTTAGTTTTTCTCACTTCTTCAAATTTTGTGCATGTAAACAAATGACCATGCCTTAGTCACAGCATCAGTGAACTGCATGAGCCTGTTTTTTGCACTACACATCTATTTCAAAACGGTGGTTGCATGCTTTGATACTTCCAACGCTTAAGTTCATTCTCATATGTTGAAGCTGAGATACTGTATTTTGTTTTGTCAGTGAAGCAACAGCTTGAAAAGCCAATCTCACAGAGACAGTATGTGGCTAAAGTGAAGAGAAGAATGTCCACAGCTCTCTGCCCAATGAGTGGATGCTCCCTTTCCACTTCAAGCCCAGAACTGACTTGAGTGTCTCAGATGTAAATCTTAGTCCCTCAGGGTGGAGTCAGAGGTCATCTGCAATCATTTGTTTCCTCCTCGAGCAGAGTTTAAAATCAGCTGGTGGCTGGCATAAAGACATAAAATACTTAATTTGTCATTGCATATTAAACACTAGAATTATGGGCGTATAGCATATCAATATGGGTCTCCTACAAAATAAGAGTATAAAAAGTATCAAAACACCTACCTGCTGCATTTAAATGGGTGTCCCACAACCCAGTCCCATATCTGAGCAGGCATTAATTTGGAAGTATTTTTGAAACAATCCTCTCAATGCAGTGATGTGTTTGTTGTAAATGTATGAGATCACTGTGGTTGGCTTCCAGAAGTCACTGGTTTTTCAGCAACTTCATTTTTAAAGTCAGATTCTCAAGACATCAGTATTTCCCTTGATTACGAGGCACCTCGTCCCATGCTTTCGAGCTTTCGGATGATGCAGTGGACCTTGCCTGCCAGGTGAGGCTGGAAGATTTAAGTCCATTCAGCTTTGCAAATACAGACATCGCTGAGATACGGCCAGTTTCAATCAGAAATGTTTTGATATCACAAATTTGCCGCTGCCTCATACATGCGCTCTTATACCTCCAAAAAAGACCCAATCTCCGTTCTGAGCTCAAAAGACGCGCGCGACAGCTACTTTGCCTCGGGAAGAGCCAACCTTGCTTCGCTGTGAAACAGCACCGGCGGTATCTCTGATCAGCTCCCATCTCCTCACAAAGAGCGGAAAAATAGTCCGCAAACTGTTTCAGAGGTCGCCCGTTTTGATGAAATTGGCCACATACCAGCAACCCGTTGTCAAAACTCCTCGTGTTAGTTTTCGGGGCTGAGCTGCCTGGAAGCCATCGCTTCCCTATGGATGATGCAGTGCGTCCACTGCGCGCGTCTGGTGCGGCCCTCTGGATTTAATGCCTGAAGTCCTTTCCTTTTCCCTGCCATGGTTTTGTGCACCATCCAGAGCAAAAACCCCACACAGTTTTCCCCATTTCAGCTCATGTTTTGTGAAAGTAGCTGTCGACAATCTTGAAGAGCTCCTCAGAGCCGTAGGCTCTTGTTTGCACAGATTTGGCAAAGAGCAAATCCTCGCTCAGTGACTCCTAATTTACAAAGCGGACATAGGAAATAACACACATTTTTTTACTGCTGTCCGTGGCTTCGTCCACTTTTGATATTGCAAAAAACGATTTTCTTTTAGTTTTTTTCAATGAGTTGTGGCTTCATATCATTGGAAATGTCGCAAATGCGCCTCGCAATTGTGTCGTTTTGACAGGGGAATTGTTTTTTTAATTTTCGCAGCGCTTGTCTCATCATCAGCTAATTTATACCATGTCAACAGCAGCGGGGAGAATAGGTATGCTCAGCTAATTGTGTGTGGGGTTTTTTGCACTGGGCAACTCTATATGCGACTCTGTTATGATGCCATCTGTGCTTTAACTATTCACTGATGCAGCAGCTTTCACCTCCGCGTTTTTCCATGCTGACTATATTCTGCGAGTTTTCCGTTGAAAAAAATGCATGGGCTGTATCAACGTTGAGTTGGGTGTGGAGGTCTCCAAGTGTCTGCGCATTTGTTAGGCCTCATACTGTCTGCTGCCAGTTGTCTAAAATACACAGAACACACATTGGTCGCAAGGGGAAAGGGGGGTCCTAAAAGGGGGGTGCTCATGCCCCCACCCCAGACTGCAGTGAAGTCCAAAAAGCAGATACGCTTCGTCATACTTCCTTTTTAGGTTGGCTTTTCGATTGAGCTGGCCCCGTCTGTCTTCTCTTTTCTCTGTTTGCGCAGCAGAATCGCCAACTTTTGTGGTCCTTGTAACAAATTTGTCCATTTTGTAACACACACATCTACTATCTAGTGTTTATGTTGTTCTGCCGACATTTAGAATATCCGGGGCTTATGGCCGTGCCCCCCCTCCTTTTATTGGCAAAACAGACATGCCTTTAAAAGACAGGCTTAAAAAATGCTATTTTCTTCCGATTCCTTGCGCCCCACCTGCAATACCTATGCGCCCCACTAGTGGGGCGCGCCCCACACTTTGAGAAACGCTGGTGTAAAGGAAGGAAGGAAGCTGAACCTGCAGGTGTATGGAAGTGTTAGATCGTACTGGTCTTCCAGCAGAGGCTATAATCCCAGTCTACAGGGAACTCTTTTCAGAATTGTGCCTGTGAAGGCATCCATCTGGCCCGATTATTCTTTGATTCAAGAGTTGCTAAACTTTGATCTGACCAGTCCATGCCCAACCCAATCACAGCTGCTGTTTCTGAAGATGACAATAACAGATGAGTTGGAATATATAAACTGTACATAACGTGCCTTATACACTCATACCAATGCAACACACACACACGCACACATGCACCAACGCACAAACACGCACGCACACACACAAGCACACACTCACACACACACATCCACGCACACCCATGCACACACACACACACACACACACACACACAAGCACACAACCAAACACACACACACACACACACGCACACACACACACACACACACACACACACACACACACACACACACACACACACACACACACACACGCACACGCACACGCACACACACACACACACACACACACACACATATCTTGTCACTGCAAATAAAACATCTGGGCAGCAGTGGTCCCATGGTGACCCCTTTCTCTTGCTGGGTGGGGATCAGTTGCATTCATAACACAGTTAGTGTCTATACAAAGTGCACCTATAGGAAAGATGTACCACATTTAACGGCTAGTAAGTGCAAATATTCACATGCCTTTTTCTGTATTTTGTTCACCCCCTACAAAAGCAGGTGCATTACCAACCGTATAACACGGCAGTCTGATTTCAGTCAGTTGTAATTACCAGATGATCATGTTATTGCCTATGCAGGAATGTTTGCACTAGCAAGAGGTATGAGGTGCAAGCAGTCTTTTCAACAGCATTAGATATTTAATTTCATAAATAGTTAATGATTTCAGCTGTTATGAATAATTCATTCATTCATCTCTGCATCAAGGCTTTAAATCTGCCTTTGTATTAGTTTACCTTATTAATTTGCTTAATATTGAAAATGCAAATTGCAGAACTCCTCTGAACAGTCTGCTTCTAGTGACTGAGAGCTGGTTGTCTGCCCAGTATCTCTCAGGAAGGCACTAACTTAAGGGACATACTTTTAACACTACTTTTGAGGGACAGGCTTAAATGGCCTGTGGTCATATAAACTTCAGGTGGTCAAATTTGGGAAGTGGTCCATCAGCACACAAAAGGTGAAAAAAGCCACTGAGTGCGAGCGATTTCCGACTTGTCACAACTCATCTCACTGATCTGCTATTAGATGCAAGCTTGACATCTTTTGGTGGCTTTGTGTGACTCTGAAAATGTCACGGGCCATTTAATGCTTCCTGTCATGGCTGCTGGTGACAGTCTCCCAAAATGGCCTACTCTGTTCTGCTATCACCATGGCACAGCCCTGCTGCCAATCATCTTACATGGTTGAGTAGCTAGGCCTTCAGTGACATCTTGGTCCTCCAGTCAAACCTCCGGTTTGTTTGTGTTTTTTTTTTTTTTTTTTGAGGTTCATGTAGCATGTACTAATTCCATCATGCCATTCAAAGTATGCTATTAATATGGAAACTGTGCTGCAAAATCAGTTCACACATTTGTGCTTACTTAACTGGAAGACTTTTAGCTCCACCCATTCACACTCAGCTCAGTAGTTTTCAGTGTTCATTCAGCGTTTCAGTGTATGAGGCAGCCATTCAGAACAGAGGACAATTACTTATAACGGCCTTAAAGGCACAGTAACATAAACAGCCAGTGTTAATGTGGCCAAATCACAGCAGGGGCTTATAATTTAGCCACATTAACAGCAGGAGTTTATAGTATCAGTTTGTAAGCTTGTTTACAAGCTTGTTTCTCAGTGATTCCTAATGAATATTTACCACCGACAGTGCATTTATTTAGCCACCGGCAGCACATCCTTAAAATTTAAGCTTTTGCTCAATTTACACACGTCACCATTTGTATCAGCTTTTACCACTGACAGTATTCATTTATCATGTGTTTTACCGTAACCATAACTAATATATATATATATATATATATATATATATATATATATATATATATATATATATATATATATATATATATATATATATATATATATATTTGGATTATGGATATATGGATTTGACCTGGATATTTTAAACTAATATTTGATGACATATTCATTATTTGCCCTGGAAGAGCAGAATGGTTAGAAGTTACTGGGCTAAAGCGCATTTTACTGAACGGCATTTCAACAAAATTTATTTTATTGCATTTGTAGCCCTTGGAAACTTTAGTCTTTGTCCATAGTGCCACTTTTATCCCGAATTTCTACATTTTATAATATTTTATGGATCTCTATCTGCCTATACAAAAAGAAACGCAATGAGAAGAAGCTGTTGGGATTAAATGAAACTTTCTATGAATACGTGTAATGTTGAACATTACAATAATTACAGTATTAGAGCAAAAGGAACACGGGACCTGGGCCAGTAGATCCTACACACTCATACATTGCCGAATCTGGTGTCCTAGTAAGTCTGGCAACTGGGCAGGTCAAGGAGGTGTTGCAGTCTGGTGAAGACGTTACTGCGTTTTGCCGCAATCCAGTATTTCTATCTGGGTTTGTTTT
Organism: Prochilodus magdalenae; assembly: GCA_024036415.1. Taxonomy (NCBI): domain Eukaryota; kingdom Metazoa; phylum Chordata; class Actinopteri; order Characiformes; family Prochilodontidae; genus Prochilodus; species Prochilodus magdalenae. Next base: position 480,180 of record JAMWET010006363.1, on the reverse strand, counting down.
TTTATTTGTCAATGAGTATACATTAAAAGTGTTGGATATTGGCATTGGTCAAACATACTGTATATCAGATCCCATATTAGAGAATCCCTATATTCCTACAGTCAGTTGCAATCAAGATCTTATCCAGTAAAACACTTAGCACCTCTTTAAATGACCATCTAGGACGATTTTCCACTCTAATACTGAGACCTCTCCTTTCAGTGTAATTCACAGGTTCAGCTGTCAGCGAGTGGACTGAAAATGAAAAGGGTCAGACATATCACTTATTGAGATTCCGAGCTTGATGGGATTCTAGTAGAAAACTAGAATACTGATAAGTGCGCTTTGATTCAGTGCAATGTTTCATATGGGAAAGACCCTAACGTCCACTCTATACTGTCGAATCCACTTGACCAGGATTTATGCTCTACTGTGTAATCTGAATTCGGCTGTCAGCATAATCTCTTCACGTTATGGCATAGTCTTTCTTATTTCTCTCAAGTTCTATTGACTTTCAAATCACCACACCCACTGTCTGGTTTCAGTGGTATATCAAATCACATTTTCTATTATTTTAGGCTGGATAATGAAATGGAAGGATTATGTGATCGAAGCACTCAGTCCGAAAACCCATCTTTATTCAGAGTACCTGTCAGGAACTTGACTAGTGACAGGAACACCACTTCTTTTTCATGTGGAGTTTAAGGCACATTTCAGAACAAAGAACAACATGTATGGAGACTTTGGATCATTGTAGGGAGCTTAAACTTCTATTCCATATTCACTCATATTTTCTCTCTCTTATTCACTCTCTTTCTTGGCAATCATAATTCAGTCATGAACATTCCTTCCTTAGTATATGGGTGTCCTGAGAGATTCTGTGTTAGGCTGGAGCAGTAAGAGAGAATTAGGTAAGGGGTGTACTATGGTAAGAACAACTGGTCCCCGTAGATAATTATCTGTAGACAGTGTACAGCCTTATCACTCTACTGAACAAACATCTTTTGGGACATCCATTAGAATCTGACATATACCAAGAGTGATTATGCCAGTCAAGCATGATATCAACCAACTCTGATTGAGAATTAAGAGCCCTGGGTGTATTTGCAAGTCTTGGAAGAAAGGCAGGGTGGTATGGTGGTGTGGTGTGGAGTTTTAGGCATGGAGGACCATTTTTGGGTAGGCCTATCACCTGAGCCCGATCAAAAGGGGAAGGGGGGGGAGTAAACAAACAAATAAACAAACAAACAATCTCCACACCTTGCACTGAATGACTGATTGCCACTGTTCATTTTCAATTTGACTTGAAATCAATTACTTTTTATTTTTATATGTACTATTAAACAGATCAGTTACGTCATCATTAATATCCCTTTTATCATCATCTTTGTTCATCTTTTTTTGAATGATTTCTATCCTTTATGAAAACCAGTTTTTAGCCTGGCAAATTCTTTGAATAAGCTTTATTGGACTCTTGAGCTTGTTTAAACATACCAAAAAGATATAAAATCACCTAATACATAATTGAAGACATTACTCTTGTCCAAGTCCCTGTTTGCTTATCTTTGCTTCTTGGGTTGAGAAAACCTGTTGTGCCTTGAATCAAATACTCAGCTGCAGTTCAGTATACATAGCTGACAAGGGATTTGGCCCCTGTTTCCCCTTTCTCAATGCTGAGGGAGAAATATTGACCCAGCCTTATGAATTATGTACGAGGAGTAAGACAATCCATGCAGGCCAGTGGTCTTGAAGACAATGCCTAAATGCCTTGTCAAAGATTCAATATTCTATTAGTGTGTACATTTGTATGACCCCGACCTTGCTACACCTGAGGCTAACGGTCTTCATTTCTGATGCCGTGGAGCATTCTGTGAAGGGTGTGAAGCTCTATACTTGCTAGTTACTGCACTCTTTAATCAAATGTGAAGGCACTGCAGGTCTCTTGTCTGCCTGTGATAAATGATCAGGGAGCCTTTAAAACATAGAAAAACACTAATCTTAAAATCACTGCACTAATCCATGACTAAACGCTGGAGGCTAAAAACCACCCTTTCCTCTGTAAGATCCTCACCCTGCCTCCAGGTAAGCTTATTTCACCCTCAGCACAGATGTAGGGTTACTTTCACTGTCTGTCTATCAAAGGCCTTATCTACTAGGCTTGCATTCAACAGGTTATAGACATGCTGGTAGTGCTGATGCATGGTGGATCACATATCTTGAACGTGGTCAGTATCACTGTTCAAGATGAGATTCATGGAATTGTGCACTTTAGACAGAGAATTATTTTCAATTGGGCCAGAATTCTCAGTTCAGATAGGGAGAAACTACAACCTAGACAGATGTGCATTCACAGGACACATGGAAGGATCTTTTCTGGCAACCATCAAGAAACATTCCATCAATATTCAAATTGCTGTATCGGTGATATTTACAATTGGCTTTAATAAGCACACTGTTCTCTTAAATGTCACGTCGCCGAGTATCCCTGACACTGCCAATCTCCCAGACTCCATTTCCCAGAGTGCAGTACCTGATGACGTCACCCAATCACACTCCATTCTTTCGCTCTGGGTCTGCTGCATTTTAAACCCCTGACAAACGCATGGTCAGTGTGAAGGTTTTCCAAACCCTGTTTGCATCAATGAGCGTTTCTTGTTGTTGTCTGACCTCTTTTGTCCTTGATTTTCTCTTTGCTTGTCTTGTTGGTTTGGTTGTCTGGTTATTTTGCCCCTCTGGTTCTCGACTCTCCTTTTGTTTACTCTGACTACTCTCTTGGATTTGTCCACTTCATTCGCTGGTCTGTCTGACTTCCTGGTTTTTCAATCTCTGCCTGTCCCTCTGTCTTTACACGTTTGTTTTATGTTTGCCTGGATTTTGCTGTTGTGCTCACAATCTCAGGTTTCACAACCTGGCTAGGTAGATTTTCTGCATCGGAACAAACTCAGGCCAGAACCTGGAGTGAGAGCCCCCAGATCCATATATAGTATCTCTTGTTTTGTTTGTTTATTTTATTTATTTATTTATTTATTTACCAGAATAACTTTGGTGGAGTTTGTTTTAGCTAAATGGCAACTGCAGTGCCAGGCTAGCTGGCTACAGGTGCTGGGCTGTTAGCAATTATAAACACACAGCTGCTTTATCTCAGCCAGTAGGTACAGTTGTGATCAAATTTATTCAACCCCCAATGCTGCGAAGGGTTTTATGGAATTCAGTGCACATTTGTAATTGTGTTCATAATGAAATCTTACAAGGACTTGTTAAAGAACTAAATGCAACTAAGATAGCATCAATTGTTTTTGTCATAAAGTATTAAATGGCCTTTTTGGGATTTCTTCATTGACACAATTATTCAACCCCTTTACGACTACCACTCCTAAGAACAGAGGTTCATTCCAGTGTTTTCAATCAGGTATTGAAAACACCTGTGGATGTCAACGAGCAGCAATCAAGCATGATAAGCACCAATTAGGCAGATTTAAAAGGACTGTGATAGCTCCCTTCTAGACATCTACTGGTGTGTGTTTACAGCATGGTGAAGGCAAGAGAATGGTCCCCAGAAGACAATAGAAGAGGTTATTGCTCTTCACAAGAAATGGCAATGGATATAAAAAGATTGCGAAGTTGTTAAATATTCCAAGGACACTATCGGAAGTATCATTCGCAAGTTTCAAGTTAAAGGGCACAGTGGAAACGTTACCTGGTCGTGGCAGAAAGAAGATCCTCGTGATGATCGTGACCGCGACTGCTTGTGTGCGCTACCTGAAGCGTAATGTGGAGAAAAATCCCCGCGTGACTGCTAAGGAACTGAAAAAAGACCTGTCAGATGTGGGGCACTGAAGTTTCAGCCTCAGACAATAAGGCGCGCACTGTGCATAACGAAGACCTCCATGCCAGAAACTCCCAGGCGCACCCCCTTGCTGACTCCAAAGAACAAGAAAAGTCGACTGCAGTATGCCAAACAGTCATGGTGGACAACCACAAAGGTTTTGGGACAGTGTACTGTGGTCAGATGAAACTAAATTAGAAACTGTTTGGGACAATGGACCAGCGCTATGTTTGGAGGAGGAAGGCACCAGGCTTATGAACAAAAGAACACCTTGCCTACTGTGAAGCATGGCGGGGGGGTCAATTATGCTTTGGGCTGTTTTGCTTCTAATGGTACAGGAAAGCTCAACGTGTGCAGGGTACCATGAATTCCCTTCAGTACCAGGAGATCTTGGAGGAAAAATGTGATGGAGTCAGTCACAAACCTGCGGCTTGGGAGACGTTGGACCTTCCAACAGGACAATGATCCGAAGCACACATCCAAGTCCACTAGAGCATGGTTGAACATGAAAGGCTGGAACATTCTAGAGTGGCCATCGCAATCACCAGACTTAAATCCAATTGAGAACCTCTGGTGGGACCTAAAGAAGGCAGTTGCAGTGCGCAAGCCTAAGAATGTGACTGAACTGGAGGCTTTTGCCCATGAAGAATGGGCTAAGATACCCATAGGTCGCTGCAAGACACTTGTGTCAAGCTATGCTTCACGCTTGAAAGCTGTCCATAACTTGGAAAAAGGATGTTGTACTAAGTACTAAAAAATAATGTCACTAGGGGGTTGAATAAAACTGATAATGATGTGAGCACAGTAAAGACATTTGTGGTTATTCCATCATAAATATTATGTTATATTTGTCTAATTTATAAGTGCCTCTTTGATATAATTGTAAATAAGATGACTGAAATGATCAAAATCAATGTCAAACTGGCCAAAACACTTTATTTCAGTGGGGGTTGAATAAATTTGATCACAACTGTAACAGCGAACAACAGCTTAGAAATATAGCTAACATTAACAATGTTTATAAACTAGGCTTAGATGTACTAAAGGTTAGATATAAAAAAAAAATGACATATTAGTCTCACTTCACTTAAGGCCAGCAGTGTCCGGCTTCATAACATTGGACATCATAATACATTCTGGAACCTGGCCTAATTATGTTTTATATTTTTCCTTTTTAAAGTGCTACATAAAATGTGAAGTGTTACCTTCAGGTCTTCCATCACACAATGCAACCCAGATGAAAAGGGAAGGATAGCAGGTGCTTCTTCCAAGACATGTGAAACCACATTTTTTCAAACAGCCAATTCTGTTACGTGAGCTAATAGACACCTGCGTTAGCTAGCACTGTGATTGATGGGGATTGAAAGTGTGACCAATTGTGCTTTCAAGATCCCCGGCCATGAATGTGGAATCACCCAGGGTCTAACTCACAGTTACACCAACATTTAGACAGTGGAGTCCCACAATCTCCTGACCACATACTGTTAACATTGCTGAGATTACAATCAAATTGCCAGCCCCTTGAACATACTTGGCCTGAAAACACAGTGTCCTCTGTATCTGTGGTGAAGACAAGCCTTAGGCTTAACTTAGACTGAATACGATCACATAATATACAGAGCCTGAATGTCTCTTGTGTCTGTGTGTGACCAATGGTGCCCTGTTCTAGGTGTTCTCCCTGTTGTGCCATATCCAACAATTTAGAAATGCTTGGACAAAGAAACTGATCATTTCAGTAAAATAGTTTTATTATTTAATAGTGCACTGTATTAAATGCAGAGCTCACACACAAACTCAGTAATGTTTTCAAAGTATTTACTTTTTAATGCTGCTATATGGCTTTGTTGTATACAGACTCATGATTAGCAATCGTTCATTTTTATTTCTTTATTTTTGGCTAATTTTTACCAAAGTTACCATCAGTTTGGAGGGTGCTATGGGTAGTGGTGCTGAATAAAGACTACATGAGATGAAATGTAACATATTGTTAAATATAATAATATAATACTGATAAGCTTTATTTATGTACCATCTTTCATGCACAGTGTGTATCCCGAAGTGCTGCACAATAACAAACATATTCATATCAAACATTCATATTGGAAAAAAAAGTTTAAAACAAAATATGGGACCTCTACAGCACTTGCTCTTGCCTGCTGTGCAATGCCCCAGACTCCGAAGTTGCATCTACTGAACTGTGTGTAAGAGAAATAGCTTAACCTTGAACAGCAGGCCTTGGGGGCAGGCCAGAGATAAATACTCGATCAATTCCAGCAATGGAATTCCAATTGCACATTTCTGATGGACAGAAAGCAATTTATTCTTCATCTGAAAGAGGAAACACTTGATTTAGTGCCACATTTCATGAATTCATGAATAAAATTCTCTGTATGTCTGTCACTGTTGAATGGTCAGTGTTAGCTTGTACACAGGGAAATCAGGCAATATCTCAGATAAATGCATACATATTACACGTCCTCTGTAGCCCATCCTCCACTCTTACTGATTCTACAGACAGGCGTAGGCTGCACGTGTAAGCGTCATGCCCTCAAACCAATTTTACCAGATCAGGCTTGAAACATGTTCTTCAAAAGCATGATCACTCACATTACAGCCTGAAAAACCAACAGATTTCGCCACCGTTATAATTGCCTGTCCCCTAAATCCATCTTTTAATTTATTTATCTATTCATTTATTCATATGCGTATATGAACGAAGCGTGCATCGCCCTAAGCTGTGGATTGTTCCGGAAAACTGAATCCCCTCCACCAGACCAATGACGCAGCCTTACATGAGGTAGTTTTTCAGAATTGTTCCTCTTCTGCTTTTCAAATCAGAGCTCAGCTCCACATCTAAAATGCGCTCACGAATCACCTATTGTGCCACATCATGAGAGGGTTTTCAGAAGGTCACATTTGTAACTGAAAAATAAAACATTAGAGCATTTATAGTCTAAAAAGTAATTAATAATTCTATAATTGAGGCATCAGGTTATTTAGGATTGCAGTCATTACTTATGCTTCATGGTTTTGATTAATTTTCTTATATAGGCCCAAATCTAGCTAATATTTCTCTTGCCTTAGGGAAATTAATGCATTACAATAATGGTTATAAAAATATTAATTTCTTGAACTCTTGGCCTTGAAAGAGAATGGCATTGCTGAGCCTCAAACCCTTTGCACCAATTGCATCAATTGGGAGCCAATTGGGAGAGAAAGAAATCACAATGATACTGGTAGGTACATGCTAAAGCAGCAGGCATCCAGTCAAGGCAGATGAAGTAGCATCAGACCACAGAGTTTGGACAGTAGTTCACCCCACAAGGAACACCTGGGAAGGGGCGGGGCTACAAACTAAGGACAGGTGAGGGGACTGACAAAAGGGTGGAGACAGGAGGAGCAATAACCAAAACAAACAGAAAAACATGAAACAGGACAACAAAAGACACATGGAAGAGACAAAAAACAGAAAACCAGAGAAAACAGAGGCAAACAGGAGACAAGACAAGACAGGACAGGACACTTTTACAGCGTAACTAAAAGGAAGAACCTGAAATAACAAGGTAAGACAGACATGAGGGCTCACTGAAACATCAGCACGCCTGAGCGACAACAGCCCCGTCCATGTACCTCAGGTTACCATAATACTCTCTGTCAGTAAAACCCCAGATCTGTGCCTTTTATCCAACAGGAGAACTCATCAACAATGGCTCGACTGAACTGGCCTAAACTTAGACTGAGGCTGTGACATAGTCCAGAGCCCTGACTGCAAGGCCATTCCAGAGCTGGGGGATCCCGCCTGATGTAACTTCTAAATTCAACATACTACAAGTGAGCCTGCACCTTGCGGAGCCTAGACATGTCGTAAGGCTACAGCATTCTGGACATTAGCCAGCCAAACTATGTACTATGTACTAACATGGAGGTCTTTAATTTTCTTGTTGTTTCTGACAAAATGTTCTCTAATGTACGATCAATTGTACACACTGTTACATGTTATACTGTATGATTGCCCAATCGCTGTAAAGCCTTGGTGCTTCATGATATGCTTATAAACTTCATTAGTTCTTGAAGATGCCTTTACATTGAAGACGTTACATTGAGGTATTGAAGGAGAGGCTTACTTAAAGCTCTTCCTCCATCTAATCTAAAGCCTTATAGAGTTCCATTACATCACCATCAAACCATCTCCTCTCTGTTCATCAAAGGAGGGGGCCAGCTTTCGAGCTCAAGCAGAAGCTCCCCGGGGGCCAGATTATCTAAGCTACACAACTGTTGTGATGGCCTTATGACCCTCTTTTCCTAGAACCATTCTGTGAACCGGTAAGGACACTCTAAGGTGGTCGTAGCTTAAAAAACGATGGGCAAAGAGGAAGGTGGCATGTTTGCTGTTCATTTCTCTACAAATAACAGAGAGCATGCCAACATGCACACTACCAATAAGGTGAAAGCGATACATAACCCTAACCCTAGACATATAATACAACTACAGTAATGGTGAGAACTTATTGTGTGTTATTATTAAATCTGTGTATATAGTCAGTGTATGCTAATGCTTGATTGTTAGAAAATGTCCAGTTTAAAAAACTGATAAACTTCAGGCACAATCCATTTTCTTTATTTTATACTACAGATTGAAAACTGTATTTGACAATTTACACTGCTCAAAAAATAAAGGGAACACTTTTTAATCAGAGTATAGCATCAACTCAGTTCAACTTCAGGGATATTGATCAGGTCAGAAAAGTAGTAGGGAGGGCTGTTAATCAGTTTCAGCTGCTTTGGTGTTAATGAAATTAACAACAGGTGCCATAGAGGAGCAACAATAAGACACCCCCAAAAACAGGAATGGTTTAAAAGGTGGAGGTCATTGACATTTTGTCCCCCGCTCAGCTTTTCCCACTGATTTTTCACTAGTTCTGCAGTTGACTTGGGTCAGCGTCACTACTAGTGCCATGGTGCGGTACCTGGACTATACAGAGGTTGCACAGGTAGTCCAACTAATGAAGGATGGCACATCAATATGTGCCATTGCCACAAGGTTTGCTCTGTCTCCCAACACAGTCTTAAGAGTACGGTGGAGATTCCAGGAGACAGGTAGTTACTCTAGGAGAGATGGACATAGCTGTAGAAGGTCCCTTCAAACCCCCTCAGCAGGACCGGTATCTGCTCCTTTGTGCTAGGAGAAACAAGATGAGCACTGCCAGAGCCCTACTGCTGTGAATGTGTCTGACCAAACAATCAGAAACAGGCCTCATGAGGGCGGCCTGAGGGCCCGACGTCCTGTAGTGGGCTTTCCTCATTAGGAGCATGCTTCAGCAAGTCACGTTGTGGTTTGGACCCAAACACAGGGCGGTATCCCGTTTGCACTAATGTAAAGGTTTAAAATGGATGTGGATGCACATGAAACAATGAGTGTATGGAGTGAACTACTCGGAGAGTATGTGTTTGGGTGAACTGGCTTAGGAGGGGATCGAACCCCCAACCTCCGGATTGTTACCGCTGCACAAGGACACGCCAACAACGGCATGCAAAAGTGAATGTTTATAAAAGAACAGTCCCCCCAGAATGACACCGCCGCTGCTGCCCTCTGCTGGCTGCAGGCGGCACTGCCCGGATCCTTACAGTAAGTGTCAGATTGCAATGCTATAGGAAAGGAGGATAAGGTTTCAGGAACAATAAATGATGAAATGATGAATGTCTGTCTACACTGTAGACAAATATGGGCAATACATATTAAGCTACACACGCAGAAGTAGTGTCTCTCGCTATGGGGTTGGGCCACCATGTTTGCCAGCGCAACATGCCATCCTTGCATTAGGTTGTAGAGGTTCCTAATGATGTCCTGCAATATTCTATCCCATGCAGCTTAAATGGCAGGGGTTTCTAGTATTCCCAGTCGGGGTGGAGGTGAAGTGACACCCAGCCTTCCGGATTGTGATGTGTAACATCACACCATTCACTCACACTTGCCATGGTGCCTCCACCCACAAATTCATTGGTCATCTCCACCGAGACAAACACGGAACGTTATCACTGAAAGTGACTTGCCATCATTCTGAGTAACTCCGTGACAATCTGGCACAACACCACCACATTTTACAGTGATAAGGCTGTACCTTGCTTAAATCACATGCATGGCCGAGGGTGAAACTTGAATCACTCGCATGTAGCATGTCTTCTGGGTGCCACTATTTGTGCCACTCTTTCTTTGTTGATTAGTATAAATTATGATTAATATCATAATAATATAATAATAATTTTATTAATATCAGCTTGGTATCAATATAATAACTATGAAACTATATAGAACATGACATTTGATTTTCTCCTTTCTCCTGGTCACATTTTGTGCTCAGGTTGTCTTTGTAGGGAGGGTCTCTGAGATGGTAGACGCGATATGTTCTGCCTGTCAGGGGCAATCGTTCCGATCTTAATCTCAGCTTGAAGTGATTCCACCAGTGAGGGGGGACTCAAGGTTAGATTGACTGCTGAACCTATCCTGTTTCTAAAGGCCCACAGCACCGTTTCACCTGCAGAGGACCGTAGCAGAGGACACTGGGAGCAAAAGCCTTTATTCATGGAGCATGTATGCAGTGGCTTGAGCCAAAGAGGACTAATGACCGCTCATTTTTTCCTTCATTACCTCACTTTGAATGCGATTTGCAAATAAACCAGCACAAGATTAATTAAAATGGCTTATCCCGCTGCCTAGTCCATCCACTGGAAATCTGAAGTGCCCAGAAGCCCAGGCGACGAGGGGGAGATGACTTTCCGTGCAGAGCTGCAAGTGCCAAGGGATTACAGAGCAGTCTAATCAAAGGCCTTCACAGTGTCCTGATGAAATTAAAACCAAAACATGTCTCTCTCTGTGCTCGGCTAAGGAGATTCATTCAGTACTACTGCATATGGAAGAACTTTGAGGACACAATGTTATTCATGAGCTGTTCCCTTGTACTGATGAGAATGAAAGGATTAGCATAATGTGTTCATGAGGTATGAATTATTTTGAACTACTGGCACCCTGAATTAATATGAACATGAAATGCTGAATAAAATTCTCCTTATTATTTTTTTCATATGCTTCCTGTGCCCAGCACTGTTAAAATGTGTTTATTCTTATGTAAACTTATTTTTGCTTGTTTCCCTTCATACAAATAAATATATTATTATTATTATTATTTTTTTAAATATAATTATTATTATCTAACTGACCTAGAGCTTCTAATAAGACCACTTTAATGTAAGTAATGAACTTTCCTTTGGATTTTTGACGTAATGTTTTTTTAATTTATCTAATATAACAGATAAATGTTTCTAGACACATTTTACATTATTAATGAAATGAAAAAATGAAATGAAAAGATTCTACAGAATTTCCCTTACACATCTCTGTATTTCTATTAGCATTTGTTCACATAGTCCACATAGAAGTTTGGGCAGCACTGGTCAAATTGTATACTTTGTTGAGTTTCTAAGTGGAACTGTGGCCAAAAACACTTCTGCACATTTCAATACATAATTACTGTTTTTTACTGTTTTGCTAAAAACATAGCATGTTTGTAAGGGGGTAAAAAATACAATTTGGCATGCTTGTTAAATTTGGCAAATGCATATATACATGGTGCTCTAAAATAAGCAAAAAACTGACAAATAGCTTTGTTTCTGTCATGGATTGGTTTATTTGTTTTTAATAAACCAACACAATATGCCATTTTCATCAGCATCATTTCTCAGCTGGCAGGGAAGGTTCCCAGAACTTTGGCTAATGTTACCTACAAATTCTGAAAATGGTTTAAAGAAAGTGTTTTAATCTGATGTTTTTAAATATGTTTATATACAAAAATCCTATAAGTTTTAATATATATATTAATGGAAAGAGAAAGTTCTACTTCCATTCTGGGAACCAAACGAAAACAAAACTTCTTTTTTTAGTTTTAGGATTAATAATTTTACCCAAGCAAAACATATTTGAGATATTCTCCATTATTCCTGTTCACTCTTCGCATGCAATGTACCTGGCGCAATGTGTTCATTATAGACCTTTCATGGATCATCAAATGAGTCAATTAGCTAGATCCCCTTGGTCCTCCATTGTTGAGTCTCCTGTAGGCATCAGGTCATGTACTTTTAAATGATGACTTTCAGCCATTGTGAAAGCTTGGATATGTGGATCACTGTCATGCTGAAAGATCACAACCGATGAGCTGACTTTCTTTGTAGAGCCAGCTAGATTTTTGTATCTTCCAACCCTGGTATGCCCCCGGCTCTGCTCAGTTTAATGGTTTCCCTGCCTCGAGACATCTGATCCAACTAATCAGCTCTTTAACAACCCCTTACCGAGTAAAAGTGTGTGTGGTAAATCAGGGAAAACACTAAAATGTGCAAAGCAGGAGGCCTCGGGTCAAACATGCCTTGATACATGATGACATGTCCATTTCATATAGATGTCCAAACAAGGTTTCTTCCACTACTGGTCAGAATCTGTTTTCTATTCTAATTGGACTATAAGACCTAGTTCTTGTGGATGTTCCAGTGACATTCTATAGCTCCAGCTTAGTATGAATTACCAACTCCAGTGTTGGTAATTCAATAAAATCCTATTATTATGTATAGCACGCATCATCGTTTTGGAGAATAGGAGATATCTGCAATTCTCCATTTGTGAAGTGCCTCGTAATGTTCAATGGGGCCAAAATAAGACACCTATCATTTTCTTGGCAAATCTCGATAACATGCAGTGTCACATAGGATTTGCCTTTAAGTTATTTCTTCTGCTTTTATTTGTGCATCATTTAATAAAGCAAATTAATAATGTATAATACTCAGCATTGCAAAACATGTTATACAGCGTAAATGATAATGCCTCATACCTATAACTGTTGCTTTGTTTTTTGTGGTCGGGCCAATGCACACTGAATTTTATCTTGCCTATTTCTCCACTCCCACTTACGTTGTCTCACACCCAGTACTACTCACACGCCTTTTTCTCCAGTTCTGTCCTCTCATTTATATAGCGCTCTGTAATTCACGGCTATTTGTATCGGCTGACGAAAGGTTGACAGTCTCCTTGGCAATCAATCATTTCTCGTTTTGAACATGTGAGGGGAATGAACAAGTGCACTGAACTTCAAATGCCTCAGCGTCTCAGCACGGAGCATGTTTGCCTGTCTTACTACACCCTCTGTGCCCTCCTCTGTGTATGCACAGCCAAGGCTGCTGTTTACATGAGATGAGCAACCTCTCCAGTTCCTGTGCTGTCATGTGCTTATAAAAATAGAAAAATGCTGCAATTTGTCACTGTTATCTAGAACAGTCGCTAATAATGATCTGAGTAAGTGGGTCATCTGCCTATTGTTTGATGATTAATGAAGTATTTTGATGATTAATAAAGTAATTTTTTTTAAAGGCCAACCATGAATAATTTTAAAGTAACCATGAATAGTCCTCTGAAGTCGCATTGTAATCCAGGGTGTAGGTAGAACTTATTAATGGAATTTTATTAACTATTAATGTGGCCAGGTAAGACTTAGTAAGCCCCAATAAAAAAAACAAAAAAAACAAAAAAACAAAAAGCCTTCCGTACAAATATGGTCTAATGTAAAATGTATTTAGATATTCATTAGGAAATTATGCATTTGAACCAACAGGAATGAAAGTTGGTGTAAAGGTTTGATATGAAACATGTAAATGGTTCATATTTCATGCTCGGCCGCACATGTGACGTAAGCAGGACTGTCTAATTGCTGCAGTGACAACGCCTGTCCTTGATGACGTCACATGCATGAACCTAAAACTGGAATCATTTGCATATCTCAATGTGTCAAACCCACCCACCAACTTTCATTCCTGTCAGTTGATTTCAGCGAGGTGCAACATTTTTTTTTTTTTTTTACTTTTTGATGTTTACTGGAAGGTTCTAATATTTAAAAAAAATCTTACATATTGTTCCTTTAAAGTGAAATATTCTGGCAAACTGATTTGCTTGATGGAGTTTGTCTTTCTTCCATCATGTTTGTATGTAATCAAGCTCAAAGTGATGGTTGGCAGTGGAATCAAATAATTGGGACAGCCCTCCTTCATTATCTTATTATCCATGTGTCTCTTAGCTGAAGTAAAAAAGGCAGGAGCACGCTGGCATAGATTGCCTGTAGGACTGTACATGTCCAAGAGCACAGCATATGGATTGTGCTGTCACAGACTTCAGGCACTGGGATGATAAAGTTACATGGCGGGGGCGCTGGCTACGTGAGTTAGCGGAGGAGCTGCAAATCACTCTCATGATTGATCCCACATGTCAGACTGGGAGAGTGGACTCTGTCTCCCTCGTGGCCAGTGTCAGGAAGATTTACTTACTGTCTTGGGTAATCTACAGTTGGGTCTAAGCTTCCAATGAGGCGGCGTAGTAGTAAAGACTTTGTTTCATCAGTCCACAAATGCTGTCCTCATTGAACTCCTCTGTCAGACGGGTCTGAGTAGCTGAAGTCTCTGTATGAATCCTTTTCTGTGTGCATGTTTTGACAAACTGCAAGATACATCCATTTATAATTAAGTCCCCCGTGATCAATGAGCTAATTAAGCATTTGAAAGATGGGGGAAGCAGCAGATCTCTGTGGTAGAACAATAAAACGATTTTAGCTTACCATAATTTTGGCTCCAGCGGTGTGGACACATATAGCTCTCTTTGACGTTTAACTCATTGTACACAATGACCTGCTGAGCTGAGTATGCTACAAGGGCACGATGAACAAAGCCTTTCAGATGCAATTCGGACACATACTGCTCATGTGTTATGCATGAACGTGGCGTATACACTGACTGTTTCAATGGGCAATATGTGCTTCTTCTCCTCATGCATATGTAGGGAGGGCCATGCAAAAAGTGCGGAGATGCTAAAAGTGCTGCTGAAACATATTCGGAAATGTATATGAGATATATTTTATTTATGATAGTCTAGTACATTTTTAATTATTCTGCCAAGTAAAAAAAATGTTTTGAATTTATATGCCAGATTTGCACTTATTGTTTCCAAAAGGTTAGGCCATGCCAGCTCACTGAGGGACATTAAACACCATGAAACTGACATTTCTGTACAGTAATATTTTGTAATTCTTAATATTAACAAAGTAATAAACTGATTTGAAAATATTTACATTCCCCCAGTTTCTAAATTGCCTCTGAAATATTTATCCCAAATACCTGATTGATGGATGGTAATATCTAACTGATGACCCAAACACATGTCCTAATAAATCAATAATACCATAATTTCATATTTCATATTATTTCAGGTTTTTTTTCATTATATTATTTTTCAGTTATTTATTGAAGATGAAACATGAAGTTTCACAAGTCTTATGACTACATTATTATTATTATTAATAATATTATTATTACTCGTAGTAGAAGTAGTGGATTTGTTAATGTACCCATTTAAAAAAAGAAGGTTCTTTAAAAATGAGAAAATGGGTCTATATACCACAATAACCGTAATACCTAATAACTATTCCAACTCACAGAACCTGATTAAAAGGTTCTTCGGATCACATGCTGTAGATGTGTGTGTGTGTGTGTGTGTGTGTAATATATATATATATATATATATATATATATATATATATATATATATATATATATATAAATTATTATTATTTTTTCTTTCCCAGCAAGCCAAAAAAGGAAATATATATGGATATAACTTCCATATGGATACATATGTGGCTATAACTTACTTAGTCAGTACTAATAGTTGCTTGAAATAAATACTACTTATATTTGCCAGAATACGAACTAAGGGGTTTGTTGCAGCAATTCTAAATGACAAAAGCTTTATAGACACTTTTCCAAATGTGTGTAGTAACAGTGCTCCTAATGCACAGCCATTATTTGGGCTGTACAGGACGAAGTTCATTCACTTTTCAACAGAGGGCGTTACCCAAATGCGTGTAACCATATATTTACATTTAAGGCATTTAGCAGATGCTCTTATCCAGAGCGACCGTGCTTATGTAACCCTCCCTTAGCTTTAGCACAATCTAGGAATGCTGTGAAGGCAGGGTTGTGGACCAGAGTTCTAGGTTCTACGAGTAGTGACTTGTTTAAATAGCTTCAAATGAGGACACTTTAAACCCACAAAATCTCTTGAAAATATTACTGTATTTTGTCATTAACAAGACCTGGGCCTTAAATAAAACACAGAGAAAAGTAAAAGAAAATAATGAAGAGCTGGTACAATGTAATTCTCAAAAAAATGACAGTAAAGAGTTCACCTTTTAAAAGTTGTTTAGTAATTAACCCCTTACTGCAAATGTTCTAAATTATTGGCTCACTTTTATGTAAATCTATGATCTAGCCTATGTTTGAGTTTTTCCTAATTAGTGGATTCAATTAGCAGCGTATTAGTTTCACCAAGTTATGAGTATGCTAATATTTAAATTTCTTGTATTTTAAGTGAATAAAATTCTATTTTGTTTTCAATGTTCTCCTTTTTAAATCTTCAAATGAGTTAATTTATGATTTTGTTTCAAACCCCAAACAAAATACAGTTTCACATAAATGAATGATCCACAGGTTTCCCAAAAGGAAAAAAAACAAGGGAACAATACAATAGTTCTTACTACAACAAACAATTCTCTTCTAAAATATACAGTCCAATACTTTTATTTTTCTTTACAGCTTTAAGCTATAACCGCAGGCGAATAAGACTGTCCGTAAAATGGCGGGTGGAGAGGAAAAATAGGAGAATGGGGGAAATCCTGTGCAGTCCCGACCAGGTAGACTCCTTGAATAACGCTGCTTGAATCAAAGTTCGTCCTACCGTGTCAGTATGACTCAACTAGTGATCTTTCACCAACTCAACGGAATCCACATCTGGTGCTCTCGAAAGACTCACGGGTGGCTCACCATCTTGGCTCTCTCACTCAGCTTTGCAATTTTCGTGAGGCCAAAAGAAGAGTGGGGATGCAAAAAAAACTTGACCAAATCCTCTGTTACAACTTTTGCAGCACCACACGGTGTCCAGATGGCAGACTGAAGTTGTAAGTTTAAGCAACCTTTTTTTAGCAAAGTTTGTCTGCTAATACGATCTTATTTAAATCCGTTTTTCTAAACTAAGCCTACTCCACTACATGACTGAAGGTGGGGCTATGCTAATTCGGTGTGGGTGGCTCATTGGTTTAGTGGTTGCATCGAACTCTTAAAGAAACAGTAACTATATTCATAAGTATAGGCCAAAGTGACCACTGGGTTACACTTAGTGTTCCATCTGAGAATGCTTCCTATCTAGTACAAGAAGAGTCCTAAACCCGCTTTGAGCTCAGACGCTGCCTGAACAAGGGTCAGTGCTGATACTTACAAAAAAGAATACAATGTTATTCTGCAAACTATCTAGCTATCACAACCCAGTGCTCATATCTAGAGAAGGAAGTGCCAAAGTGTTACACTATATACATTTATTAGTGATTATTCCCTTAATTGCTTTACAAAAAGATAGGTCTTCAGTCTGCGGTTAATATTATTCAAACCAACAGTCATTCCAGCCTGCACATGAGTGGCATGTTGTGTCCACCGCCATTGGTATAATTTCAGGTGTCTGCTTTGGTTGGTTTGAATACCGTTACATTCATTTGGGTTAACTTCATTCTGTACATGTCCAAATGACGACTGTGCATTTGCAACAGTGTCTATAAACCGCTTTGTTGTTGAGAATTGATGCAACCATCTCCTGAACTCTTTCTGCCATGCAGTGCCTAATGGCAAATGAAAGTAATAATAATTTCCTGTAACTATTATCTTAGTTCTAATCACAGTTCATTGTATATATATATATATCAATGTCCATTCCATATATATCAAAGTACATATAGTTCAACAGTCTTGTTGCGCTTTGCAACCCTGGATAGTCCTGATGGATGAAATGGCCACCATGTCCCAACAATGCTGTAATGTCAGCAAGGAGGTGAAGGAGCCATGTTCCAGGCCAGAATCATGAGGAGAGAGCTGGAGAGACCTTTAGGTTCCCTGAAGGTGTGAAAATGACCTCTGCAAAGTATATAAAGTTTGAGAGAGCACTTTTTTTCATGGTACAGAAAGAAGAACAGTGCAAAGTCATCTTCATGCATGACAATGCACCATTTCATGCTGCAAAGAATACCCTTTGGCTGCTATCGGTATAGAAGGACAGAAACTCATGGTGTGCCATCCTCCCCTGACATCAACCCTATTGAGAACCTTTGGAGTATCCTCAAGCAAGGGCTCTGTGAGGGTGGGGGGGCAGTTCACATCAAAACAAGAGCTCTGGGAGGCTATTCTGACATCCTGCAAAGAAATTCCAACAGAAACTTTCCAAAAACTCTCGAGTTCAATGGATGCAGGAATTGTGAAGGTGATTTCAAAGAAGGGGATCGATATACATATCTGGATACAAGGATATTTTCCAAAAGCTTCACTTTCATCACTATTTCCATCAGTCCTTTTCATCTATCGTTCTCTTGACATTTGTATGCAGAATCCTCAGACATCACACAGAAGGTAAAGAAATTGGATTGTGTTTTTTTGTGCAATGCTTTAAAACCCACCTCCTGCAGATCTTTGCTTCCCCATGGCACAACTCTTGAAATGCCTGACAAACGTGTGAGAAGATACTGCGCAAAATATGCCACAGGACATGATATGGCTTCGGTGTGCGTGGGCAATCCATGTTTCAAAACATGTGTTGGTGGAAAACAACTGTATTTATTAAAATGTCTTTTTGACTCTGTTTTTGTTGACAGCTCCATTATTTCACAGCACATTTTAAACTCTATGCCTCAGGAGCATGTGGTCTGTGGACAGGGCTGTGCGCAGTCAGCGTGATGAGCTCCTGCCTTAGTAAATGTATAGTAAATCATCCGACACACAGGTATGCCATCGCATCTCAGCATGCCTGACTGACATCGACTCATGGATGACAGCTCACCACCTTATGCTCAGTCCCAGCAAGACTGAGCTGCTGTTCATCCCCAGCACTACGGGTCCTCACCATGATCTTGCCATCTCATTCGGGAACTCCTTGATCACCCCGACTGAAGATGCAAGAAGCCTTGATGTGATTCTGGATGGCCAGTTATCGTTCTCAGCTCATATTGTGAACCTGACTTAGTCATGCGGATTTCTCCTCTACAACATCCAGAGGATATGACCCTTCTTCTCTCTCAGGAGGCCACCCAGCTGCTTGTCCAGTCTCATTTCAGGCCTAGACTACTGCAACTCGCTCCTGGCTGGTCTTCCTCTATGGGCCATTAGGCCCTTGTAACTGGTCCAGAATGCAGCAGCTCGACTCGACTTCAATCTTCCTAAGTTCACCCACGTGACTCCACTGCTGCGCTCCCTTCACTGGCTTCCTGTTGCTGCCCGCATCAGATTTAAAGCTCTGATGCTTACCTACAAAGCCAAGAATGGACCAGCCTCCACTTAACTTATGGCAATGGTTAAGAGTGAATCTTTACCTCGAGCCCCTCGACTCCACCTGCCATCCCTGAAGATGGATGGAGGACAAGCATCCAGACTCTTCACTGTCCTGGCTTCCAGATGGTGGAATGATGTCATGTTTTGTGATGTCAGACTTACCCACCAAGTTTTATTTCTGTCAGTTATTCTTTCTGGGTGCAACTATTTGTGCAACAATTTTTTGACAATGTGTGTATAAAAACAAGAGTGGCATATGCAGGCAGTCTGGCTATACAGTGAGGAAAGTATTTGAACACCCTGCTACTTTGCAAGTTCTCCCACTTAGAAATCATAGAGGGGTCTGAAATTTTCATCTTAGGTGCATGTCCACTGTGAGAGACATAATCTAAAAAAAAAAATCCGGTATGTATGATTTTTTAATAATTTATTTGTGTATTGGGTGATTTTGGGGAACAACCTCCTTCCCTCAGTTAGAACATTGAAGATGGGTCATGACTGGGTCTTCCAACACGACAATGACCCAAAGCACACAGCCAGGATAACCAAGGAGTCGCTCCGTAAGAAGCATATCAAGGTTCTGGAGTGGCCTAGCCAGTCTCCAAACCTAAACCCTACAGAAAATCATTGGAGGGAGCTCAAACTGCGTGTTTCTTAGCGACAGCCCAGAAACCTAGCTGATCTGGAGATCTGTGTGAAGGAATGGGCCGAAATCCCTGCTGCAGTGTGTCCCTTCACACCTGGTGAAAAACTACGGGACCTCTGTAATCGCAAACAAAAAGGCTACTGTACCAAATATTAACACTGATTTTCACAGGTGTTCAAATACTTATTTGCAGCAGTAACACACAAATATATATAATATATTATTAAAAAATCATACATAGTGATTTCCAGTTTTTTTTTTAGATTATGTCTCTCACAGTAAACATGCACCTATGATGAAAATTTCAGAACCCTCCATGATTTCTAAGTGGGAGAACTTGCAAAGTCGCAGGGTGTTCAAATACTTATTTTCCTCACTGTATGTGCTGCTGTCATTTTCTGTGACGAATGTAAGATTTTGATCACAACTTAATATGTAAATCTTATAGCAATGTATCAAGCACAAAGACCTACTGCATTGGAAGAAAAGTGCAGCTCCCTAAATAAGAAAAGCTAATTTAGCCCAGAACAGATCTATAACCACCATGCTCGATCCCCCTACAGGAGCCACATGGTATGTGATCTTTTATGAATCATTAGTGACTTAATCATTTAGCATGTTGTCTTTTTTGAAGACACACATGGATTTAATGATATAAGCTAGATTTGTTATTAGGTAAATCTAGTGAAGGGGTGAAAGTCGTTAGGATTCACTCTCAGGGACTGACTGTCGGGTTAAATATGTGTCAGTCTACTTACTTTGTCAAATCAAATTCCAGTTTAATAAATGATTATTTAAGTGAATTAATTTATGTTTTCATGTTTACCTATTTAATAGGTTAAATACATAATTCTACATAAGTCTTTTCTATTTGTGGCCCCAGGTGTTTCATTGCTAACAGGCATGTAAACTCAAGCACTTATCTATGCAATATCCTAGACACAGGCCGACAATATATTAGTCTAGAGCTCAATGACTTTAAAGAAGGCTCTGTTTACATGTGCCACCTTTGCCAGATGTCAACTCATGAAATATCTCCCCCATTAGATTTGCCAACCGCAAGCGCTATTATTGTGAAATAAAAGTGTCTAGGAGCAACAACAGCTTAGCAATGAAGTGGTAAACCACACAAAGCATGTAGCGTGTAAAAACGACCTATGCTGTGTTGTATCGCTAACAACAGAATTCTAAACTGCCTCCAGAGGCCCAATAACAATTTTTTATGAGCTATTGTGAGCTTCATAAAATGGGGTTTTCTTTGTCCAGCAGCAGCACACAAGGCTAGCATCACTATATGCAATGGCAAGCGTTGGCTAGAGTTGCGTAAAGTACACTGGCAAAGGATTCTGGAGCAATGATCTCTGCAGCGATGAGTAACACTTCACTACCTGGCAGTCTGTTCGATGAATCTATGTTTGGTGGATGCCGGGTTTGGGCTCAGCCTCTTCCAGTGAAGAGTAAGAATGCTAAAGCTACGAAAGCGGTAAGTCTTCACAGGCTGTGTGTTGCAGTGATTTGATAAGGCCTTTATGTCCACTGCCCTCTGAGTTGCCTGATCCATGAGCAAACCTGATGGCCACCCAGCTTCCATATCCTCATGCCAAGCCTGTGCCTGCCGAACCTATCAGTCACTGCTGCTGAGCTTCTGGACCCGTCGGCCACCACCTTGCCCAAGCCTCCAGATCCTGAGGTCCTTCAGCTGCCTTTTTTTAGTCCTGTAGAAGCCCAGGATGTGGCTGTAGCACCCTTGCACAGTTGTCATTCCTGTTCCCTGTCCAGTCCCTGTTACCATATGTGTCAGAACCTGTCACTCAGTGTTCCTGACCCTGTCACAGTAGTCTTTCTGTTCCCACATTCAATCTCCTGTGCAGTCTTCTGTCCAGTTCCCTGTTCCCATCTGTCTAGTCCTCTGTTCAGTCCACTGTCCACCCTCTTGTCCGGTTCCCAGTATAGTCTCCTATCTAGTTTCCCATCCACTCTCTTATCCAGTTCATTGTCCAGTCGACTGTCTATTCCCCGATTTAGTCCCTAGTCTAAAATTTCTATCCTCTCTCTGGCCTCTCCCTTGGGCTGCCTCCTTTGGTGCATTGGAGTGGGGTGTCTTTACACCCTGCCCTGCCTCTGTCTTTATCATTTTTGCTTTTCGTCCTCACCATGTCTCTGCCATGTCCTTTATTAATGGATTTTCCTGTCCTCACCATGCTTGCTTGTATCCTGTCACCATCTATCGTTAAATCTGCCTTCAATTAAAAGACTCAGGGTTTGTATCAATCACCTGCTCATTCATTAAAAGTATTAGAATTCAGTTTTATCTCGTATTCATAATATTTACTCAGTATGAGTTTTGGCTTTTCTTGAGGGAGGTAGATTTTCTTATTATAGGGACTATTAAATTAAAGGTCATTGCTAAACGGGTCAGGAGAGGCTGGTAGCTGGGGGGGCACTGGCAAAGGGGAGAACAATCAGGAGCTGTCGGAATCACAGTAGTGTTACTCTAGCAAGCTCCTGAAATTGTGTCAAATCAGACCGCCCTGCAGAGAGTCAAGGGAATGGACCAAGCCGTGGTAAAACCCAGAGCTCAAACAGAGAGACGGAACGTTTTGTTAGGAGCCTTTTTTTAACAGGAGGTGTGTGTGCACTAAAAATATTAAAGTGTGAAAAAAAGGTTCTTTGGGGCCCAGCCATAGACCAGAGGGTCTCAACCTTTTCAACCTCGCCGCCCACCTGTTTCACTTTTTATGTAAAATTTATTTTGTCTTTTATTTCTCAAGTGCAAATATCAGTTGACTCGTCTTTCGACACATACTGTATCTATTGTAGGGCTCCAATTCTTCAGCCTTTGCTCCGTGCAACATGTCTGGAAATCTCTTCATCTTTGGTTAACTGAATGGTCAATGTAGCTGCCTGCGGCTACATCATCTCATACTGATGTCGTTTAATTTGTTACTTTGTTACTTCTGCCTTATGTTTTTGTTTGTGCGTTTCTATAAATGTTTCTATTATATTTTTTTGTTTGAAAACAATAATATTTTCCACTTATACTTTTATGACTTAAAGTGCCATTATCAGCCCACTGCCGACTATTGGCTCCCTCTTGGTCCTATCCCACTAGAGAGAGCTTGATGGTGCACTGGTGGTATGTGGCCCACAGGTTGAGAAACCCTGCCACAGGCAAATCATTTTTGGTTCTCAGTCTGTCTATCCAGTCTCGCTGGCATGTAGAATTGTGACTTGCTATGCAAAACACAATAGTGCCACCCCCTGCAGAACGTCAGTGGCACAACTGGCATACAACACACAGAAGTCAACAGTCCGATGATACAGACAAAATACTGAAGTACTCTGGCACTAGAATATATTTTCGGCACTCACTATAGACATCACACAAAGGTTCAGTTTGCTGGTTTACAAAGGGCCATCGTTCTGATCACACAGAAGAGAGGAAAAATAATAAATACATCATTTTAATGATAAATGATAAGTACAATGAACCATACGACTGGCTAATAGCTAATATTACCTATATTAGCTACTTGTTGTTGATCTCAACACAAACACAAAGTAAATTAAAATTGTTACATACTTTGAAAACATCAGTGGATAAAATCTCACAGCATGGCTGCTACTTATAGGTTGCGATGCTAACTGATCCTCTCTCCCCTCTCTTGAAGGCTCTATGAAGTGTGCTCTGTATGCTCATGAGAAACGAGGTTTCAGTAAATACGTTGAAGTTGAAATCTTGTTAAAGATGTGATCACTGAAGTTCCTGTTTGCCAGCTTGTTTTTGCGCTTTCAGTGGTGCCTCTTTTACACTCTGGTGTCTGTACAAGCTGTAGCATCTAAGGTGGAATGGAACATTTAATTAAATAACTGACAAATAGGAAGCCAGCTTCAACCTTGTTTAAAGATGAACATCAACCATGCCTGCCTGTTCATAGTTCCTTGAAAAAGATATGAAAGTGCTGACATCTCTTTCACAGGGGAAGGGTAGATATCTGCATGTTCAGTTCACCTTTGTTGTTGCTCCATTGACAATGTTTCCTGCTGGGTTGCAATGTTAGCACTGAGTACCTAGGGCTATGTTAGGATTTTGGAATCATCTCATCTAACTGCCCTGTTTTGCAAATAGAGGATTGGTATTGGAAGGGAGAGATAACAGTTTGAGGTTCATAATGTGTTGGTTGCATGCATAAGTAGTATCTCTCAGTACGGTGTCGGGTCGCAATGTTTGTTAACACAACATGCCAGACATGTCAGCATGGAGTTGTAGAGGTTCCTAATGGTGTCCTGTGATAATCCATCCTATGCAGCTCGAGTGTTCACATACAGTTCCTACAGATTGTGTGGTAGGGGTGGAGGTGGAGTGACACCAGGCCTTCTGGACATGTGACATGTCATCTTGGTTCTGACCACAGTGCCTCCACACACAGCTTCGTTTGTTGTCTTTACAAGACAAAAGCAGGAGTCACTACATGAAAGTCTGGCATGACACCACTGCAGTCTTTGGCGAGTTTGACATGGTGCTGGGGCAGTCGCCATAACGATATGTGTGCATGTATTCATGTGTTGTGCAGCTGTCTATCTATGGTGTTGGCACTAACAGGATGACTCATCACTGCTTGCTGCATATCTGCAAACCCAGCTGTTGGGTCAGTCAGGTATAGTGATATGGCCCGACCTTGTTTACGTCACATGCATGGACATTTGTCACATGCATACGTCACATTTGCATGTACCACCACAATGTCAAACCTACCCACCAAGGTTCATTCCTGTCGGGTGATTCCTTCTGGGTGCAACTATTTGTGCAACTATGATAAGTGTATATTTTTTTATTATGTTAATACAAATATTGTCAGGCCGTCCCAGGAGGGGCACTCCTGGGACACTTCCCATGCCGGCCACCAGAGGTCCAACTCACCGGAGTTTTGAGGCTTTCACACCGGCTCCCTCTCACCTGCTGCTCATCCCAATTAATTATTCCTTCCCTTTAAGTTGGCCTTCCGATCCCGAGATGTTTGTGGAGCATTAAACCACCATACTGGTTTCCGTGAGCGATTCAGTGTTCCTGC
Source organism: Prochilodus magdalenae (assembly GCA_024036415.1). Taxonomy (NCBI): domain Eukaryota; kingdom Metazoa; phylum Chordata; class Actinopteri; order Characiformes; family Prochilodontidae; genus Prochilodus; species Prochilodus magdalenae. The sequence goes on along the minus strand of JAMWET010006363.1, from coordinate 455,213 downwards.
TTAACCTCTGTTTATTGTTGTTGCAGACTACTCCCTCAGTTTCTGGATTCTCTGGCTCTTAGTTTGGTGTTTGAAGATCTTCTGAGCGTTTCCTTTTTGAGACTTTTGCTTTGGACATCTTCTGGGCGTTACTGTCTTTGGACACTTTCTGTTTGTGCATTTGCTACAATAAAGCCTACCATGGATCCGACACCTGCGTCTGGCCTGTCTGCATTACAAATACCTAAATTTAAAAAACTGAGCAGTGAGCCACCAATCCATAGAACAGGAGTGTTAAGTGATATATTAAGTCCTACTAAAGCAGATAATGGTGGCCTTCAGGGCAGTGTGGTAAAATATTCCTTCTTTATTGCGGCAGCATAGATGTGATAAAATACAGATGCGAAGCTACAGTGGATTCCACTAACAATGTTAGGAGCTTGTATGAAATGTTTGGTACAATGACATACTCAGTGATGGCGTTCCTCATAGGTAGCAGAATATTCTGGCACATTTGGCTGCCCTTGCAAGAGTGCTACTCTAAGCGCTTGCCTTGCTTGCTTTTATAGAGATGCATTCCCTTTTTTCAGCTAGACCTGCATGTCTTTTTTTTATATATGTATTATTTATTATGGTTGCACTTTCCATTATGAGCCACAATACATACATAATATCACCAACAGCAGTTACATATAAAGGAAAAAGAAGAAGAAGAAAAAAGAAGGGGTGAGAGTAAGAAAAAGAGGAAGGCCCTAACCAAGATTTTCAAGATAATTCCAGAGAGAAGATCATATTTGCCAAAACCTCTCTGACCTCTGACACAGGTCATAAGTCAGTTTCTCGTAAGGAACCATTAACACCAGTTGTAAAATCCACAACCTCAGTGCCTGTTGAGAACACCAAAGCAGCAGAACACATTTCTTCGCTACAGAAGCCAATAAAACTTACAACAAAAGCCTACAGTATCTCAGACCTGCACGTCTAAGACAAGAACTATTAGGATCCTTTAGTATTTAAAATTGTGTATCTTGCCGTCACAGGGAAATTAGAGACCTTTTGGTTATTCCACAGTTTGGGTTTTGTATTATAAGTCTCTACATCCCGCAGCAATTTTCATTATTCAGGGGAGGGAAGAAGAGACCAAGACCTTTTAATTAAACTAGGCATGGTGGATTAGAGTAGGAGATGAGTTCACTCCGATATTGCGGTGCAAGACTATTTAGAGCTTCATAGTTTAGTAGTAATATATAATAACTGTAAGGGTGAAATTTAACTGACAGCAAGTATCATGTAGATAGAATGGGGCTAATATGGGAAAACTTTCTGGTTGTATAAGAACTTTAGTTGATATATTTAAGGCACTGCTGTATCATACTTGGATTTTATGAGTTAGCACCTCTTTTTTTTAGGGGGTCTGTACATATTTGGATTACATGAATAGCACAGCTTTAGTTTAATTGCCCATGTGGTTTTAGGTTTGACTGCCTTTCCATGCATGGACCGGCCTTTGAGAGTAACGGAAGTTTTTACTTCCAGCAACCTGTCAGTTGGACTATTTCATAAAGATCAATGAATATAGAGCACAATGCAGCCATAACCATTAATATATGAACAAACCCTCTTCCCCCTTCACCAGCCCTCAGTCCCCTGATCCCTCACACGATTTGTCTTCATAAAGTGTATACACAGTATACATGTAATGAGCAGCATTTTTTCAGAGACCTGTTGTAGGTCTAGCTAAAGAGCTAAGCTTGTTAGTCAGCTAGCCTATAGCATCAGGGTTTGTGTTCACAACTTGACAATACTATTAAAAAAGAGGAGAGTTATACGAAAAAGAGAACTGAACTAATTCAGAAATTGAGTAACAGATCAGTCTTTAGCCTTCTTTTTTCACCTGACCACTTCTGTAAGTTAGCTGTATATTGTTTTGCATCCATCAGAACTAAAAATTCACCACCAACCATGATGATCTCAGTGATTGATTTCCAGACTGTCTTCAGCTTCATTAATGTTTTTTGGCGTTCCATTAAAAAAATGTAGCCCCAGGTTTTGCACCCTAATGTGCCGAGTAATTATGGTTGATATAAACCATTATTTACATATGGTTGCAAATCAATGCGCAACTATACTGTTATTTAATTTATCTTGTTCTTTTTCTTCTTCTTCTGCGGTTCCTTTGCCACATAAACTTGTCCCACAGTTTTTGAGATATTGACTCCGTTCCAACTCTAGTTTGTCTGATATGATTGTGTGAAGCATTTTTGATCGGATACACAGATTCGCTGTAGGAAGACTTTTTTCTGGATTTTTTTCCAATAGAGAATAAATATGATTGAAAAATGCATGCCCATCTACCCTACTTATGCTCAGCCTAGAGAAGCCATTTCATATGCAAGGAATTCAGTGTTGGATTGACCCGCACTCATTCATTTCTATTACTGTTTACATCCCTTTTATCTCATATAGAGAATAACAAAACATTCATTATTTTGGACATACCCAAAGCTGGCTGTTTCCATCAACTGAGAGCCACCAAACTTCATATACTTACTAAGGACAGGTCCCCAAACACTAATCCATAGTCATACTGACCCGCACTCCTCTATGTGTTGTTTTTTTCATCCCATGAAGTTTCATTCATTTTTGGGCCCAAAAAAACCCTGGGGTTTCCTTCACCCGAGACACGAGAGCACTCGTTTACTCGTCCCTCATTTCTGACTTAATAAGCTGCACAACCATCCCGCGTTTCCTTCAGGAAATGCACTTTTCTAGTTATTTAACTGGAAGCCAACTGGGAATCTAAATCAGAGCTGTCTTTCTAATTAAGTTAATCTTGTAATTTTTGCCCCCCAATATGTATGTATGAAGTATGTCTAATGAAAAGTTTCTAAATTTTCTGATTATCCCTTAAAAACTTTTAGCTGTGTTTCACCAGGATTGCTATATTCTTGATGTATACTGAGCGGTCCAAAAAATGATTTCCCTTACCAATCACGAGGCTAACCAGGCTCTGCCTTCTCTTTTGGTTTAGCAACTTTAGCATTTAAAAAGCTATCTGTGTATCTGCATGTTTGGTACCTATGTAAACTTATGCTAGCATTCCGTATAAGCTCCTCCAGTAAAGTGGATAAAAGCTTTGCCTTCTTTAAGGCATTATCACATCAAAACTGTATAAGTTTGTCACATATGGATCAAGATGAGGAGGCAGGATATAAGCGCAAGGATTTAATGAACAGAACAAATAAGACAAAACTAAATTAAAGGAAAAAACTAACAAACTGAAAAACTATTTGGAATAGGGATACAAAAACAGGCCGACATGAAGAACAAATGACTGACATGGAGACAAAACACCACGCAAGAACACAGGGGACTACAGGGACTAATAAGGAACACCTGGGAACGGGCGGAGCTACAAACCAAGGACAGGTGAGCTCACCAAAATGCTCAATATAATGGATCCACTAGCAGATATACAGCTCTAGAAAATTTAGGAGACCATCTCAAAATCATCAGGTTCTCTAGTTGTACATGTTCTGGGTTTGTGTTGGACCAAAATTCCTCAGCTCTGTTTTATTCTTTACACTACTGGAAACATGTCTCCCGAATTCCAGATCAGGTATTGTATTAGATCTGTTTATGTAGAAAATCACTAATGACCTCCAGAAGCCTGTTTTTAGAACCATGCTCGCTGTGCATGTCACCCCAGTCACCACTCGCCAGTCTGTCTGTAGGTCACTTGAGGTCACTTTACAGTGGTTAAGTGACATTGGTATGAAGTGGCCCTCATCACGGTCAGTAAAGAGTGGGTTTGGCCCTCTGCCAGTCTGTAGCTGTGTTGTCCTGTGTGTTTGCTGCTTGACCTTGTTCTTATGAACCAGACACTCACTGTTTCTGCCAGTAAAGCTAGAATCCAATCTTCTGTTCCTCACTAAGAACCTGCTGTACATGTGAGGATACTGATATAAGAAGAAACTGGAGTGGTCTCTTATTTATTTCCAGAGCTGTATTTGATTTTACTTGTGGTCAGGTTTAAACCTGGTCCATATATAAACAAAAAGAATAGTTGCATAAATAGTTGCACTCAAAAGGAATTAACCAACAGGTGGGAAACTTGATAAGATAAAATAATCCTTTATTGATCCCACAGTGGGGAAATTTGCAGTGCTACAGCAGCACAGTGGAATAAACAGAAGTGTCAGGAAATATACAAATAATAAATAAGATCTATATACAAAAAGTACGGAAAAATATTTTTTAAAAATTAAATCCAGAAGACAGGATTATGCTATGCAGTTCTATTGCACATAGTAGAATAAAGGTAGATCACTGGGTTCTGCTGAACATAGTAGAAATAGACTACTGTAGAAATGGACTACTGAGGGGAGCGGCTGTTACACAGTCTGACAGCAGCCGGAAGGAAGGATCTGGGGTATCTCTCCTTCACACACCGCGGGTGCAGCAGCCGGGCAGAAGGAGCTGCCCAGTGCTTCCAGGGAGTGGTACATGGGATGGGACAGGTTCTTCAGCATGTGTTTGAACTCAGTCCTCATTCCCCATTTCCCACACCACCTCCCCTGGGTCAAGATGACACCCCAGGACAGAGCTGGACTTCTTGATGATTCTGTTCAGTCTCTTCGTGTCAGTAGCGGAGATGCTGCTGCCCCAGCAGACCACTCCATAAAAGATGACTGATGCCACCACAGCATCGAAGAAGGACCTGAGTCTTCTCAGGAGATGTAGTTGCTCATGATCAGCTGTGCATGTGACGTAAGCAAGAACGAGCCTTATCGCTGTTCCTGAATGACCCAACAGACACGATTATGGACATTTGGCAAGCAGTGATGCCCTCCATGAGTTACACCATTGGCACGCGGTGGCACAATGCAGGGCAACATTCACACAGACCGCTACACCGACTGCCCTTAACACCATGTCAACGTCACTAAAGACTGCAATGGTGTTGTTCCAGATTGTCATGGAGTGACTCAAAATGGCAGAAAGTCATCTTCAGTGACAAATCCATATGTGGCTACATCATTGTCAGAGCCATGATTAGTTCTAGGCCTGGTATCTCTCCACCTCCACCTCTACTGCAAAATCTGCAGTGTGAGAAAATTCAAGTTGCATGGGAAGGATTATCACAGGACACCATTAGCAACATCAAAAACAACATGTCACGACGTCTGGCATGTGGCGTTAGCAAACACGGTGACCCAGTCCCATACTGAGAGACACTACTTCTGTATGTGTAGCTCAATAAATATCATCCATATCAGTCTAAATGTATCATCATTTATTGGTCCTGGTAACCTTTATCTTTCTTCCAAATAGCACTGCAATCCCACACTTCCTTCGAGGTGCAACTATTTTTTGATGATGAGCATATATAACTTCTATGAAGTTGCATGAACTTTTACCCTCAACATTGTCACAGAGCAGTTTTACAGAATTATAGTTTGAGACCCCAGATAAGCCAGCCCAGGGATAAGCAAGCTGCTGAGAATAAAGATGGTGTAGGAACCCCCGCAGCTGCTGCAGGAGCAATCCTTGAGAAGAGGGCTGACTTAAACAGGGAACTCATCCTCCTCGGTGCGACACCTTTTTATTCGTAAGGTGAAATTATTGATATGTGTTCACAGGGAACCTACATTCCTTTTCACTTCTGACTCTTTTTCAATTCTGATGTTTAAAGGTATCACGCAGTGCACGGTGAAAATCTGAATCTTTGTGCCGATAATAGCTTTACAGCAAACGCGGTGTCTCGTTTCTTGTACCTCTTTGATTTACAACAAGGCCACATTTTGTAGGATGTTTCCATACAGTCTTCCAGTACCTCAGCTCAAGAGTTCAAACAACATCACTGTGCAATCTGCTGAATAAATGGGATGCTGTTGTAGCAGTATGTATCTATTAACTCCTGGGGATGGTTTCTCTTTCTCTCTGTCTCTGGGAGGCAAACTACAACACAGACTCATGATAAAACATGGTAGCTCGTATGTCCAATCAGTTCTGCCAGGAATTCTGGCAGCTGTGCACAAGCATTTCCATAGATAGACATTTACAATATGGGTGTAATGAAATGTCACTTTATGTATCTATTTCTGTGTACTGTTCAAAATACACTACACAGCAAAAATATGTGGACACTTGACCATCACACCTATCGTGAAAACCATGGGCATCCATATGTAGTTGACTGCCAGGGAGTGAAGGGTGAGGCATCGCTTCAGAGAACACTGCTTTAGTTTAACTGCTTGGCTTTGCTGTTAGTGATCTTAGGCTTGTTTGCATGCCTAAGAACTTTAACCACAAAAGTTCCTGAGGCCCAGTTCTGATGTTGCTTCCGTACTGGAGCCTGTACTGGAACTCTGTGGCGAGTTAAGCAACCAAGAACAGGTGACATTTACGTACTATATGCTTTAGCCCCTGGCTGTCCTCTGTGAGGCTGCACGGTCCGCTGCTTTGTGGATGAGCTGTTGCTGTGCCTAGAGACTTCTATTTCACAGTAATAGCACTTACAGTTGACAGGGGTAGTATCTAGCAGAGCAGGAATTTTACAAAGTGACCTGCAGCAAAGGCAAAGGTGGCATCCTATAACAGTATCCCGTTTAAAATAACCAAGCTGTTCAATATGATGGATATGACTGCTATTCTTTGTCTAGAAGAATAAATGGCTATGCGCTTGATTTTATATAGTTTTGAGTAATGGAGGTGGCTGAAACACCGGAACTCAATAATTCAGAGAAGCTCATGCTTTGGGCCATTTAGTGGATCTGTATTAGTATCTGTATTCAGTTCTGGGCCATACGTATTGTTTCTTTTTCAATACCCTCAACACCAAACAATTGTTGCACCCAAAGGGAAGTGTCGGGTTGCTAATAGGAGTGAAGATACAGTTATTAGGAACAGTAAATGATGATACATTTAGACTGGTATGGGCAATATTTATTAAGCTACACATACAGAAGTAGTGTCTTTCAGTATGGTGTTATGTCATCATGTTAAGTCATCATGGAGTTGTGGACATTTCTGACGGTGTCCTGTGATAATCCATACCATGCAGCTTGAATGTTCTCACACAGTTCCTGAAGATGTTGTGGTAGGGGTGGAGGGGAAGTGACATTAGGTCTTCTGGACGTGTAACATATGACAACAAACCGTTCATCTCGGTTCTCACCACGGTGCCTCCACACATTGATTCACTGGTCGCTTCCACCAAGTCAAAAGAGATACTCATGACTGTCGGGCACGACACCATTGCAGTGTCTGGCAATGTAGACCTGATGTTAAAGGCATTTGTAATGTTCTGTGTGCATGTAGTTCTGTGTTGTGCACCGTCTTCCAAAGGCTGAGACTAATAGGATGACTCATGGAGAGCCTCAATGCTCGCTGAACGTACACTGTGGTGTCTGTAGGGTCAGTCAGGGACATTGATAAAGTCTTTACTTACGTCACATGCGTATGTCTTACAGTGTTGAACCTAGCCACCAAGTTTAATTCCTATTGGTCGATTCCTTCTAAGTACAACTTCTTGTTCTATTCTTTTGATGATGAGTGTAAATAATATATTTATCTAGACTGCATACCAATTATGACATAACTGCTATAGACAAATTGAATGCTTTTAATATTTTTCTGCCTATTTAGTTCTTGCCAAGGATGTGGTGTCCCACAAACAGAACATATTCACAGGCATGTGTGTCATGGTTAGCTAATTTGGCCCAGCAAGTGAAGGGTAAATGGATTAAGGGATACTGTGTCCTACTACATCTATCTTGAGGACTGTAGACTCTATTTATTTCAGCTATTATTAAAGTGACAATGAGTGACAGACACACACAGGCAAGTGGAAGTTGTAGTGCCTTGTAATGTATTATCATAGCATGTGTCTAAAAGGAAACAAGGTGGCAATATAACATTTCAGTACCTGGCAGCAGCACCTGGTGTATGTGCACTCGGAGGCCTGCAGCTGTGTAACACTGTACACTAGCCCAGTAAGCCTTAAAACCTCTGAAAGCGTCCTTGGCTGCGGGGGAAAGTCCTCAGCCTGGAAAGCTATGTGACTGCGGTGTAGTGTCACTCAAGCAACCAGCCCAAAAAGGCCTTTGAAGCCAGGGAGGAAAGTCACTTTCGGCCGCTATCTCAGTCGATATAGTGGCTGCTTGGCTGGCAGAATGGACGAGGTGGAGGGAAATCTGTTCTAATTTTTTTGTTTTCAGGATATTACGAGAGAGAAGTCAGTGGTTGGGTCAACTTCAGTACCAAGGTGCTTCTCTGTAACCATTTGTTTTTTTCTGTATCGTCTTTTGGATTAACCTAGAAGCAACCTTTTAGCTCATAGCACCTCTCAACATTAACCTTACAGTTGTAGACATAGATTAACCACCGTACACTAAAAGGTTCTTGTGAAATGCCACTAACAATGTGGATTATCATATAACAAGACAGAGAAGTAATTGGAGCTTATTACCCTGATTTAGTACTTGACAAGAATGCGGTTTCTTACATATAGAGCAATAAAATTTAACCAACTTCTGTCCAAAATTTTTTACTGGACCAAGCAAGTGGAGGAAAAAGTCCAGGATATTGTTTCCTATTATGTGTTGCATAACATGCAACACTACTGACTGTAGACTTTTAGGCAAATTTCTATATACCTATAGGGTTATTCTGGATTTTACTGAAGCTATTTTTAATTAACTAATTAACTACTGTACTCTTGTAGTCTGGTGAAATAGAATTGGTGAATCTGGTGAATTATCATAAAACAAGATGGAGGTCACTGCAGCTCATTGCAATTGCATGGCAGGTTAAATAATTTATGTTTGCCTGTCTTTTATCTATGTGCTAACCCAGATTTAAGTATTAGTGGCTTGTAGATATTGTTTTAAGTTAATCACCAGTGCACAACCATAGATAAACTGCACAAATGCATTACAACAGTACAAACGTCTAGGTGTGGTATCATTTGATTTTTTTGATTTAGATTCAGATTCATTGCTAAAGAGAAAGGGGTATCTGACCATACTGGAGGTGCTAGCGAGGTGCTGCCGCTGTTTCTAGATCCCACAAATGTAGCACTCGGGCTAGGAGACAGTGTGTCAAACATGGTACACTGCTACAGTTCAATGTTTTGCCATATTCGAGGGGCAGCAGACATATTGCACTTTTCTTGCACAAAATGAATTTATAAATTTACAATGTACTTGTAGGTATTCAGGTGAGTATTCCAAAAATATAAAATAAAATGGGAAAAATATAAAATAAAATTGAGAAACCAAAACAAAATGTCAACCAGAAAACACCAGTAAATCAAAGAATGACAAAACAGAATTAACCAAAACTCACTATCAACATTCTCTTATCACATTACAATTTACCTGCAAAGACAAATAAAATTATTTTCTTTAAAGTTCCATTTGGATCAAGTCCCATAAATAGCAGAAGTTCATCCTACCACTCTGTGGATGAGTAAATTGCAAAATAACCCATAGCAAAGCCCAGCAGAAGGATTCTCAGGTTCCAAATTTTGTTGACGGTCCCTTTAATCATGGGCTTGGCCCGCCATTTAGCATCCGCTCGGCGCACCGACCCTGTGCGTGAAAGGGTAAAAAGGGGAGGAGCTAACACTTCCCTCCTCTTCTATTGTTTAGTAACACCGTCTGAGTAATAATCAAACTATTTAATTTGAATTGTTCCTGCTTTTGTTTTTGAATAATGAATGTTCCATTTAGTTCCAACATACTACTGTTCAATGTCTTTTCAGAAATAAATTACCACTTTTATTTTCTAAAATCCACTTGTCTCAGTGTCTTTTAGTGACCCATACGAGACCTGGGTTACACCGGCTTATCACTTAGTTCAAAGACAACAAATGATTAAACACAGTGCAAAAGCACTAGACGAATAATTAGTAGAACAGCACCCGCTGAATATTTCATACATGACTTATCCTTAGGAAATGGAACACTGCGCCCAACATTAAACTTGCACAAACAAATGGTTCCCTTCTAGGCATTTGGCTTGTCTGGCGCCATGGCTAAACATAGGTGCTTAATACTGAGAGCGCGGCTATGCTAATATAATTACATAACACTTCTGCCTGCAAAGGACAAATAAGGCGAGGAGTGGGAATTCTCTGGATTCTCTTGCACAAAGCTAGCCACCGCTAACAAGTCGGTTGGGACACAGGACCCTGGTTCCTGTGGCCTGAGAGCAAATGGGAGGGATGTTAACTGCTAAGTTGGCAAGAAGTTCAAAGAGAGTGAGTGGCAGTCAATTTCATGTGCCGAGGCCTTGGGGCAGCAGGCATGGAGAGGGCTGCTGATAAGGAAATGCAACACCACTGGTCTGCAACAAATGCGTCGCTACCCGAGGGGATCTGATGCTTGAGAAGCTTTGAAGAACATGTTAGCATGGACTGCGTGCTGTACTTTACCCTTTCATAGGGTGGTGCCCTGAGATTGGAGATTAGATTAGAGTTCAGAGGTCACATACAAATAAGGACACCAGATCCAAAGGAATGTCCATATAATCGCCTTGATAATTTCACATTGGATTAGGCACAGAATGAGTCAGCGGGATGAAGTGTAGACCTGAGAATATTCTCAGCTATTCCACACTTAACAGCAAGCAAAGCCGAAGACAGAGCCTCATGCTAATTATTTGTCAGTCACAAAAAGTGTCTGGGGCTGTAGGGGGTCGGGCACAGGGTGCATAAGAGAGAGTGTATTTGCCTTCAAAGCACTTTATGTGCTTTGATTTGATTAGACGCAACAACAGACACAAAACTTTAAAATGGAATGCATTACAGCCCCCCCACCCCACAAAAAAAATCGCTTTTTAGCATTTTCCCAAGTATAAACAGCAGCAACTCCTAAATGCACGCAAAAGCTAAGGTAATATTTATATTACGATATTTAAATTTTAAATTTGTACTGAAAAATGTGAAAGTTGCTGCCCAATTTTTAATTAAATAAGAAATCTTCCAAAAAAAAAATAGTAACCCAATTTTTAATTAAATAAGAAATCTTCCAAAAATAAAAATAGTAACACAAATAGTTACACTCAGAAGGAATCAACCAACAGTGAAACTTGGTGGGTAGGTTTGACACTGTGAGACGTGCAAATGATCAAGTTTCAGTCTCGACTGTGCATATGAGCTAGGACGCAAGGATGCGCCTTATTGCTGTACCTGACTGACCCAACAGCCACAATTGTGGACTTTCAGCGAGCAGTGATGCCTATTATGAGTAACCTTGTTAGTGCCAGCACAAAGGACTTCACTTCTCTGTGATTCATTATGGATGTGAAAGCTGGACGTTAAAGTGATTGACACAGGGAAAATAGTTGTGCCTTTAAACTGTAGTCTCAAAACTTTTGAGAGTACCTGGTAGGTCAAATAAAACCCATCCCTTTTACCAATATCACTGCACTGTGACACTTTGTTATTACTAATTTATCATATCACTGCTGTGGACAGTATCACTGATATATCAAGTCAAGCACTTTTAGTGTCAGTACTTCAATATGTACAAGACAGGATTCAAATTCCAAGACATATAATAAAATTAAGGCTCGGAGATGCACACACACAAGACAATAAGACACTGAAGACAATAAGGACAATAAAGTGACTCGTGCACTAGCAGAATTAAGATGTAGGATTAACATGGGTGTGACTGTGCCAGTATGAACAGTAGTGCAAGTTGAAAAGCGTTAAGGCTTCTAAAGTGATGAGTGCAGAGCAGTTCTTAAAATAGTCACAGTTCAGTATTAATTGGGGGGTTGTGGGGGGTGCTGGCTTCGTGTGTGCAGGGGTCAGAAGGAGCGGGGTAATAGAGCAGGGAGAGAGTTTAGCATCCTGTCAGCCTGGTGGATGGAGCTGTCCTAGAGTCTATTGGTCCTAGCCCTGAGACTCTGCAGTCTCTTCGAGGAAGGAATGTGGTCGGAAAAAAATCTTAAATGATCGTCATCGGCAAACACATACATGTTTGGTGAAATCAAATCATAGAACAACAACAGCAGAACTCAGGGAAATGTTTAATAGTGAAAGTCAGAGCACTTCGCACAATGCTAAACCGCTGTGTAGCCTTAAGAAAACCACTTGTCAGTGAACCTAGCCGGCACAAACAGCTTCAATTTACTAGGAAGCTTTAAGATTGGACTCTGGAGCGATGGAAGAAGGTCATGTGGTCTGATGAGTCCAGATTTACCTAATTCTAGAGTGATGGGGCAGCAGGGTAAGAAGAGAGGCGGCTGAGGTGATGCACCCATCATGCCTAGTGTCTACTGTACAAGCCTGCAGGGGCAGTGCTATGATCTGGGGTTGTTGCAGTTGGTCGGGTCAAGGTTCAACAATTTTATGTGTGCACTTAACATTCCACCTGATTTTTTCTTCCCTGATGGCATGGGCATATTCCACGATGACAATGCCAGGATTCATCGGGCTCCCATTGTGAAAGAGTGGTTCAGGGAGCATGATGCATCATTTTTTAAAACATGGATTGGCCACCACAGAGTCCAGACCTAAACCCCATTGAGAACCTTTGGGATGTGCTGGGAAGGACTTGGCACAGTGGTCCAAATCTCCAATCATCAATACAAGATCTTGGGGAAAACGAATTAGCGCTGGACAGAAATGAACGTTACAGAAGCTTGTGGAAATGATGCCACCATCAATACGTGCCATAATCCAAGCTAAGGCTTGTCCAATGAAATATTAGAGTGTGTGACCTTTTTTTTTTAGGTCAGGCAGTGTATATATTCCTCTTTCTCTGAGATTATATTTGTTTATTATTTTGTACATGTCTCTGCATATTATGTATATTTAATATCTCTTTTTTATGAGTATTTTAGTTCCTAAGTATATTTATCCTGCCCTGCTGAAGAGTATTAACATTAAGCATTTCAGTGCATAAATGTCACATACTGTTGATGATGAAAAAAACTTGAACCTGAAACTTGAGCAAAACAAAGGTAGGGATCCTGAACCAATTCAAGCCTCAGCTCTCAGTGCAAACCTAATAACCTAAATCTCCAATTGGACATATTCTGTGAAGAATCAATTCACTGGAAAAGACCATTATGCTTGGAACAGTTGAACACAATCAGCAGAATCATAAACCAGCCTTTCAGACCCAATCAGACCCTATATGGGTACCAAGAGTCAAAACCTGACAGATCTTGTAATAATGATACCTTTACATCGGAGAGTAAACAAAGCCTTATACTAAGCAAAAGGCTCAAACCGTATTAAGCTTGTTGTAGCTAATACCTGATTTATTTAAATATGCTAAGATGGGGCATCTAAACTGAATACCCTGTTAGCATACAATTAGCCATTTCCACTCATTTCATAACCTTCATTTTTCAATATCTATTTAAAGACTTTATAGGACTTTCAGGATTTTCTGCTGCCCTAAATCACATGTCTTAGAATGCTTTGAGATGCTTCCTGTTCTTTTTCCTCGGATGCCTTGCTTATTGTGTGACAGTGACATTGGTGCTAGATAAATTACATAATTACTGGGTACAAAATCGCAGTGATGAAGGAAAGAGTCGCTCAAATGTTTGTTTCCTTTGAAAAATGATAATTGCTATTATCACTCTGTTCTTTTCGGTGATAGATGTGCATAATTTAGTGCTATTAATTAAATCTTGGTCTAATTCCAAAACCAAGGGTGCAAATTTGACATGATTTCTCTTCCCCCTCTCTCTCCATCTCTTTTTCTCTTTTCAAGTTTCAGCTAGAGTTTTGGCATTGTAGCTCCCCATATATGGGCTTTGTGCTTACTAAAAAGAGCCCCCTTTGATCTCGTAGAGCTTATGCCATGTCCCAGCTAACACCATGTTGACACTTAAGTTAATGAGTGTACTTGAAGGATGATGACTCTAATTAACTGATTCATTTGTACTTTAATTGCACCTTAATTATGCTCTGTGTGAATGGGGAGAATTGTAAAGAGCGTTCGACCTTGACTCCTTTGGGTGAAGTTCCTTATGTTCTCATTACACAAAGGCAGGTTCACCACCAACTGTGAACAGCATTGTCATTTGCCTGTACTCTGCCATGCTTTCATGCCTTGCAATTCCACACTGAGGGATACAAAAATAATTCTGGTGTCCTACCACTATGATGCTATATGGATATCTTCCAATCTTCTCATCATTCTGACATACTGGTTAAAAATGCAGGAACACACAATAGGGCACACACACACACACACACACACACACACACACACACACACACACACACACACACACAGCCAATAGTCTAAATCAATAATAAGGATTTAATTAAAGTGGTAGAGGCCTAGTCACGCCTCCACACCAAAGAGAATCCGTTATCCCTCTGGAGAAAGCAGGTGATGGGACAGATAGGACTGATAGCGGGTCTTCTTGAAAATAACAAATAGTAAACAAGTTGCTTACTCCTTCTTTGTTGCTTCTGTTCTCTTTCTTTTAATGGGTGCTTTTAAAAACAAGGGTCCAGGGGTGCATATTTATAAGGTCTAAGTGAAAAATTAACATGTAACATCTAGTGCATATGTAGTAACCCTCGTGGTGCTTTGCTAGCCATGGTGCTTTGCTAACCACGGCTAACTAACTAGCTGCTACATGGCTGTAGAGAGGGAAACCATTTAAGAACAACTTTCCACTCTGTTGTCTCATCTGTGTCTTTATGTCGAATGACTTTGAAATACATACTGCACAATTGTCAGAACATGTACATGAGCTCTGGTTTACCTCATGGTGCTTTGCTAACCATGGCTAACTAGCCGCTACATGGCTAACAACATCCAACACAAATAAAAATGCTTTTCGAACAACAGAACACAAGTATGACAATATACTGGATTAAACTTCCTCAAAAGAAATATTCCTATTTTTGTTTTTACCTGTAGAGAGGGAAACCATTTAAGAACAACTTTCCACTCTGTTGTCTCGTCTGTGTCTTTATGTCGAATGAGCAACGACACAGCGAGAGCGCCCCTCCCAGGCTGAAACAGGCATGAGCATAATCGATAATCCAGTATATAAGACAGTACTAACAGAAAACAGATTTCTCAATGCACAAAACGATGTCTTGATAGACTGATAGCTTTTTTAAAGCAAATCTTCTTTTTTAAGAAACAGATAAACTAGCTACAATAGATATATATGAAAAATGTAGTAGTAATGAAAGTGAATATAAAAACATTATTATAACTAAATTTAACCCTTTACACATATATTTACACAATATATATTATATTACATATGTCTTATTAACTCAGGAGTATACTCCCAAATGAGAGATATGTATATATACACACATACATATTTCTCTTTTCAGTGATAGATGTGCATAATTTAGTGCTTTGTCATTAAAAATGACAAATACTAAACAAGTTACTAAGTCCTTCTTCGTTTACTCCTGCTCTCTTTCTTTTAACGACTTATTTTCGAGAACATTAGTTGAGAAATAATATAAGGTCTGAGTGCAAAATAAACAATTAGTAGGCAGATAAGCTTCTAATGGTTTTACAAGATCAAAGATAGATTAAATAAAATGTGTTTGGATGCTCAAATTCTGGATTTCATGCAGTTGATTAAGTTCATTAACATTTGAGGAAAAAAAGGATGCAGGTTTCAGAATAGCTCTTATTTACTCAGTTTGATAATCTAATTGCCATGCAGGCCTTACATAGCAGAGAGATGTATCTGATTCCCAGCCCAGATAATGTGCGGCTAAATAAAACTGCTTGAGGCAAGTTGGTAAGTTTGTTTTTCAGAGTTCTTTTCTGGGGGAAATGGTTTTTCATGCAGCATCTAAACTGCCTGTCCTGTGCTGAAGCCTATCCCAGTGCTCTCTGGGTGTTGTTGTTTTTCTTCCTTATTGGCTCTGTAAAGTAATTAAAGTCAGGTTTTGCAAAAGATATGAGAGACTGCAAACTATTTATAACTACTGAAAATAATCAGTTGTGTGTCTTTTAGTTTCTTTACCCAGAGCAATCTCACTGAATATAAAATGTATAAACATGTAGCATGTGACAAGTGCAGTTTCCTGGATGCCAATTTAAACAACCGAACAATCAACCATCCAAGCAAATGGCCAAATAAATAAATAAAAAAATAAGTAAAGGCACACAAACAAAGCTCAGTTGACCTCAAGTCAATGGGGGATAAAATAATTGCTCAAAAACAAGCCCAGTTTCCAAAGGCTACATCTTGTTAATTCATCATGCACTTATAAGTAATTCAGGTGCATTTAAATGCATCCTTCAAAAACAAGCAAAGTATTAAGAAACCAGAAGCAAAGTGAAATGAAAATTTCATGCGTGAGTCTCTCTGATGCTGGTTTACTGTAGTTTTTGGGGGTTATAAAATTTTTGTTATGAAGTATGACCAAACATGACCCCAGACCTAACCCTAACCCCAGAAAATCTCATGTGCCATGCAGCGACCTCTTATTCTGTAATCACATGGACTATATGCAAACAGGTTAATTTTCAGTTATTCAGTAATTAATAATGAGGTATATTCCACAATGTAAAACAAAGTTGTTAAACCATTAAAACATTAAGCTAGTGGGTCCTGCGAATTTAAGGTGTTACATCACACATCAGTTTCAAAATTAGATATCCAACAAATCCATATGGACGTCCAACTGTTTAGAAGTAACCGTTTATTCAGTCTTATGAAACCTGACTGCATAACCCCACCCACATGGATGGCAACAAGCACACTTGCCCAAAGCAGTGGCCAGCCCTATCCATAGTTCCTGGGGAGCAGTTGAAGGTTAGGTACCTTGCACAAGGGCACTTCAGTCATATCCTGCAGACTCTAGTGATTGAACCAGCGACAGCCTGGTTACAAAGCTGGCTCCCTAACCTCTGGCCCACGACTGCCACAGCTGACTGTTTGTTTAATCCTCCTCTCATTATGTCGCCCTCCTCCTTGGGGTCTGATAAGTTTTTGTTCTTTACTGGTGTTCTGTGCATTCTCTTTGCACAACAAACTGCTGATCACTGCCAAAAACCTGGGGCTTTGAGATCTCAGCAACAGAACTGCAAATACCAGCAGGTATCGTATCTTCTCGTAGATGCTAATTGCCAAACCACTAACAGCCCTCAAGGGACAGTCTCATCTTGCCTTTTCCAACGGCTCGGGCCATGCAGTTTCAGAACTGCTGATACACTAAATTAAAAGGTTCTTCCTGAAAAGTAAACTAAATAGCAAAATTAGGTGAGGCCAATCGTTCGCGGAGTAGAGAGTTTAGAGACATTTCTGGCCAGAGGACTTTGTCTTCCGCATTTAACCCATCTGTGAAGTGAAACACCCACATACACACACTCACACGCATAATAGGGGGCACCAGTGGGCAAACTTGCCTGGAGTGATGGGCAGCCCTATCCATGGCACCCAGGGAGCGATTAGGGGGTGAAGTGCCTTGCTCAAGGGTTCTTCAGGCTTTACCGTTGAAACGGTGACCCTCTGGTTACCAGGCTGCTTCCCTAACCTCCAGCCCCCAACTGCCCTAGCCCATGAGTACCCTGATCAGGTGCATATAGATAGATACTTTATTGATCCCGAAGGAAATTTAGCATGCATATGCTAAATAAAGCATTTATCACAGATCGACAAAAAAACACCTCTTTCGGTGGCTTATTTTGAGGTTACCCTGACAGGCGCATGAAAACTTGAGTGCCATGTTAAAGAACCCCTGTAGAACCTTATGTTACAGCACTCTAAATAAGGACCTTTGGAAAATCAGCCATTTGAGGACAGTGTCTCATAGTACCCATCTAGCACTGAGGCCTTTGGTCGGCAAGAGATACCTCCAGGGGCGGTTAGAAATCAGTAAAAACTGGCGTATCAATGAGAGCCAGCGTAAACGGAAATTGGAATTTATGCAAATTTCACAAGCTGGCCTGCGTCACCCCCTTCGGCATCTGTCTGAGTATGAGGGGCCACTGTGCTTTCAGACCACACACTCTCAGTTGAAAGGCCTTCGCCTACACACAGGACCCACTAATGGCAGAGTAAATGAAACAATCTAAAGTGTGGTTACATTTCAGTCGAGCTGATGATGATAACAAGGACGCACCTCTGTAGCACCGTGGTGCTTTTTTTTTTTCTGTGATCATCTCCATAGCCTAGCTTTCGTATTATAACAGTGACTGAGCGAAGATTTCCCATGTCTGTAAAGTGTTGCTGTTGGACTGCAACAGTGACCTTGAGTGTAATCCAGTTCACATACTTAGAGTGTGTTTTACATATTTTACGGGGTGACTTAGTAAATTAAAACCTGACAGTATTTTGGAAGCAAACAAAATTCAGGAACACCATAACATCAAGGCAAAAGCCAACAACATTAAGAGATATCATGCCAGAGAGAGAAGATAGGAGAGAATATAATGGGTCTTATTTACCTGTATGTTTCTTATTAAATTTGTTCTTGGGAAAGAATTTATGTTTCAGATTTATGTTTCTAACCCACTGTCATGCTTCTGGGTCTCCCTGAGTCCACCGCTCCTCTGGACTCCCAGAGGGCATCATCATCATGACATCATTACCACATATCCCGAGTCTTCCAATCACTTCCGCTCTAGGTCACCAGAATTCTTAACCCAGCTGTTTCCAGTCACACACATGCGCAAAGTTTTGCCAAACCCTCATTTGCAAATCTGAGCGTTCTTTCTATTGTCTTGTTACTCCCGACTTTGACCTCCTTCGTTATTCTGACCACCAGTCTCCTCTTTGACCCCCTTGGCTTCGTTCTCTTGTACCTTCTGGCCCCTTTGCCTGTACCCTGACTTTGACCTCGCTCTCTCCCTCATGTTTGCTGTTCTGTGTTACTGCTCGATTGTTTAACAATACTCGCTTGACTTTTAGCTCTGCGTGCGTTGGTCTAAGTTCTTTGTCTGTGACACCCACACAGTGGTTTGCAGCTTTGTGCTCTTGAGAGCGCATTGATTCTGCTCTTCCCCAAGAACAAATCCCAACTAAAAAAAACACTGGTGACTGTTAGAATCTTTGTGTAAACTGCATAAGAGGGTTTAAAGAAGAAATTTCATATTAAGAACGATTGGTGAATTTGGCCAATATTTAGAGAGAACAAAAACATTAACGCAAAAAATGCCAACAAGAAGGACGAACACCACATAAACGCAGAACACAACAATGATATACACATGAAGCTCATAAGCTGATATGGTTGCATACACCAAAGTGCAGGTTCACTTCTAGTTCTGTGCTAGACTGGGGACATAGCTGCGGAAAGCTGGGACATACTGTAACAAACTTATTGTAGCAGCCCACTACTGGCTTGTTCACCCCCCGATGCCCAGAGTTTGATGATAGCACCGTGCATGCAGCAAATAAGACTTTTAAACTAGATTTTAAACTAGAAAAGAGAAATTGAAAGTTAAAACTGGAATGGCTGCACAGCTTAAATAGGTCCTACTTCCTGCTAGGCTGTTGCTGGGCTGTGGTTGGCAGGAATGAGTGATGAATACAACATGTAAACTACACATAGAGGAGTGTGGGTCAGTATGTCTGTTGATTAGAGTTTGGGGAGGGAGACCTCCCCCGAGGGAGTACATGCAGTTTGGTTACTGCTGGTTAAAGGAAGCAATGGGGTTTTAGTAGAACCAAAAATGAATGGGACTCTAGGGGACAAACGAGGATTACAAAATAAAAAACAAACAGATGAGTGTGGGTCGGACGAGCATTGAATTTGTGCTCGGGGGTCTGCATTAAGATAGTGTACCTGAAATTGTGTGTGTTAATTGAGTAGAAGTACAGTACAAGTGGAACAAAAAAATCAGAATTCAAGTTTTGTTGTTTTCTTTTTTTTGTTTTTTTTTGGAAAAACATACACTGGATCAAAAAGCTGTACATTAGCACACCATACCTGATTAGACCAAACATTCCAAAGTTGAAACAATCTCTAAAACTGCAGGACTACCGGCCTGCTATCCTGGCAGCTAAAGAATTGGCTGGTAAGGATGCCTGGACGTGCCTATAGTGGCTATAGTGTCATTTTCTGTGAGCTGCAATGCAGTTTGCTTTACTGAATTGCATATGCTACTATGTGTGTGTGTGTGTGTGTGTGTGTGTGTGTGTGTATGGGTGTGTGTGTGAGGTGTGTGTGTGACTGAAATTACACAGTTGTTACACAGTGTAAAAATATTGGGTAAAAAAGTGTACGGGGCCTTCACGGTTATTATATGACATCATATGTCAAAGGACATTCAGGTCAAAAGACACATGTAAGATGACGACTCTAGTGTATCCAATGACATTTAGGATTCCAGTCAAACAGTTTTCATTGACTTTTTTGTGGCACTTCGGACACAGCCACTGATTTACTTGAATGGCTGTCACACAATTAGAAACATATGGAAAAAGCTCAGTGCTTGCTGGATATGGCTTGTTGTAAATACCAAACCCATTCAAAACCCAAACCCAACTGATGCTTCACAGCAAGAAAGACGAAATACTCCACCGATGCTACAGGGTAATTCTATGAAAGCCCACCTTCTAGACATGTAGTATTACCTTCATACTACAAAAGCTTGTCTATCTGCCTGCCGTCCTCTTTTCTCCTCAGCACTGATAATGCAGCAGCTTCATTAAACAAGCATCCTGCTGTGTAGAGACTGGTGCTATATTCTCTCCATTACTTAAATGGGTCATGTACTTCTGAGAGATGTGGCTCTGTGGGTGTCCTCCAATGATGCAGACATTATCTCTTTAACAGCTTAGGGAAAAATGGATGATGTGTACAAAAGATGCTTATTATGGCTGTGCTTTCAGAAAGGTCCACTCCTAACAATGCTTCCCAAGTCTACGTGCTGCTTGCCTGGAACTTTACATGCATCATCCATTACTGGAAAAATATTTTTATATTTGTTAATATTCTAGGTCATATACCTAACCTTATTTTCTATATATATGATTTAGTTATGTTTAGAATTTAACACACATAAATACAATATACATTACTTTCACAAAAAATTAATAAATAAAAAAACAGATGGTTTTCTGTCAATGTATGGTCTTTAAAGACATCAGGCTATTGCACAACTGCATATACAATATAAAAGATTTTCCCTAAAAGTATCAATATCACACAGACAGCAGCAATATACTGTATAACAATAAATATGAAATAGTACCACTAGCAGTAGTACCACTAAAACCAAGTATTAATTTTTATAGTTGACTAGTTGTCATTGCTATATGCAAATAAAATGCAAAGATATGTAAATCATTCAAACTTCTTTTTAAATTAGTAAAAAACATTGACATTTTTTTCTAAATACTGTAATACTGGATGGCTGAGAGTATCAGACCCACAGTTTAAAGCTGCATCCACAAGTGCAAGTTGACACATTAGCATATAAAGAAGAAACCAAATAACAACAGGATCCGGAAATGCCGATGCCTCTGTGGAACCAAACTCGCTTGGATGGCTTGAACATGTGTGAAGAGACCATTAATGCTAAGCGATACATGCAGATTTTGGAGTGGATATTACCGCTGTCCTAAGAAAAGCATCTCCATTTTTGTTGACTTTTACTTTTATGCATCATTTGAACAATATTTCATCATCAATAGACCAACAGAAATGCCCCATAATTGTTAGTAAAAAAAGTCTGTCTCTATTTACTTACATTGAAATTAAATTAGGTTTTTGCCCTCTTCTGTAAAGTTTCCATTTTCAGGGAAATAGCAAACCACATTCTGCATGTACTAACAACAACAGAATCAGAATCGGAATCAGAATGAAGCTTTATTTGTCCAGTATGTTCACACATACAAGGAATTTGTCTTTAGTAACAGTAGCTCACAGTGCACATAGAGTAACAACATAATACACTGTATACACACACATCCTAACACACACACACACACACACACACACACACACACACACACACACACACAATACCTTACATACCTGTAAACCTTACATTATGTGTAGCTGTATATGTATATTAAAGTGCTGAGTGCAGCAGTCTGGATGTACAGTCAGATTAGGGGTTATAAAGTCCAGTACAAACACAAAATACCAGTCTGAGACTGTCAGTACAGAGGATGGAGGACCAGTCTGAGATGGTCAGTACAGAGGATGGAGCACCAGTCTGAGACAGTCCTTACAGAGGATGGAGGACCAGTCTGAGATGGTCAGTACAGAGGATGGAGCGCCAGTCTGAGACGGTCAGTAGGGAGGATGGAGCACCAGTCTGAGAGAGTCAGTACAGAGGATGGAGCGACAATCTGAGGCAGTCAGTACAGAGCATGGAGCACCAGCCTGAGGCAGTCAGTACAGAGGATGGAGCGCCAGTCTGAGACGGTCAGTAGGGAGGATGGAGCACCAGTCTGAGAGAGTCAGTACAGAGGATGGAGCGACAATCTGAGGCAGTCAGTACAGAGGATGGAGCACCAGTCTGAGGCAGTCAGTACAGAGCATGGAGAACCAGTCTGAGACGGTCAGTACAGAGGATGCAGCACCAATCTGAGACAGTCAGTATAAAGGATGGAGCACCAATCTGAGACAGTCAGTATAGAGGATGGAGCACCATTCTGAGACAGTCAGTACAGAGGATGGAGCGCCAGTCTGAGACGGTCAGTACAGAGGATGGAGCGCCAGTCTGAGTTGGTCAGTTCAGAGGATGGAGTGATGTGTGATACTGTTAATAAAGAGATGAATAAGACAAATTAAAAGTGCAGTACAGCAGAACAGGAAGTGAGAAAAGTGTCCCGAATGTGGATTGCATGTGTACTGTAATGTTCAGGTGTTCCTGAGTGTGATGGCATGTGGGAAGAAGCTGCTCTGTAGCCTGGTTGTCTTGATCCTTATCTGGCTAAAGTGCTGGCCTGAGGGAAGACGCTGGAACAGGTGATGGCCAGGGTGTGATGGGTCAGTGATGATCTTCTATAGTAAAAGAGTTTGTAAGCTAAACTAGCCTGCAAGCAGTCCAGATCTGTCACTCAGTAAAAACATTTTGGCTTATTATAAAACAGGAAACATGGCAAAGGACACTGTTAAGCAAAATCCTGTTAACTACAGCAACTGGTCTCTTCAGTTTCCAAATGTTAAAAAAAGAGTGCTAGACTGTCTTTTTTTTTACCTCTGAGTGGCATCAAATTCAAAACAGGCATATATATATTTTTAGGAAGCAATAAAATCTACCATCTTAACAGGGCCTTTGAAGATCACCGGGGGTGTTGTGGTTTGTGGAAGTGTGAAATATGTACGCACTGCAAACGTTTTCTGTTGCTTATCAGAAAGTTTTATCTGCCGGCACTCTGCTCATAGAACTACACAGACAGTGTGATGAAAACTGTACACTAAAATCACAAAAGCCCACATAATCTCACATCTCATTGAGAGCTTAAACAACTTAAACTGGCTCTGACTGTTTGTGCTTCTGTACAGTGGTATTATCAGTCAGATGGGAAGTCAAAGCCTAGCAGCAAGCAGATGCATCTAACAAGCCATTTAGAGCATGGGTCTATTCTAAAATAGAAGCTGTCCCAGCATTTTGCTTAAACTTGTAGGCAGCAGGTAAACAAGATATCTTCAGGCACCCATTTAATTAGTCCTTTAAAGTTGGGGAAATTGTTAACAACAAACTGTATAATAAGTGGGATTCCCTGAAAATGAAAATCTCCACCTATGCTTCTGAGCAATGTGCAGCTCAGGACTGCTGATACCACAGGGGCGAGCAATCACTTTGCCCACCACTTTTCAGAGTACTAGGGCATGGCCCACCACTTTCTGGCTGATGCTGCATTTAAGTGGTGTCGGAAACTGGAACATTTGCTGTCGGAATCTGATAAATGATTTATATTTGCAACTGGACAAAATCTGCATTCTAAAAATGATGCATGCGTTTACAAGATTTGATGTATGTCACCTGTGAGTAAAAAAAACTTGTGCCAAACTTGCAGTCATTGTGGAAAAACATATACTTGATGCGCTTCTAATTTTAGCAGCAGGACCAATCAGAATATCCATTTTAGTGACGGAACCAATCAGAGTCTCCATTTAAGATGCAAGACCATTAATAATTTCTATGTCAGGGACAGGATCAATCAGTGTCTCCATTTGAGCCACATGATCAATCAGAATATGCATTTTAGATAGATAGATAGATAGATAGATAGATAGATAGATAGATAGATAGATAGGTGGAGTAAAGTGGAGTGTCCAGGAGTGCAGATATACAGTATATACAATAAAGTGCCCAGAGTGTCCAGGAGTTTAGATGTACAGTGTATACAGTAAAGTGTCCAAAATGTCCAGGAGTCCAGATAAACAGGTAATACAGTAGAGTGTCCAGGAGTTTAGATGTATAGTACTGTATATACAGTATAGTGTAATAGTGGAAATAAATAAACCTCTGATTTACAAGAGATTCTGTCTTCATCTGTCCTCTTCCCTGATTTGTCCCTGGCTCTCGGAACAAAGGATCTCCTGAGTCTGTCTGTGGAGCATCTCTGTGACAGCAGCCTGCCACTGAACTTGTTCCTTTTGTCCATGATGATGGTGTGCAGTGGGTGCCCACCATCATCCATAATGGACATCAGTTTGTGCAGTGTAGTTAGTGATGGAGCCAATCAGTCTCCATTCAAGATAAAGGACCAGCCATAATTTCTGTGTCAGGGACAGTTCCAAACAGAGTCTCCATTTCAGTGACAGGACCAAACAGTTGAGCTGCAGGATCAATTAGAGTCTCACTTTCAGAAACAGAAAAGTCACTATTTCAGAGGCCGGACCAATCAGAGCTACAAGACCAATCATAATCATAATCTGCATTTCTGGGACAGGACCAATCAGAATGTCCATTTTAGCAACAGAACCAGCCAGAGTCTTTCTCTCAGTTACAGGTTTAAATGGAGTCCCCATTTGAGCCACAAAACCAATCATAATCTCCGTATTGTAAGCAGGACCAATCAAAGCCTCTATTTCATCGACAGGACACATTAGAGTCTCCATATAAGACGCAGAAACAATAATAATCTCTATTTTACTGGCAGGACCAATCAGAGTCTTTATTTCAGCATGTCTTATACAGTTAGATTGACAGGTGGCAGTGTTAAACTTAACAGGGAAATCAAACTGCTGCTTGAACTAGTTTCTGTAACAATCTTAAAAAAAAAATCTACAAATTTAAGATTTAGATTTGTGCAAAAGTAAATGGCCCTTTTGTATCAGAGAGGGTAGATCTCAAAACCTACCTGGTCTGTGTGACGTGCCTGTATTTCAGTCTTACAGTGGAATTGGTTTAATCTCATGTGTTATTGTCACACAATTAATAAACTTTCAGGCTGGTGCATCTCTTCTTTCCTCTCGTCTGCTCACTGCAGCTTTTAGCACCACTGTATTTCAGAGCTGACCACTGATTCTGTTTGTCCCTGCTGTCCCTAGTTTGTGGAAAATAATCTACACTGTAGAATGGTATATTGAAATTGGATTATAGAATGCTGGTGTATTCCTTTAAAGAATCCTGCATTGTTGGGTTCTATAGGGAATCAAAGGACGTTCTTCTGTGAGCAGCTCTCAATCCTAGTCTTGGATTACATGTGTTTCCCTGCTTTAGCACCCAGTTCACCTCAGAAATGGCTTGTTTAGAGAAGCTCGAAAATATGCAGGGCACTTACTACGAGACCAGGATTCAGAATTATAGTTCTATAAAACTGTTCCACAGAGGCACCTTTATTGCTGACTTGGAGACTGCTACATATTTGTTCTTGCATGTACAGAAACGATACAGTTATTCAGAATGACCAAATGTCCATTTTTTCTCCTCCCCAGTTGATGTGCGACCTCATGAACGGAAATGGAAGAAACATGCTCTCGTCATTCCTACAGTTCAGCACCTTTTAAGTATTCCCCCATTTCTAGGCCTCTTTGTCTGCCTCTACAGAGGACGTGGTGGCTTCTTCTCTTTCTCCAGTGACCTAGATTCGGAAAGACACTCATCTTTGCACAGCTTGCATCCTTCGAGTACAGAAACATCCACTCCAAATGTATTTACACATGATTTATTTATCTCATGGAAACGGACCTTGCAAGCCCAAAATACTGTCACTTGCATCAAAGAATTTTCGGAGAATTAAATGTGCTGTGCTAAACTTAAACGGAAGACGAGTTGTGGTCCAGGGTGTCAAGTCCTGCCTTCAGCCCAATGACTGATGGGTTAGATTCCAGCACCCCTTGTGACCCGGAAGGATAAGTGCCTCAAAAGATGAATGAATAAATGAATGTATGTAGTTTAGTTAAGTACCCCTCAGTTCCAAACCATCAGTCATG
This sequence comes from Prochilodus magdalenae, assembly GCA_024036415.1. Taxonomy (NCBI): domain Eukaryota; kingdom Metazoa; phylum Chordata; class Actinopteri; order Characiformes; family Prochilodontidae; genus Prochilodus; species Prochilodus magdalenae. The sequence continues at coordinate 428,914 of JAMWET010006363.1, read as the reverse complement.
TGCTGCTATTCTTGATTTTTCATGATCAGTAGCCTTGAACATATAGTAGTATGCCTACATTCTACTGGGCTCTAAACTTGTCTGTGGATTAGTTTAGCTGCTGAAATAAAAAAAAAGAACAAGCATCTCACGTCAAGTCAAAAGAGATGTACTTAGGTAATTTGATTAGCAAACGATGCATACATCATCACAAAACCCTGGAGGAAACCCTGGAGGAATCAACAGACAGGAATGAATCTTGGTGCGTAGGTGAGACATGCAAATACCTAAATGACTTAGGCCGGGCGGGCCCTAATACTGTACCTGGTTGACCCAAACGCTCTGACTGCAGACATTCAGTGAGCAGTGATGCCATCTGTGAGTCATGTTGTTGGTGCCAGCACCATTTTCATAGTTGACTAATTGTCAATTACTAAATTGGGACACTGTGCAAAATGTAAATACAATGTAATAATATAAAAAAATAAATCAACTTCTTTTTAAATTAGTAAAAAGATAAAATATCAAATATTAAAACATAGAAATGACATTATTTTCTACAAAATATATGCGTATTTTACATTTTTTGCCAGCTATGTGTTTCAAAGAAGTTGGGACAGGGAGAACAAAACACTGGTAATGTTGTGTAATGCTAAAAACACACAGTGCATCCCAGAGACACTTTCAGAAGTAAAGACACCACTTCACCAAATAAGGAGGGATTCACAAAGAACTTGGAACTTGGGACTTTCATCATCTATAGTACATATCGTACATACGTGTCATTAAATCTTTGTATGGGAAAAGCCCCCAAATATATACTGGATGTCTGAGACCTTCAGACCCACAGTTTAAAGCTGCATCCACAAGTGCAAGTTAACCCTTATACTACATGCACACAGACTGTTACGATGACTTCCCTAAATACCTTAACATCAGGACACCTCCTTCTGGGTGCAACTATTCTTTTGATGAGGAGTGCATGTTTTAAGGTGAATTTATTCACTTCTTAAGGAAGTGCCAACAGAAAAGGTATAATCTAGAGCAGCTGTATAAGAACCGCACATGTCTAGAGGGGTATAGCCCCCAGCACTGGTCCCTATGTGCAGTGGCAACTGCTTCCTCTGAAATGTTGGGCCATTGAATTAGTTACTATGAGTTGCAGGAGATTCACCACTGATCACAAGCCAATATTCGAAACTTGGTTGGGGGGTGGGGGTTGTTAATATATTGAGCTGTGACGTAACTTTTTTTTTAAAGCCAGATCATAGCCTCTACTGCTCTGGCTATGGCTCTCGTTACTTAAATAAGTCCAAAAACATGAATCAGTTATCATTCTAGTGATGACTAGGAGAGGAGGAAATGGCTGCAGTTGATAAACAAATGAAGAAAAACAAGGTTTGGTAAACCTGGGCTTTTAATGTTAACGAACCCCAGGGATTAGGTCCAGTGACTCACAAGAAGAGGGATTATTCTCACCAAGCCTGTTGTCAAGCCTGAGTGCCTTCAGTGCCTATGCTGTCGAGTGCCGTACTATTCTGTGTGAACCATCATTTTTTGTTTAGACTGCCCTTACTTCTCATTCACTTTGCGGTGTATACAGATGCATTTTAAGAGGTATCGTTTACAGGCCTTGGTACTACTCAGAATACTATTTACACATGGTTTACAATGGAGATCTCAGTACATCTGCGATAGCTTGCTTGTACCAAAAGATCCCGGTAGGCTTATGGTCAGGACTTGGCTATTACGGAACATAAATCTTTTTCTTTCTTATCCATGCCGTAGTTGATTTACTTGTGTGCTTGAGGTCATTGTCTTGTTGCCCATCACCCCAAATCCCTTCAGTTTGAGGTCATGGACTCCTGCCACTGAAGATTTAATGCACAGGCTTATCTGGGCTGCAGCCTACACACAAACAGTTAGCATTTTAGCTATTCAGGGTTCACCCCGTTTACTTTTTCTATAACCTGGGCTTACCTAGATTGACCACAGGGTTATGCAGTCGAATGTGGAAAGAACATTTTAATTGCTGAACTGGTTAATTGGCAGTGATTAGTAATTGGCTTTGGTGATCAGGTTCAGGTTTTGTTTTAGGTTTGCTCTGTTGCCTGGCTCTGTACAACATAGATGTATGTTTCACCTTCGCTAGCTAGTTATGTTATCCTATGCACCAGACCTTTATTTAAACTCTCCTTTTCAGACTAAATGGTGCAGCAGTTGTGGCAACATTTAAGGTGATACTTGGTGAAGCAAATTTCACTCCACTGCTGCACTCCCATCACTGGCTTCCAGTAGCTGCCAAGAATGGACCACCCCTTCCCTACCTTATGTCAATAGCTAAGAGTGGATCTGTACCTCAAGTATTGCTCGGTTTGACATGCCAACTCCTTAAAATGCTTGGAAGACAAGGATCTGGAGTCTTCTCTGTCCTGGTACCCAGATGGTGGAATTAACTCCCACTGGTTGTCCAAACAGAGTCTCTCACTGTCTTCAAACACAGACTCATTTCTTTGTAAGGCACTTGTGAATAAGATTAGTAGATGTATATTGTGTAACACTTTGTTTTGGCACTTACACTAAGGGTAATGTTTCTTCTCTCCAGGTATGGGCCCTGGCTTGGGATTTCTAGTTAGTGCACCTAGGTTGTATTTAACTTTGTATTCTTCTTTCTAGGTTTCAGCACTGGCTCTTGTTTGGGCAGCCTCTGAGCTCAAGGCAAGTTTTAGACTCTAACCCTCTTGTGCTACCTACAAAACATTCTCAGATGGAACACTAAGCACGGCTGTAAGTCACTCTGGTTATGGGTTTAACTTCTTTCGGGAATAGATGGCAGGGGTTACTGATTGGCAGCGCTAGCATGGTATTTGTGTAATCGTAGACCCAAAGGGGCCATGACCACCTGTAACCCTAGGGCCCAAAAGCATGGTAAAGTGCTGTAAAGCATGACTGCCACCCTTTATTTTCTTGTAAAATGAGGTTGTTGTTCCCCCATGGTCTGGATCACAAGACATCCAGACCCTGAGGTCTTGAGGCAACCATAGTCTATGTAGGAATTAATGTGGAAATGCAAGTTAAACCAGTTCTCTTTGTTTTCAAGTAATATGTGAAATTTCTTTTGGTTTATTAATAACAGAATAGAGACATTATGTAATGGTCAATGTAATGCAACAGAATAACCATCTTTTGGTTCAATCAAAGGTACAAAAAGGCACTAAATTGAAACCACTCAGACTCGTCTATGGCATTGTTCCAAAGAAAGACTATTGGCACCTTTATTTTTAAGAATGTAGCCTATAAAGCAACACCTGCTTCTTACTACCCCAGACTCCATTTTGGACCATGGCTCTATCTAATTTATGAAAACTGAGCATATGCTGTGCAACGGGACCACAAAGCCATATCTCCTGCTATTTGTCCATCATCACAGGCTGCATAATAAACAATGCTACATGCATCTAGGGAAGTAGTCTTATTCGGCTGCCAGATGCATTCTATTTCTCAAAACTTAAAGTCTTGACATGTGCAACATGTGCAACAATATTTGCCAATAGAATTAGAATAATCTCAAATGATTCCATAATATCTATTTCCACTGCATGGGTCATAAAACCATGACTCCTGCATCCAGATGTGCACAAAAATTTGGCTAGTGGGTTGTACAGCATCAATATAACCTGAAATCTTTGTTTCAAGTGCAATACATATGGAGTAGAGAAGAATTTGGGATTTATCCAAAGACATAAATAAACTGGAAACTTTTATTTCACTCATTCTTGCAGGGTTGTTTGGTGCACCTGATCACACCATTTTAATTAATCTCAAAACATGTCGTCACCAAACAAAAGTAAATAAAGTAAAAGTTTAAACATGCTTGCTGTTCTTCTTTGAAGTCACCTCTAATTGTAAGTTCCTTCAGGATAACCTGCAGCCGAGTTTTTTAATATCCTAAGACTCCTAACAGTAATTGAATTTTTGTCCTGGTTGTGTCACATGGAGGTAGATCTTTCTTTATATGGGTTCTGTTTTCTTAATTTGCACTGGTTGTTCACTGTGAAGTAACAGAGTCAGCATTCACTGCTACTTGAAGTAGTACTTGGAAATAAAACACAGCAAGCTGAAATTACAAGCCTCATTATCACCAGTAAGAATTTGTGACAGTGCCTTTAGGGTTTCACTTTCCCTGAGAGTTTTCTCCAGTACATGAAGTGAAGCTATAAAATGGAGGCACATGTTTGGCTGGACGACGCCCGCATTCAAGAAGCCCATTATGAGGGAATTATTTAGACGCTGCCCCATGAGAAAATGAATGAATAAACAGCTCTGTCGCTTTGTATTAATATATTAAGTTTTAACTCTTTGTTTTTTTATTTTTTATTTTTTTCATTGCACTGCTTGCAAGGGGTTTGCAAAAGCAATCAAAGTCTGAACCTACTTTTTTTTCCCCCAAAGGTCAGGGTTATAAATAATGCAAGGAGCAGAAGAGGCTGACGTTCAAGAAAGTGCTTTCAGGACTCCAGCTGAGCTGGTCGCAAATAATGGCTCCCTCAGAGGGTCAAGCCAAAACCAGGGGTGACTTTCTAATAGGAAAGATGTCAGTGTTTGTAGAAACGCAAGACTGATTCACAGGCTTCTTCTCTTCAAGATACAGATTTTTTTTTAACATCCTCAAACTTTCAAATTGTCTCACAGCATGACACAAACTTTAAACAAAACGTGTGGCATCAGAGAGAGATGTCAAGCCTGACATATGCCATAAGTGTGCAGCAGCTCCAGCCATATAATGTGTGAAGTGTGTTCATGGAGTCAGGTGAACTGGACCTTTAAAAGCTTCACCGTAAGCTAGCCCGGGGCAACGCACTCTTGTCAGCTGGGGAACAGAACACATATTGGAAAGCACCTAACTTAATGGGTAGGTTCTCTTCCCTGGGGTGAAGCTTAAGCTCTTAGGGGGAGCTGGCTTTTTTTGGCCATACCAAGTAGCACTGGTTTCTTAGAGCTAGCAGACTGGTACAGTGAATGGAAAGGGTAAATGAGAATGGGAAAAACAGAGATTCCAAAAAGATAGAATAAAAAACACAAACAGACAAGTGCAGGTCAGATCAACATTGAATTTGTGCTTGGGGGTTTGCTCGAGATGCGAAACGGTGTCTGCCAGTTGAACAGAACTACAGTCGATAGAGTACTTAGACCATAAACTTTTGGATGCCACCTGTTTATGGTATTTTCTCCAGATGGCTGACCATGTGATCTTTTTAATCTGAACCCTCTTTAATTACCTGAACAACTGTTTTTCTTTTTACAAAGCAGGTCTTCAGCAGAGTATACCGAGGATGGTGTTAAGGAGAGAGTGTAAGAGAAGAGATGAAAACACTGGCATAGCTTCACAGAAGAAACAGGTTATGTACACTCAGAATTGATAGAATAGTTGCACAATAGTTGCTCAGCCATACATGTGACATAGGCAAGGATGGGACTGTTGTATGACTGTTTACCCAACAGCCATAACTGCAGACCTTCAGGGAGCAGTGATGACCTTGAAGTGTCATCACCATTGCCAGACGGCTTTACAATGAAGGACTCCATGCACACCGACCGTTAGCACGACTGCCGTTAACTCGGTGTTGCCAAAGACTGCAATGGTGTCGTGCCAGACTGTCATAAAGTGACTCATAATGGCAGCGGGTCCACCCTTAATAGCATAATCAAGGTGCATGTGATAGATTATTGCAGGACACCATTAGAAACCTCTAAGCCTCTTCTACAATAAGCATACATGGCAGACCTATGCTAGACTGAGAGACACTACTTCTGTATGTGTAGCTCAATAAATATTGCCCATATCAGTCTAAATTTATCACCACTTATTGTTCCTGGTAACCTTTATCTTCCTTCCCAACAGCATTTCAATGCATAAATGTCCTGACATGTTGTGCAAATTAGAAATAAACTTGAAACTTGTACTTTACTGTATTTTCATGCTCAAACTATATGGGCTATATGGATATAAATGCTATTGTTTTATATTATATATGGTTTATCCATTTACTGCTCAGTCCTGCTATAATTTATTACCTGAAGTTGAATGAAAGAATCACTTAACAAACTGAGGGGGTCGACATCTTTATTCTGGGGTTAACTATGGAATGGTTAACCTCTGAGGCCATGATAAGAAGGTGGGTTTCAGTGCCTTTGTTTAACATTCTAGCCCATACCCTGCAAGAGTGAGGGATGTCTAAAGGATGTAGTGTAGGAAGAACATAACAGACACTGATGCACAGTTAGCTATGCATATAAATCTCTAATGTCACTATATGACATTTGAAATCACGAAATCATGACTGCTGGTTTCTGTTCCAAAAGCTTGACCAATACAATTGTAAAATATTCAATATACAAATGACCACATACAGTACTGTTGAATTGTCTTTACTGGCAAGTTAATAAAATGACATTGCTTGATAAAAAAATAAAAATTATCATGTTGTAAAGATTAAGTTGTTTGGTGATCACTGGCGCCATTGCTGGTTTTATGTTACTGATTTTACCCACCTTCCTATCATGGCCTCAGGAGGCTTATTTATTTTTCAAATGACTCCTATATAATAGGACACCCACTCTGCAATCATATTTTTTTCCAAAGGGCCCACTCATGAAAGTTGGAGGTTGGTTGTGTATTTAAGACATGCATAAATTGCCATTGTTTTGATTGGCTAAACTGCTTTGAGCCTCATTCAAAAAGCATTTTCTGGAGCAAAAAGCATTCTGGACCTTCAGAATTTATGGACACGGCTAATCTGGTGTTGGCTGAGTAGGTGGCTATAGGGAACCAATATGGTTTCAGGCATGGCATCACAAAAACAGTGATTTCAAAATATACTGTTTTGCAGCTTAGTCTCCAGGTTTGGATGGTGTAAACCAGGGAAAACAAAGTTTTAATCTTTTCATTTGATGCTACATAGATGTACACAGGTCCACAAAATGAATAAATGCACATTTTTGGCAGTGACATGCTCTACAACATTAGTTGCTCTCATGATACTGCGTAGCCCACTTTTAACCTTTATGGCATTTAGCTGACGCTCTTATCCAGAGCGACTTATAAGGTTAATCATTTTACAGGTAGGCCAATGTAGTGTTAGAAGTCTTGCCCAAAGACTCTTATTAGTGTAGCACAGCATAGTCACCTAGACTGGGATTTGAACCCCAGTCTCCCACATGTAGAGATGGCACTCTGGGTAGCGGTGTTACCCGCTGAGCTACACCAACCACTTACCTTTAGTTCCACCACCAACCAACCACCTTTAGTTCAGACAAAGTAAATACATTTGTGAACTTTAATTTGATGGTCCTGGCATAAATGCATGAATTGCACCTGTAATGTGTAAATTTCATTTGTTGGTGTGGCAGTTTGTTCACTTTATGATAGTGTGGCAGTAATAGCATAGTGCATATGAACTGTTGTCATAGATAAGGGACCTAAAAGTAGTTGTCACGCTTCCAGGTTTCCCCTCTACCTCAGATCTCCCAGAACCCAACACCTGATTACGTCAGCGTCACAGTTTTCCTGTTTGTCATACCTGGAGTACTAGTCACACACGCCTGTCTGTAATCAAGTCTATTTGCTTAAATGCCCCTGTTTTTCATGTGCTCTCCATTGTCCTTCCTGTTAGCCTATCCTGTTTTTTGACTCTGTCTGAATTCTGGTTTCTCCCTTCCAGCTCCCTCCTTTGTTTTGGTTGCTGGCCATTGGATTGTTTGGTTTTTGACTTCCGCTTGTCTGTCTGGTCTATGTCTCTGCCTTACACTTTTGCTATGTGGATCTTGTTGTTAAGCTTGAGTGCTAACCTGCTGAATAACTCTTGCTCTGCTTTTAGCTCAGCACATGTCAAACTAAGTCTGTCAATCATTACAGAAGTTATTAAGAGGTCTCCTGATAGGTCTCCTGTTGGCTTTGATTGTGGCATCTTCCTGACTTTTACTTTGCATAGAGATTGTGCAACCAATTTGTATACACTAGTTAGCAATGTAGTGAACCAGGACATTTATATTTAGCCATATCCAAAACATAATATGAGTGTCCCATTCAAACGTCCTGGTCAAAGTTATGTACACAACCAAGCATATGTATATGTAATTATTTCCTGAATACTTTTTTAGCACTTTTGAAACAACATATGATTCCTAACGAGCAATTCCTCAAAAACGTACTCCAAAGAAATCTAAACAAAGTTGTTTGACCAGTGACCATTTACACATTCACTTTTTCCCATATTCTAATAAGTAAGTTTAAGTTTGCAGTTGAAATGGAAGAGAGAAGACATCTTGGGCCATTCCAGACAGCAGTCGACAGAAACAGATGAACAAAGCTAGTCAGAAAACTCTCAGGGCTGAATAAGCATTCCGAAGATTAGTAATGTAATGGGCTACTTGTAATGTAAAGTGGTGAAACACTGGATCTGGAGTGTTATTTGGGGTGACAGAAGATTCTTGGCTTGATGTAGTGTCAAGTGCTGTTTTGCATCATAAGATCAAAAATCTGCTTGCTCTGTTATGCACTGTGAGACAGCTAGTACATTTTAAAAGATGCATGACACATTCTGGTTCAGATTTTTACAGCCTTAGACTGAAATCCAATGGCTTTGATTCACCCTATGCCTATTTTGTTTCACAAATGACTCATCATAACATAACACATACACGGTAATGTGTCAGTAGTACCTGTCTCTACAGTGACCAATTTCCCAAAAATGCTAGTACATGATTAGCCAACATAGCTTTCTGTACACACATAAAATTATTATATTCTTAGTCAATTAATTGCATGAAATGTGTGCTTAAGTACTTAATGTTTCCTTAATGTTGCATATTGATTTTTAGATTAAGAATTTGAGGTGGGGTTTAAACCCACTAGTATTATTTTGGTGGGGTGGCAAACTGTTAGGAAGAGAATAATTAATAAACTGCTAGGAATAGTTTTGGGCTGCTAACATGCTAACCTACTTCAGCATTAGCAGGAACTCTGGATTTAGCATATGAAGTCTAGCCTGCATCATCAAACCCAAGCATGTACTTAGTTGTCAAAAGTGTTCAGTGAATATGGAAATCTTATGTCATACTTTATATAATATAACTCATAAAGCAGCACAGGGCAAATTATTAGTGTGGTTATAATATTGTGTGAAAAAATGTTTTGCGTTTCTGTACAAAGTACGTGTCTCTTTGCATCACTCTCTTGCTATCAAAAAGAAAGAAGACAGCACAGATGCAATGACGATGTCCAACCACAAATACACTCATGGTCAGGAACAGTCGAGTCGGATTGCTATGCTAGGGAAGGAAGATAAAGCTAACTGTGGAGGTGGAGGTAGAGTGACACCAGACCTTCTAGATGTGTGACACGTGGCAACAAACTTTTCATCTTGGTGCTGACCACAGTGCCTCCACACATGGATTTGTTGGTCATCTGCACATAGACAAAGTGGTATTCATTGCTAAAGATGGTCTGCTGGGATTAAAAGTAACTTTGTGACAGTTGACATTGACATGGTGTTAAGGTCAGTTATCATAGCGGCATCCGTGCCATCTCCCAAAGGTGCTGGCACTAACAGGATGACTCACGGAGGGCATTACTGCTTACTGAATGTCTGTAGTTATGGCTCATCGGTCTAGCAGATACAGTGATAAGGCCTGCCCTTACTTACAAGTGTGGCTGAGTGTGAAACCTAATCATTTGCATGTCTCACAATGTCAGACCCACCCAACAAGGTTCATTCCTGTTGGTCAATTTGTGCAACTACTCTTTAGATTGTAAGTGTATTTGGCTGCGGAACATGCTAACCTACTTCAGCTTTCACTGTATACAATCCAGCCTGCATCATCGAACACACATTTGTGTGAAAATGCATACTTTTGTGAAAACATGTTAATAATATTATTATTAAATTCCATATTATGACTCAGAGTAGCACTTCTGTTTACAGGGCAAATTATTAGTGTGGGTATATTTGGGTATTACATCTGGGTATCTGCATCTCCCTCATGATATCAGAGAAAAAGAAGACATCATAGATGTGAAGATGATATCCACCCACAAATATTAAGATCAGAAAAACGACCTTGGCTCATGCTTGTGACAGCTACAGCGCATACATTTCCCCGCTGAAGTTATGATCTGCCATTGTATGACAGCTGGATAGTAAAAATGGTGTGCAGTAAGATCAAAACTTGACCCAGTTCTCAGGAGACGAGTTCTCACGAGATCACTTTGCACATAGTAGTAGAAAGTTTTGCGGAATGTTAAAGTTGTTTTGGTACCTAGTCATGGAGCATGACCTGCTTGACGGGAAAGTCTTCATTCATGTGTGCTTATTTTAATGTTTTTTTGATGGACAGCTTGCTAAAATCAGTTTGGGTTCATCTGCATGCAACACGTTTAAAAGGGGAAAAAAAGCACACTTGCTAAATCCCTCTCTCCTCGGCTACAACATCAGGAGACGGATCTAAAAAGAGCCCTCATGCCCCATCAAGATCAGTCAAACTCTTTTCACAGCCGCCCTATTCCTCATCCCCGTCTTGCCCACCCACTGTTTTCTTCCATTCGGCATGAAATGCTGATTCTGTTTCCATATGAAATCGCAAAATAGACGGGGCTTGTACTGTAAAAAATTAATGCTATCCCAAATTGGCCTGATTAATAATTCAACATTTATATAAGCTGACTCTTGAAGGCAGGGGAACGTAGATGCGTTTGTCTGCTGAGCCAAACCAGGCTGGGAAAGGCCAGGCGAGGCCAAAAGTTTTTTTTTTTTGGAGGCTAGGGAAGTCTCAGCATAATGAAGCATCCAGAAGACAGAACAATATGTATATACACATAAAGGACTGACCTGACTTACTCAAGTGTAAAAGCAAATGCATACACGCTCTCTCTCCCTCCCTCCAAGGGACTCCTTTTTGTTGTTTCTTTGTTAAAGACACTGGCCAGTGCCAACAATGCCTCAGGCCTGTATTTAAAGTCTTCCCACTCTGAGCTTTTAGCAAAAGCACATTTTCATAATCTAAATTAAATCTCAGCTTTAATAAAGTTTTCTTTAAAAGGTCCCACACTCTTACAAAGAAAGGCCCAAGAAGGGTTCTTAGGAGCGATGCCACAGAAGAATGTCTTTAAGCTCACTGAAGAACAGTTGATGCAGGTTTAAAGAGCCCATATCATGGAAAAACGGATTTCTCCTCACTTCTTTGGCAATAAAAGAGTTTGATGTGACATATAAACACAATGACAGTTTTTACCACAAATCCCTAATAAAAATAGTCAACATGACAAACAGCCTGTTCTGAATTCTGAGTTTTTCTCATCTCACCAAAACCCCCATATTTTCATATGTCCATGTATTCAGCCTAGAGAAGGTCAACACAGTCCATTTACTTTGAAGTTAAAAGAAGTGTTGCAGCTTGGACTGATTTTTGAGTGTACAAGGCACAGTACAAGGCCGCCAATCAAAACAGAGCTCATTTACATACACTCATAATCAAAAGAACAGTTGCACAAATAGTTGAACTCAGAAGGAATCAGTACACAAGAATGAAACTTGGTGAGTAGGCTTGACACTGTGAGACATGCAAATGATTTAAGTTTCACGCTCATCCACGGATGTAAGCAAGGACAGGCCTTATCGCTGTACCTGACTGACCTAACAGCCATGATTGCACATATTCAGTGAGCAGATGCCCTCCATGAGTCATCCTGGGAGTGCAAGCACCATTGCTTGGACACTGCACTACATGCACACAGACCGTTATGTAGGGTTGCCACCTTTCAGAAATGAAAATAAAGAACGGGGGGCAGGGTTTCATGTGTGAATGACAGACGTGTATATCGGACATTTACGGAAATACGGAACAATTTACAGAAATACGTATTGGTTTGATACGGGATGCAACATTTAATTGCCAAATAAAGGACGATTCCGTATTTTACGGGATGGGTGGCAACCCTACCGTTATGGCAGCTCTTCCTAACACCACATCAACGACATCAAAGACTGCAATGGTGTCGTATCAGAATGGCAGCTGTTCATCATCAGTGAAAAGTCCCACTTTTATCTTGCTGGAACTGAACGTGTGTGTGTAGGCACCGTGATAAATGCCAAGATGAACACTTTGTTGCCGTGTCACATGTGCATGGTGTCATGTTGCGTTAGCAAACACAATGTGCATATTGCACATATCAGTCTAAATGTATCATTTACTGTTTTAATCATTATCTTCCTTCCCAATAGCATTGCACTCTGACGCTTCCTTTTGGGTGTCACTGTTCTGTATTAGTGTACATCAGGCACTGTAACCAAAAGAGGCTTGACAAAGACCTAGTTTTGCAAATGAAATGCGCAAATGTGAACAAACATTCAAAAACATATATGTAACATTTTGCAGAATGGTTTTATGTCTCTCAAGGACTGTATTTCAAAACCAAGAACCAATTCACATTTTAATGTCATTGATTTATTTACTTCATGTCATGTAATCCATACTGTATCCTCTCCTTAACATGACTTTACCCTAGCACTCCTATTGTATGGGATAGTAGATGGTTCCTTTAGTAAAAGAGAGACTAGGAGAAATGAATAGCCATTTGGGCAAGGCCCTCTGAAGAGAAATGACCCTTCTCATCTCTTAAGAAGCAACAGAATCTATCCCTGTCCTTAGCAGAGAAAAGGCCTTTTTACCGAACAGCCATTCAAGGCTCCCATTAAAGCTTAAGTAAAGAGCCATCTGAATCAATCAGAAGCTTTGTACTGGTACATACTGCTTTAGCCTTGAATAGCTTTTTTTCATCTGAGTTATCACTGTTGATTATTGTTGGTTGCAAATGATCGATACTACTATTCTGAGCAATGAAGTTGGCGCACAATCCATTTTGCCTGCTCTTAGAAGAGGCCTGAAAGAATTGAATTGAAATAGAGTGCCCATTCACTGAAAATGGCTTTACTGTCAATAGAAGTTAGGGTAAGACATTGCTTAACTAAAACATAACCTTTAAATCTATAACAAATCTGTAGTGCCTTACTGTCCTCAGTGACTTACACAGTATGTATTACAAATGTCCAATACCTGTATTATTAAATATTAAAGTTAAACAATTAACCCATTCGACCACCGACTTCTTATTTGGGTGCTGATCTCAATTTCAGCTCTTTTGTCTATTTTATTTTATTGTAAGCTACAGTGTACTGTACAAGGCCAGACACCACAGCAATTATATCTACTATTGTCTAGTGTTTCCAAGGACTTATTTAAAGGGATCCCAGACTTTTAAGGCTTATAGGCCCTAATATAGTATACATGTCCCGTACCATTCAGGTATGCTGAATAAACCAGGCAAAAGAATTAATTTGATATTAGAAACAGACACGTTTCTTTTTGTGTTGATGGACAAACAGTAGTGTTGAGCTAAAATCAAGGTGAGGTTTATTTAACAGCTTTGTAATCAACCACAGCAGCAACCAGAGCAAGGCGGACATAAGAGAAGGGCAAGAAACAAGGGGACGCCATAAACCAGGCAAAACAATCAAAACAGCAAAGAGTACCGAAAGGGCAAAGAGTAGATCAGTAAAACAGAACATTGAACATGTGAGAGTGACGTCATCGGGTGGTGGGTTATGGGAAATAGAGTCCAGGAGATCGGGAGTGAGAGGAGAGCCAGCAGGCGTGACCCCTTTATTAGTAGGATGCCATGTTTGTTGGTGTGTCAAATGGTTACTGCCTCACTGGGGCAGGATCACTGGGTTAAATATCTTATTCCAATATTTCATTCAGCCTTTTCAGCTTCACCTCAAAGACGACATTACTTAACAAGGCTTTAGATTTTTTTTCAATAAGACTGAGTTCAGCGTACCCATATGACATCATCACAGTGGAACGATGGTGTATATGAGGTACATTGTCTATTTGTCCTTTTCAATATAATATTTAAAACATTCCCATGTGGTTTATAATTCACATATGTGTGTATTTATAATACTGTTGGGCATGTAGACTGTAAGCTACACAAGGTACACAAGTATTAAGTGTTCCCTTTAACAATCTATTATAAGTTATTTGGTATCGACTATCATTTTTTTTTGTAATTACAATTCAATATTCAATAACTGCTATGAATTATTCAGTAACTACAATCAAATATTGAGTAGTTGCTACACATGATGAAAAACCATTGTAAATAATTCAGTAACTACTATAGATTATGCAGTATTTACAATGAAACTAATGTATACATTTTATAGTTATGAGAATGATGAACTAAAGACTATACAGACCATTAGGGAGTTTAAGGGGTTAAAATGTTTATTTTTTAAAATTATTATTATTTTATTTATTTTCAAAGTCATAATATCATGCAGCAACACTAAACCATTCTCTGTGCAGGGTTATATTTAGGTAGTCCAGGAAACGATATAATAGCACTGAAATAAAAATGCCCAGAATGTAACATATGCCATTTTTATCAAAGGGTCAGTGAAATTTGCTTAACCAGGCCAGCGGCTAGCTGAGTAAAGGGGTTCAATTCAAATTAATTGAATTTTGTCAGCCTGGAAAAAAAACATGAATAATGAGTAAATGCAAAAAAACAGAGACCATAAAAATGAATTCTCAATAACTGAATGAATTTGGCTTAGCCCAGAACTATATTTACATGCACATTAGAGTGCAGCATAATAAAGTATGATAATGAGCCTAGAGGTCTAAAAAAAGTGGTTTCATAGAGGAGGAAAAAACTTTAGCTGTAAATTCCAGCATATTCATTGAGGGCTTTAACACAAAAGCATGCAGATGTAAAAGCATATTTGTATATGTATGCCCAGGCTCAGGGTGTCACAAAGTCAGTAATAGGGAAGTGTAGTGGCTACATCATTCTTTATATCCAGCATTGCATGAACTAGTACTAGTGGAGCTCATGCTGAATGCCCAAATGCTTTGCATAGATCATGGTGTAGAAAGCTAACTGAGATAAATGTGGGAGTTTAAAAATAAAAAATGTCTTCTCGAAAAGAAACACAGATGGTCCTATTCATGAAACTGGATGCTACTAAGATTTATACTGCTGAAGAATAGATAAGTGTGAGAAGAAGCTCAATTTGGCCAGAGAATATACCTAAATATTTCATACTTGTTTCTTTCAAAGCTCAGTAAGAACCAGAAATTACACATCCAGAAAGCAAATAGGCATCAATATGAAAGTAACATACTGTGTGTGACAGGCACTTGATAATATTGTATTGTCTTCACAAGATGTACTGGTGGCTATAGGCCTCATTTATAGATCATTTACAACAGAGGTTCTTATTCTCATGATGTTGTATGTAGATTGCTAGAGTGGTGTTTATAAATATATATATGTACTTTGCAAGGACTTTGCAAGTTCTCCCACTTAGAAATCATGGAGGGGTCTGAAATTTTCATCTTAGGTGCATGTCCACTGTGAGAGATATAATCTAAAAAAAAAAATCCGGAAATCACAATGTATGATTTTTTAATAATTTATTTGTGTGTTTACTTATGTTTTTTAGATTATGTCTCTCACAGTGGACCTAAGATGAAAATTTCCGACCCCTCCATGATTTCTAAATGGGAGAACTTGCAAAGTCGCAGGGTGTTCAAATACTTATTTTCCTCACTGTATATATACGGACAAGTGGTTTATTTACACAACGAAAAAACAAGAAACAATAACTGTACAAAATGGAAAATAAAGTATTTACAATACAGGCTAAGTGTTAGGCTTAGTCATAAAATGGGGAATAGCTGCGAGGCTGTGTCCCAACTCCCTTTATAACTTCAGAAAGAATCAACCGAGAGTATTGAAACTTATTGGGTAGGTTTGACATTTTGAGACGTGACAATGATTCAAGTTTCATCCTCGGCCACACATGACATAGGCAAGAGTCAACTGCTGTGCCTGAATGAGCCGACAGCCATGATTGCGGACATTCAGCCAGCAGTGATGCCCTCCATGAGACATCCGGTTAGTGCTAGCGCCGTTTGCAGATAGCTATATGACTCAGGATTACATGCACACAGACAGTTATGACAACGGCCCTTAACACCACATCAGCGTCAACAAAGACTGCAACAGTGTCCTGCCAGACTGTGATGGAGTAACTCAGAATGACAGTGAGTCATCTTTAGTGACGAGTCCCGCTTTTGTCCTGGTGTAGATGACCAACAAATCTGTGTGCGGAGGCACTGTCGCCAAGATGAATGGTTTGTTGTCATGCGTCGCACATCCAGAAGGATTCAAGGATTCAAGGAGACTTTATTGTCATTCGCATCACATGTGGTACATGGGGTGGAACGAAATTGTAGTACTCAAGGACCCAGTTACACCCAGACAGCAGTACTTAAATAAATAAAATATACATAAACATATAAAAATATATAAAAAATATAGAGAGGAAGAGCAGCAGGAAACTGAAAAGGTAGCAGCAAAGTGTATTTAAAGTGACTAGTGTCCTCAAAGTGTCGGTGCAGTGGTTTTGACTAAGTGGCGTTTAGAAGTCTTTCATTTAGAATGAAGCTGTTCCTTAGTCTGTTAGTTTTGCACTTAATGCTCCGCAGCCTCCTGGCTGAGGGGAGCGGGACAAAAAGTGAGTGTGCTGGGTGAGTGGGGTCCTTCATGATGCAGGTGGCCCTCTTTCTGCATCTGGAGGTGTAGATGTCCGTGGTGGTGGGGAGGCTGACTCCGACAGACCTCTGTGCAGCCTCCACCACCCTCTGCAGAGCTTTCCTGTCTGCAGCAGAGCAGCTTCCGTGCCACACGTTGATGCTGGAGCATAGGACGCTCTCCACCATACATCTGTAGAAGGAGGTGAGGACCGAGCTCCCGAGCCCAGCTCGCCTCAACCGCCTGAGGAAGTAGAGCCGTTGGTGTCCCTTCCTGACCAGGCTGGAAGTGTTGTTGCTCTAGGTCAGGTTGTTGCTCAGGTGAACACCCAAGTACCTGTAGTTGGAGACCACTTCCACCGCAGACCCTCCGACATGCAGGGGGAGGTGGGCATGTCTGCCCCTTCTGAAGTCCACAATCATCTCCTTCGTCTTCTTTACGTTGAGGTTGTTCTTTCTGTACCAACCCTCCACAGCTCCACAAGGACCGCTGTCACTCCACCTCCACAACTCCATGCCGAGATATCTAGCAAATTGTGTTAGCCATATTGAGAGACACGACTTCTGTATGTGTAGCTAAATATATATTGCCCATTTCAGTGTAAATATATCATCAATTATGGTGGTAACCTTTATCTTCCTTCTGAATAGCACTGCAGTCCCACACTTTCTTCTGGGTGCAACTGTTTTTTTTAATGATGAGTGTATGCGTGACACTTAACTTACCTGTGTTATCATGCAGTGTCATTCTCCCACATCTTGCAAAGGTGGAACCTCACAGCGAAACTGTCATGAACCGGATCCACAACCAGGGTGAGGAGTCAAGCGCAGGTTTTAATAAGAAGATAACCAAAGTCCAAACACAGTCCAGGGTCAAAACCAGAGAAACCGTTCAATAATCCAGCAAGAATGCAGCCCAACAACCGAGATCCAATACACACAAACCAGAAACAAAGCAGAGGTCAAACCAGAAAATCACAAGATACACAAAGAACCGCTCAGAAATGTAGGGTAAACCGATACAAGACTTCGCACCGAACAAAGGACAACATGGAGGTTTTAAAGCTACAAAATGGCCTCTGATTGCACGCAGGTGCGATGGTGAAACTCAGGACTAAAATTCCGGTGAGGGTGACCTCTGTGGGCAGGGAGGAGAAAACAGCAAGCCTGAGATGTGACATAAACCCCCCCCTTGACGGGCGGCTCCAGACGCACGAAACGTCCGCCTCCGAGGCCGACCCCTGGGTCTAGGAAGCAGGACATCCAGGATGATCTCTGTGAAAAATCCGTGATCAACGAAGGGTCCAAAATGTCTTCTGCAGGTACCCACGATCGTTCTTCCGACCATATCCCTCCCAATCCACCAAATAGAAATGCGCCTCCCTCGGCGCCTGGAGTCCAACAACGTGCGGACCCTATATGCAGGGGAAGCCGTCCACGTCTAAAGCCGGGGGGGGTGTCACAGTTGCTGTTTCGCCCTGAGAAGAGACAGACACCGGTTTTAACAGCGAAACATGAAACGTAAGGTGAGATACGATATGAAGGAGGGAGTTTCCAACCGATAAGATTACTGGAGTGATTGTGCTTTAAAAACCTTGCTATGGTCCAACAAACTTGGGGCTTACTTCCTGCAGGGCAGCTTTAGCCTATCCCTCGTAGATTAACCATACCATTTGCCCAGGAGTTAGAGGACTTACATTACGACGATGGCGATTAGCTTGAATGTGCATGTCTCCGACTTCTCTGAAGGGCGCACATGCGCTTCCTCCCAAGTTTGTGCGCTCTTTCCTCATCCAGTCCATCCACTACGGAAGGTACAGTGGATGGCTCACCTGTCCAGGGGAACAAGGGTGGCTGGAATCCTAGAACACACTGGAATGGTGTTAATTGTGTGGAAGAACTGATTCAGAGAGTTGTCTGTGCAATATTCCGCCCATGGTAGGTACTTGTGACCAGTCATTTTGTGATCGACTGCAATATGACCTTAGAAATCTCCCTATCTCCTGGTTAAGTCTTTCCACCTGCCCATTAGCCTGTGGGTGGTAGCCTGATGTCAGACTAACATTGATGTTCAGGTGGTTACAAAAGGCTTTCCAAACATGTGAAGTGAACTGAGGGCCTCGATCAGACACAATGTCCTCAGGTATGCCATACAAACGGAAAACATGATGGAAAAGAGCTTCGGCCGTTTCCATGGCACTGGGCAGCTTTTTCATAGGCACCAGTCTGCACGCCTTTGAAAATCTGTCAATTATTACCAAAATGGTAGTACTTCCCTGAGAGTTTGGAAGATCTGTGATAAAGTCTATACTTGTGTGACCAAGGTCTGTTGGGGATGGGTAGAGGTTCTAAAAGCCCTGCTGGAAGCAGCCTAGGCGACTTACTCTGTGCACACACTGTACACGATTTTACAAATTGATACACGTCTTGATCAACCTCAGGCCACCAGAATTTATTTTTAACCAGTACCCCTGTACGCTGGATGCCCGGGTGGCCAGAACTAGGCGTAGAGTGAACCAGATCCAGCACCTTCCGTCTCATGGAAGAAGGTACATACTCCTTGTTAGGGGGACAATCTGGCAGCGTGGGTTCTGTCTCCCTTTCCCTCTGGATTTCTTCCATGAGTTCCCACCTGATAGGGGCTACTACACAAGTCGGGTTAATAATAGTTTCATTAGCACTGTGGTTAGATTCCTTTTCCCATATTCTGGATAGCGCATCAGCCTTCGTGTTCTTAGACCCTGGACGATATGTCACATTGAAATTAAAACGTGTGAAGAACAGAGCCCAACGTGTTTGTCTGGAATTCAGACGTTTAGCAGATTTTATATATTCCAGATTTCTGTGGTCAGTCAGTACCAAAAATGGGTGTAGAGCTCCCTCTAACCAGTGTCTCCATTCGTCTAAGGCTAATTTAATGGCCAGCAACTCTTTATTTCCCACATCGTAGTTGCTTTCCGCCGAACTTAATTTGCGAGAAAAGTACGCACATGGATGGAGTTTAGGTGGCGACCCTACCCTTTGTGAAAGTATAGCCCCAACACCCGAATCTGAGGCATCCACCTCGACTATAAAGGGAAGAGAAGGGTCAGGGTGCCTCAGAATAGGAGCCGAAATGAACCGATCCTTCAAGGATTCGAATGCCTCAGCAGCACCTTCATTCCACTGAAGAACTTTACCTTTCCCCTTTAAAAGGGAAGTCAGAGGTGCTGCCACAGAACTGAACCCTCGAATGAATCTACGATAAAAATTCGCAAATCCTAAAAATCTCTGTAGGTCCTTGACTGTACTAGGTTTGGGCCACTGCACTACAGCAGACACCTTACTTTTATCCATGTGTATTCCTTCCACATCTATAACATACCCCAAAAAGGAAATCTGCGATTTGTGAAATTCACATTTCTCTGCTTTGACAAACAACTGGTTGTCCAGCAGTCGTTGAAGGACCTGCTGAACATGACTTTGATGTTCCTTCAACGACTGAGAGTAAACCAGTATGTCGTCCATGTATACTATTACCCATCGATCTAACATGTCTCTTAAGACCTCATTGATGAAGGCTTGGAACACCGAGGGTGCATTGACCAATCCATATGGCATAACTTTATATTCATAGTGCCCCCTAGTGGTCACAAATGCCGTTTTCCATTCGTCCCCCTCTCTTATTCGGATTAAATTATAGGCACTCCTCAAATCCAGCTTGGTGAAAATGGAAGCGCCTCTAAGTTTTTCCAGAGCTGAAGGCACTAAAGGGAGGGGATATGGGTATTTTACCGTGATTTCATTTAAACCCCGATAATCAATACAAGGACGGAGACCTCCCCCCCTTCTTTTCAATAAAGAAAAAACTAGCAGCTGCCGGAGAGGTGGAGGGACGAATGTAACCAGCCCTTACTGCCTCATCTATGTATTCATCTAGGGCTTTCGACTCAGGAATTGACAGCGGATAAATTCTATTTCTAGGGGGAGCTGTACCTGGCAAAAGGTCTATAGCACAGTCCCATGATCGGTGAGGTGGTAACTGACTAGCCTTACTTTTGGAAAACACTTCCCACAAATGCCTGTAACAATCAGGGAATAAACACGTGCTGTGAGCTATCAGGGCTTTCTACTGTGGTTGACATAACAGGAATGCTAATGCAGTTCTGAAAACAATGTGGCCCCCACTTAGTGATTTCTCTTTCCCCCCAGGAAATTTGCGGCTGGTGTTTTTTCTAACCAGGGGAAACCTAGTATTATTGGGGTCTTTGGTGAGTCTATAGTAAATAAGGATATGTGTTCTTCATGAAAAAGTCCAATGTGCATAACCAGTTCTCCAGTAGAATGGGTGACAGATCCAGTCCCCAGTGGGCGATCATCAACTGCCCGTAACTTCAGCGGAGGATGGACGGGCTTCAGAGGGATGTTCCATCTTTCAGCAAACCCGCGATCTATGAAGTTCCCAGCTGCTCCAGAATCGATCAATGCTGAAACAGGAACAAGTTCTGAAGACCAAGACAGCCTCACCTTGATTACCATGCAAGCATAATCTGTAGAAGGAGTCAAAGAACTCACCTCCAACGTCCCAGCAAAGCCGGGGCGGTTGGGGGACAGGGATTTACGCATATGGTTGGAGCTTCCACAGTATAGACATAGACGCTCTCTATACCTCCTGTGACGCTCCTCCACACTCAGTCCCATCCTCCCGAGTTCCATAGGTTCTGGTTCTCCGAAGGTAGCGTGAACGGCGCCAGAATAGGGAGGTTGTAGTTGACGTTTCTCATCCAACTCATTATCCAGAGCAATTGAAGTCTGAATAAACCGATCCAGAGTCAAAGCTTCTCCCCGACAGGCCATTTCTGCCCTGAGATCCTTCCTAAGTCCTCTCTTGTATACCGTACGCAGAGCAGGATTACTCCACCCACTACCTGTGGCAAGGGTGCGGAATTCCAAGGCATATTCTGCTGCTGAACGATTACCTTGTTTGATCTCACATAGGAGAGAACCTATATCCTTGCCTGCCATGGGGTGATCAAAAACCGCCTTAAAGAGTGCATAAAACTCGGTTTCAGATTTCAAGACTTCACTATTCTGTGACCATAATGCTGTAGCCCATTGTTTAGCTTTGCCCGTGAGTAAAGAGATAACAAAATGAATTTTATCAGTGTCTGAGCAGAATTGTCCAGGGTTGTGCTCAATATACAAACTACACTGCATTAGAAATGATCCACATTCATCAGGGGGAACCATTATATCTCTCAGGAAACAGCGACCGTCAGACCTGGCCGAGGCATGGAAGACACAGAGCTGGCGGCAGTATTTTGGGAAGGAACAGGCTGGTTACCTTGTGGAGTTTCAGGATCTGAAGGAGAGATGCGTTGTAATAATTGTTGCATCATACTCCTCAATTCTTCCATTTTTTGTTCCTGTTGAGACATACGAACTTCCAAACCCGCTGGCTCCATGTTTAGGCGAAGTCTTCTGTCATGAACCGGATCCACAACCAGGGTGAGGAGTCAAGCGCAGGTTTTAATAAGAAGATAACCAAAGTCCAAACACAGTCCAGGGTCAAAACCAGAGAAACCGTTCAATAATCCAGCAAGAATGCAGCCCAACAACCGAGATCCAATACACACAAACCAGAAACAAAGCAGAGGTCAAACCAGAAAATCACAAGATACACAAAGAACCGCTCAGAAATGTAGGGTAAACCGATACAAGACTTCGCACCGAACAAAGGACAACATGGAGGTTTTAAAGCTACAAAATGGCCTCTGATTGCACTCAGGTGGGAAACTCAGGACTAAAATTCCGGTGAGGGTGACCTCTGTGGGCAGGGAGGAGAAACAGCAGCCTGAGATGTGACAGAAACTAATAATGAGTAGGGGTGTAACAGTGCATCATTAGACAGTGATATCATACTGCAATACGGCAATACAACACAACACACAATACAACATGCCTAGTGGAGGTGTGACAATGCATCATCAACATTGTTAAACAATCAGCACCTATCCACACCTTGCCCCAGAACTCCTCTTGCCCCCCAGCTATAGTCTCATTAATAAGCAGTTCATAGTCATTAAGCAATTTCTTTCAATCATTTTCTTTCATTATGATTTTTGTGCAAAATATAACACAATCTTGTATTTCTAGTATAATCACTCAAATCAATTTTTGGACTGGGGGTATTGTTACACCCCTAACAGAATGACCACACTAAAATTCTCTATATGGATTCAGAGACCTGATTTGTGAACCTTTCTGCTATGCAGGAATAGCGAAATGCCTCAGAACACATGCTTCGCTTATTAAAGAACAATTCATACATTTAGAATGCAGCTTAACCCTTTAACATCCCCACCAAGTAATAATAAACTTTTTTATTTTGTTTGGGGCAATAATTATAAAAGCACATAGTGAATTTTAATTACATTAGCTTAGCATAGATACACAAAATGCAATTATACTGTTTGGTAAAACATGTTTTTTTTAACATGATTTTATTCTCATTAGACATGTGTGCGCTGTATAAAGTTGCATAATTATGTTCATTAAAACCTCTGAAACTATAATATCGTCCAAAGAAAAACAAGTATCTCCTAAATGGTAACTTTACAGGAGAGGCCAAAGACCTCATATAAGTTTAATGTAAGTCTATGTAACCAGACGTCTTTCCAAACAGTTTTGAGGTATTTTGGTTGGTCCATTCATCATGAGATTCTCACTCAGTGTAAACAGTAGCTGATGTGTTCAAATGATAAATAAAACTAAAAAACGACAAAAGTGGAGATTCATGTTTTTCATTGGACAGCGACGGTATGTAGATAAAATAAGCTTACCTTCCACATTCCACAACAACACAATCCACATGCCTGGAATGGCAGACCTGTTGCTTGCTTCCTCTATGGATAAGAACGGTAAACAGCATATGTATTAATAGACTCTGTGACCTGTAGTCAATTTTTTCAGCCTAACACACCTCTGCCGTTTGGTAGAGACGGCACAATCAGGTCGAGTTAAATTCAGCACCTTCTTTATTAACAAATAGCAACTCACCAAAAGACTGAGCAGGAAGTTAAAGGGTTAAAGTGTTTTACAGTAGTGTGCAAACAACATCAAAAACAGTGAACACTGAATAATACCTAAAAATCCATGGTTCTGGGGATGAAGCCTGTACCAGCTACCACTGCCTGAGAACCCAAGAATGAAATGGGTGATTGATGAAGAATCCCAAGCTCAATCTCCACCAACTCTTCAAGTGTACACATACATTTAACTTTCCATTTATTTCCAACATGCTCCAGAAAGCTTTAGCTTAGCTGCATAGGAACCATATGCTTGCAGTATTCCAGTCACGATTTCCGCCTTATCACAGCACAGGGAAGGTTAATGTAGTTAAGGCAGTGGATGATCTATTACTGGCCTCTGGCCAGGCCTGTGTCTCTTTACTTATGTTATTTGACCTTAGAGCAGCATTTGACACCACAGACCACAACATTCCTTTAGATAGGTAGAACATCTATAGGAATCTAGTTTGGGCTCAGTGGACTGGCACTCTCCTGGTTCAGATCCTTCCTTGCTGACCACTTCCAGCCTGTAAATGTAAGCAGAGAACACTGGAAAAGATTAATGCAGTTTTGGTTGATTCAAATGTATATATCACTTTGACGTGAATAAAATTCCCTCAACTCATTTCTGTCATTCATTTATGCTTACTTTTGGCAGTATTATGGTGATGTAGCATATTTTATTAATGCACAGCCAGTGTGCACTATATATACATTCTCCGAACTTACATAAGCAAAGAATAGTCTCCGATCTGAGGTGTTCTATTCCTGTGCTGATGACACTCCATGGTATGCCACGTATCGTGCATGGCAACCACAGGACTCCCATCCTTAATGCATTGAGATAACTGGTTATGTTATATATATATAGCATAACTGGTTTGACAGTACCAGTCAAAAGTTTAGACACCCCCCAATGAAATAGATGTTGTTGGTTATCTTAAACACTCTACAGGCTTATACACTTACACTTATACACACCCTGATATACCACATATACAAATAATGTATTACAATATAATATTTTTGCCATATCACCACCTCTAATATATAATTTGCTGTGGGGAAAAACATTTTTTATTTCTTTTTTAGCACAATAAAAAATAAAAGCTCTAGTTACCCTGTTTCTTTTAGTTAATATTATTGGACAGATCAACAGAATTGGTCCAGAATTGCTAAGAATTGATGATGACCATGCTTGACCATTATCTGAAATCTCCCAAAAGGTATCTCCTGAAAAATAAGTTAACTAGTTCTTAATGGCCATGTTGACTGAAAGGTGCCACCAGACTTTTGCACAGTCCTATACACATTGTGACATCCAGAACATAGTGGATCAACTCTGAATAGGACGTGTCCAGAAAAAGATAAAAGGTTCAGGCAGGTGTTGATAGTCATGGAGCAACACACAATTTGTGAAAAGGGTTTAGGGAGAAGAGATGACTGCCTGTTCATTAAAATCTTGAGGGCAGCCAGGTAAGCTTTATAATCACAGCAGGAGAGTGAATGACACATACAAGTGGTTCCAAAGTGGCGGAGCTGTTCCAAAGGGCACAAGAACAACAGTAGGTAAAGGGCCTGGCACTTTGTGTTCAGTGCTGTATGCTCCAAATACACCTAACAATCTCTTCTGTCTCTTTGTTAAGCTGTATGTGGGCATGTGTTGCCGGCTGAACCTGCCCACCATAGCTGCAGTATTACGTGCTAAAATAGGTGCCACTGATGTTCTTTTAGCATTCCTGATTGCTTTGTAGGCATTCATGGGCACTCCAGGGTGTTTCAGGTCTGTTTTGCTTCATGAATTTAAAATCCTTGTGGTCACATGAATCTCAAACATACTTCTTCATCTTCTATATATAATGTAAATGCCAGCAGAACACAGTTCAGTGGTTTTATGCTAGTCTGCCTATTGTAATCAGTATCCTTCTCTGATCTAACAGTGGTTTAACACTGGTTACTGCAGTGCTGAGAATACCTGTTCTGTGGTGGCCCTGTGGCGGTCCACGAAGAACGGGGCAAATTTAACAAATTATGCAGAAAAAGAGATAGACTGCAGTCTGCAATTGTACAATTACAAAATGCAGCTATATGGCAAGTGGAGTTGAAGAAACAAGTAATGAGCGTAGAAAGATGGAGACTGAAGTGAATAGTGGGTGTATATATATATATATACTTACTGCTGAGACCCATATCATAAAGCTTTGACCAATAAATCAATATTGAGTTTATTTACATGATGCTTTTATGATCCACAGTGATGCCCTCACTATAAATATTTTGTTATTTCACAAAACCTTTAATGAACACCTACACGGCCTCTTTACGGATTACGGATATGGTATGAGCTCATAACTCATAAATAAATACAAATTTTAAAAAAGCATGCCAGATATTTTTATTATTAAAAAGCATTTTTAAAGTGAAATGGATGATCAGTTGGCCAGTCTCAAACCTTCCACATATTCCCACTGATGATGCCTTTTGTTGTATTGGCAGTGTGCTTTGGGTCATTGTCTTGCAGTATGTTAAAGTTCTCCCCAATTACACTGAAGTTTTGTATCTCTGTAAATTGGCAGACAGAATGTCTCTATAGATTTCTGAATTTATTTCTTTGCTACCGTCTTGAGTTGTATCTCAATAAAGATTTGTAAGCCCACTCCACTTGTAGCCATACAAGTTCAAGCTTTGACACTACCTTCACCATGCAATATTAAAGAGTATGTCTATTTTGGATCTTCACACTTTGGTATTTAAATTACTTTAGTTGTGTACAGAAACTCTGTTGCAGAATCTGTGTCTCTCAATGTATCTGTCATCAACTACTGTTTTCTTGGTTTACCAGTTTTGATTAAACTAGTGGTTTCAGGTTTTCTCTGTATGTATGTGTATATATGAGTACCTGTCCAATGTTTAGACACACACAACTTAATGGATGCCTTTTGTTAAATTAAAAGACTCTACAGGCTTACATTTAAGATTTGAGATGTCTGTGCAAATAAATGTTGTGATGTTACAGAAACAGACAGTAATCAGATTGCAAGGCACGATAATGGGCTTTATTTAGCCAATCAATAGACATTTTAGAAAGTATTTTTGCTTTCATTGGCAGAACAAAGATCTGCAGCATTTTTCTGAATATATTGTAGTGTACAAGGTGTCCTCAATAAACTCCACAGAGTCTGAGTCAGAAGTCTGGCCCATAACCAAAGCTTTAGTTCGCAAAACAGCCAGAACACCAAGGCGAATGGACTGCCTCACCTAACTTAACCTACACTTCCTTACATTGAAGCTAAAAATGCCTAGCCTATCTGCACGCCCTGCTTGAAACTCCAGCACCAAACACATATTCAGGACCCTAAAAATGAATTTCCCATTTGTTTTAATTAAAACTAAATAAACTCCCAATATATCTGGATAGTCATTTATCCTGATTTTTCACATGGCCAGATTCTACTGCAGGAATGTGATTTGATCTGACAGTAGAGTTTAATTCTTAAGTGAGCTAACATTAACAAATGTGAAAAAAATAGAAGGTCTCAAAAATGGTAAAATTAATTTCACATGTAAATCACAAATTTATTAGCATGCTACATT
Source organism: Prochilodus magdalenae (assembly GCA_024036415.1). Lineage (NCBI taxonomy): Eukaryota > Metazoa > Chordata > Actinopteri > Characiformes > Prochilodontidae > Prochilodus > Prochilodus magdalenae. The sequence goes on along the minus strand of JAMWET010006363.1, from coordinate 401,633 downwards.
GTTTTTCACAGGTGGTGATGTACCATTAAATGTCCCACCAAGCTGGACTCTAAAGGCTGCTTTTGTGGAGTTTTTCTAACAAAATGCTAACAAATAAAAGCACTATTAAGTAGAATATATTTATTTTTTGCACACACGTTTTAACAGATTGGGGTTGAGCTCACATTTACATGCCAGTTGTGGTCCTACCACCACTGCAACCAACGTCGTATCCCTGTCTGCCATTTTTGAACAACTATTCCAGGATTTGCGTTGTGGACTTTTGAGTATACTATACTACGTATTCATAAACTAGCTCCAATTAGTATTAAGACTACAACTGGTACACACACAGAGTTTGAGCTTTGAGCTCTCTGCTAATGTATTCCTTGTATGTGTGATACAAGGCTGAAGGAAAGACAGCCTTCTATAAAGCCTACAGTTTGTGGAGAAGCCTTTAATAGTGTTAACACTGCAATATAAATGAAAATGCAGAGTCTGTTCTGCTTTAAGCTTTAACTAGGGGGTGGGGAGAGAGAGAGATCAAAATACTCAATTTTGTCAAGGTCAATTTATCGTTTTGAAGATCACTTCTAAAATTTTACCAAAAACACGTTACATACTAATTTCTACTGTTTGGCTCAGTTAAGCACAAAATTGTGATTTTTCAGCTTGTTGATCTCCACAAGAAGGAGGGCAGAGTTGGCAGATTGCTTCTATAGTTTCCAGCCAAGAAAAGTTCCAATCCTGCCAAAAATGCCCAAAAAGTGCAGGAAAATCCAAAATAATTTAAATCATATTAATACAGCATTTAAATAACATGTTTAAACCAATACACAAGCTTCTGTGTACATCAATCACTGCGGTCCTGCATGTAAACAAATTCATCACCAATATGAAATACCAAAAACTTTTTATGGTTGAATTTATAAATATAATGAGTATAATACATTCATGCTGAGAATAGTATCAACTGAACTATTACAATTTGATTTGTGTGATAATATCTCAATTACAAACCTCTAGGAGCTCATCAATCTTATTTTGATGTTATTCAGCCAAACAGACCACTTTCAATCTCTCAATCTAAAGTAGAATGGTATACAGGCAGTGAAGCCATGTGCACTAGCGAATCTGTGTTTACTCCCGATGCACAGCTATTTTTTTTTTCCAAGTGAAATGTAGATTTGAATGATATACGGTAGATGGCTGGGGCAGCAGCCTCCTCTGAAACTTGCATATAACAAAATTAATATACAATATATATAATCAAGATATTAACATATGTACAGTGGACTGGGAGTAGACTACAGTAACAGTTACAATATAAATAAACATACATAAAATATATGTGTAAAGCATTGATGTGCAGAATGTACTGTTGATAGTCTATGGAGGTTGAATTACACTATGGATAATAAATGTATACCATAAGGTGACTGTACATAAATGTACATATATGCGCAGAATAAACGGGATATAGTAAACAGGAGGTAATCAGTCAGTTAGTAAGGTGCTGTGGAGGCCACAGCTCTGCTCCTGGGAAGAAGCTGTTTGTCAGTCAGCTTCGTTTTGTACAGACAGGCCTATAGTGCTTGCCAACAGTAATAAGTGAAAGAGGCAGTGCCCAGGGTGTATTGTGTCTCTGCTAATACTGTAGGCCTTCTTCTTTAAGACAGTATACACAGTATAGGGTCCAGGTTGGAGACTTCAGTCCCAATGATCTGTTTAGCCACCTTGACCATGATACAGATCCTTCCGCTCTGAGACTGTGCAGCCTGGTTACCACACAGTCATACAGTGAGAGAGGATACTCGCAAAGGTTATTTTTGCAGGAGCTGAGCCTGTTTCAAGTGCAGTCTTTGGTGTGCTCTCATGGTTAGGTATGAGGTGTTAGGAGGCCATGTCAGCTGACTGCTTATGTGGGCTCCAAGGTACTTCACTTTCTCCTACACTTCTTCTCCAGAAATGTGACGGGGGAGGTGGGCTGTTCTCCTAAAGTCCACAGTGATCAACTTTGTCTCAGAGGCATTAAGTCGATGACTTTGCCCCATCCATCCAGACATTCCACCTCATTCATATAGGCACTCTAATCGTCTTCTGAAATATGGCCGAACAGATTGATGAATGAATGGGGTACAGTCATGTGTGAACAGAGTAAAGAGCATACAGTATGCAGCCCTATGGAGTCCCAGTGTTTAGGATAAGGGTGAAGGGGGTGTAGTTTCCAATCCTGACACACTTTGGTCTTTCTGTAAGGAAGTCTAAAACCCAGGATAACTGTTTGGTTGTTCCAGGTGTGTCAGTGCTATATGAAATGCCACTGAGATTGCATCTTCCAGGTGTAAGGGCAGGTTCTGGGACTTGTCCTGCACCAGCCACTAGGGGGTAACGCAGGAGCAGGCCCCATTAAGACAGATTAAATACACCTGTGGGACACTCTACTTAAGAGCAGTGCTCCAGACCAGCGTTGCTCAGTCTTTGTTTAGAAAAACTGAAAAGAGAAAAGTGAAAAGAAAATAAAGATTCCTTTGTTAAAAGCACATCCCTGTTTTGTTGCCCTGATCCCTTAGTCTTTTGGTTGGGGGAGACTCGTTTTGATTTATTTGTCTGTTGCCATGTGCTCGCCAGCTTCCCACAATTTTTTGTTCTCCTGGCCACCATATTTGTTTCCCTTGCCTTTTTAGTTGCCACCTGTTTTTGTTTTTCCAGTGATTTAGTTCAGTTGTCTGCTCCCTTTCTGCTCTGCACTTGGGTTCCTCTCAAGCTTGCCGGTGGCTCACTCAGTTTACGTTGGACTTCGGTTGGACTGGGTTCGAACCCGCCTGGAGTGAGTCACGTGTTACATCAGGTTGTTCTATAGATAAACTAATGGTGGTCTGGATACTTTAATTGTAAATTTCCCCACTGTGGGACTAATAAAGGCTTATCTTAAAGTTCTTTAGCAAAATTATGACATATCAACCTAAAATTTACAAATCTGACAATTTTGAAAACATGACAAAATACACCCTACAAAGGATTTTTCCTCCACCGACTCTAAGCAAAATCCACCCCCCACAACTAGGAAGGAAGGAAATCCAGTATCTCAAATGATTAGAATATTTCATAAGATCAAACAGAAAAGGATGTACTATACAGAAGCGTGTTCATTTAACCACTCAGTACTTGGTTGGGGATTTGCTGCATCAGTGCAGTATGGCATGAAGGCAATTGGCTTGTGGCAGTGCTGAGATGTCACTGAATACCAGTTTGCTTTGATCATGTCCTTCAGATCGCCTGTATTGCAGGGTCAGGCATTTCTCATCTTCCTCTTGACAGTACCCAAAACTTCTGTATGGGGTTCAGGTACGAAGAGTTGGCTGTCCAATCAAGCATAGTAATACCATGGTCAGCGAACCATTTGGTAGCAGTTTTGGTACTGTGGGAGGGTGCCATGTTCTTCTGGGAAATACTTTTAAGCAGATGGAAGCATGAAGTGCTGTAAACTCTTCTGGTAGATGGCCGTTTTGACTTTGGACTTAATAAAAAAAGTGTACTAATAACAGGAGATAACATGCCACCCCAAATCATCACTGACTTGGGAACCCCCCAGAATGGGCTTCAGACACATTGGATTCTATGCCTCTACACTCCCCTTCCAGACTCTGGGCCAAACCTGGCCCATATCTCTCATTTTAATATAGGCCACTTGCCGCATGGCTTGACAACACTGGATGGCCTGCGTCCAGTTGCAAGATGTGGGCCATAGACGGTCCACATTAGAGCCCTGCCAAAAGAAGACAACCCTTTTCTATCTCTGCCAAAAGTGGACCAGTTATGATTTGGAACATGTGAGTCATATGAGTGGGTCATATTAGTTAGTTGTGGGCTACTTTTGCTGGTAGACAGCAACGTGTTGGCCATTATTGGCTCACAGCAGACTGCCAACAGTGGGCCAGCAGTGCCATATCTTTGGCAGATGTGGTTACACCTGCATGCTATCTGGGAGCCCAGCTCTTTTTCTCCTTAGCCCTGGTAATATTCCTCTAATGTTGTCTGTTTGAGGAGAGGTTTGATAGTAGGAATGCAACAGTGACCTTCTAAAGCTTGCCCTCCTTGTGGAGGGGGTCACTGATCACTTTCTGAACAACCATCAAGTCAGCAGTCTTTGTAATGACTGTGTTTGTGTGTACAGAGAGATACACAGTATACTGTTTCAGAAACTCAAATTAAGCAATTCTAATAAAGCTGTAAACCACACTGATCAACACTAGTGTTTAAATATGCCACTGTCACTTTATTTTAAATATGTTTTACATGCACTAGTATTGGAATGCACAGCAAAGCATTATTTTACTCACTCAGTCATCTTCTAAACTGATTCATCCTTCAGAGCCACGGGGGATGCTTGGAGTTTATCCTAGCATTCAATGGCAGAGGGCAGGAAACACCTCGGACAGGATGCTAGTACATCACAGGGCAGACACACAGACAGACACATACACTCGCACCTAGGGCAGTTTAGCATCTCCAATTAACCTGACTGCATGTGTTTGGACCTTGGGAGGAAAATGATGAAGACACTGGGAGAACGTGCCAACTCCACACCGAAAGGACCCCGGACAACCTGGCTGGGAATCGAACCCGGACACTTTTTGCTGTTAGGTGCCTGCACCACCATGCCGCCCTAGGATTATTTTATTTTGACCTAAAAATCTAATTCTGCTGTGGAGCCACAAGGGGTTAGTAAAATAGCTGTAAGGGTCCGGGCTGTACCGCCTGCAGCCAGCAGGGGGCGGCAGCAGCGGCACCATTCTGGGGGAACTACGGTCCGGAACTCCAAACCCCAGAATGCCCCGGGCTGATTAAGCCAACAAGCAGCACCTGAGGCATCACCCATATAAGCCCCCACCACACAAACACCTCTGCTGCACCTTTGTAGAGGGGTAGCCGGTACGGAGCCAAGAGAAAGCCAAGAGAAAGCCAAGAGAAAGCCAAGAGAGCTTAAAAAAATACTTAAACAACTGTGCAGAGTAGACAGCGTGTCACTCTGCACGCGGTGAACTATAATTCCCCTTTCTGTTAAACCCTCTCCTGTTTATTTCTGTTCCTGTGTAAATGTTTCCTTTCGTTCGAGTACGTCATCTTGGCGTCTCCTTTGTTTGCTTTTCCCGCCGTTTCTCCCTCTCATTCACTAAACCCCAGAGGCCTTCACAGTCAAGCAAAACAGTTCACTTCTCACACACACAGTTTCACATGCATCCACATCCAGGAAGTCCGTTTGCTTGCAATTTAACATTTACATTGCCGCAAACAGATTCCTGCCCTGCGCTTGGGTTCACACCCCCAACCGCACCGTGACAATAGCTACATGCAGCTATGGTACCACATGATGACCTCTGGCCTAAAGGGACGTTTCTGTCACTTCTTAATTATGCAAGGGTGGACGGTACTTTCAATTGAGTACTGTAGTGTCTGTATTTTACTTAATTTACTTGCACCTTAAGATAGTATTTTCCAGAAAATACTTTAGTCTGACTTGTCTGTGCTTGTAGTAGCAGTTTGTGACCGTTGGTTATTAACTTAATAACATATATTATGAATTTGTATGGTTTTAAGTTAACTGGTTCCTACTACACATCGCTCAGTTCTAAAAATTGTATTCATTGCACAGTAGACATGTTCAATCAAATCATTATTTATTTGCATAGTGCTTTTTACAACAAATGTTGTCATAAAGCAGCTGTCCAGAAAAACAGTTTGTATAAAAATAAAGAAAAACACAGAGTTAAAGTGCAGACGTAGGAATAGGGAACCCGTGTCCAAGCGCTTGAGGAAGCCAGAGGCAGCTGTAGCAAGGAAAAACTCCCTTGGGTAAGGAAGAAACCTCGAGAGGAACCAGGCTCAAGGGCGGAACCCATCTTCCTCAGTTTGATCCCGGATGACGAGAGAAAGACAGAACTAACAGCTTAAAACATCTATTAGATACAGTCTGATTAATCCAGGAGGTAGTAACTGCAAAGATGGAGCTGACCCATAGGTTCTCTGTTTAAGTAAGAGAGTTCATGATCAGAGCCAGACGCTAGTCATTCATATTACTTGAAAATGTGAACATGTGGTATGTGGGAACCAGTACGCTTGGAAACCCGTTGAGACAAATCATCAGTATTGAAATTTATGAGGGCTGTACATTTGTTGATTCCGTTGGGTTTCTATAGGCTATAAGCAGGTCAGTGCATTTAGCAGAAGGTTCAGTCATTTGAATCTGTAAATTCATTGTGGCAAAAATGAACTTTCATGTAGATTAGGATTTTTAAAATTAAGTACTCCTGAACTTCAACTCAAGTGAATATTTGACTGAGCAATTTTTTTTTGCATGGGAGTAACATTAGACCAGGAGTAACCTCAAGTAATGGACGTGTGTAACTCGCCCTTCCCTATAACGCCCTTATCCCCAGCTCTCGAAGGTATAACCAATGGGAGAGGAGCAAAAGACTTTCTTTATTCATTTCTTCTAATGTTACTTTATGATGCCCTCGGAGAAGCTCGGAGGCAATCGCACAAACAGCACGCCAACAGTGCCATGAAGATGAAGATGTATGCCTTGCTTTTCCAGTCACCCTCCCAACTAAACACAACTGTCAGGTCTCATCTGTTCCCATTGTGCAGGTGTCCCACACGGTGCATGTGTGTGCGTGCATGTGTGTCGTGCACCCTGCCACACATTAAGTTTTCAGCATGCAATCTGGCCCCAAACATTAACATTTTATCGAACCTCACAAAAAACAAAATGGAGATGCTCTTATAAAAAATTCATCCCCGTCAGCAGGTGAACACTTTACTTCTCTCTAATAACAACAACAACAACAATAACAACAACAACATCCTGAAAACATATTAAGGTTTTTTCTGCTCTGATGAACACTTAAGGAAGCAGCTAAGAGAGTTCACACACGGTTCTGGTTTGTAAAAGTGACATTTTGCATACGTTAAAATGTGAAAGGTCACGTGTTATATCATAACTGGTAAATAAAAAATACCACGTAGCTCCATCTGCTGCTGTCATTTATAACAATGCAGACAATTATACACCGCAACTACCAACGAATGATGTTTATGCTGTTATTGCCAATTATAATATAGTTATACTATATTAGATCTTAGCTTATGTTTTCTTTTCTAAGAGTTTACTAATAAGGATCTAATATTGGAAGAGGCAGATTATCAAGTAGTTATAAAAAAAAAAAAACTGGACTAAAGGCAGAAATCCAATAAAGACAGCTGAATTTTAACCACATAACCTGGCTATTTAGCACAGTTGTTTCTTTCTTATGCTTGTGCACTATAATTACCTCTGGAAACAGTATACAACTTAACACTATGCAAATGTTTGGGCACCCCATCAAAATGCATGGCTTGTTGATATTCTTCTGCACATAACCCCAGTTCCAAAAAAAGTTGAGATGCAATAATTTGCAAATATCATAGACCCATAACTTTTTCACAATAGATCATAGAACACATATTAGATGGTGAAAGCGAGATTTCAAGAAAATTTAAATCTCATTTAAAACTTGATGCCAGCAGTGCATCGGAATGGGTCAGGTGTACCATTGTGTAGCATTTCTCTTTCAACACAGTCTGTAAACACCTGGGAAATGAGAAGACCAGTTGCTGGAATTTTGGGAGAGGATGTAGTCCCATTCTTGTCAAATGTAGAATTCTACCTGCTCCACAGTCCTGGGCCTTCTTTCCTGGAATTTTCCTTTTATGATGCACTAAACTTTTTTCCATTGGTGAAAGGTTTGGACTGCAGGCAGGCCATTTCAGCACCTGGACTGAGAAGTCATAATGCTGTGATGCAGAAATATACAAGGCCTTCCCTTGAAAGAGATGTCGTCTGGATGGGAGCACATGTTGTTCTAGAACAGGTATATGCTGTTCAGCATTGATAATGCCCTTCCAGATGTGTAAGCTGCCCATGTGATAGCCACTAATGCAACCCCATAACATCAGACATGCAGGCTTTTGAACTGTGTGTTCATTACAAACTGGCTGGTCCGTGTCCTCTTGCATTTCAGATTTTGATTCATCTGACCACAGAACTGTTTTCCATTTTGCCTCAGTCCATTGTAAATGAGGTTTGGCCCAGAGAAGATGGCAGCATTTCTGGATTGTATTGACATATGGCTTCTTTGCACAACTTTAACCTGCATTTGTGGATTGCTCAGCGAACTGTGTTCACAGACAGGAAGTGTTCCTGAGCCCATTCAGTGATTCCAGTACAGAATCAGTGCAGGGCTGCCTGAGGTTCCCCTGTCCCAATCTTTTTTTGAGACGCACTTATCGCCAAGTTCTAAATTAGTCCATTTCATGAGTTCTGTGTCATGATCTAGTAAAATGGTCTCAACGTTTCATGTGTTCTATGTTTTATTTCGAATACAATATGGAACTGAGATTTGCAAATCATTGCATTCTGTTTTTATTTACATGTATATGTAAATGTTTGCATACAACTGTAGTCTACAGAGATTCTAATAAATAAATAAATAAAGCTAATCTCCAACATTTTCTTTTCATTTCTATTTTCCACAGCGGTGGAGATAGAAGGCAGATGTCTGAAGCATGTTGATATTTTTAGATCAATCAATAGTGGAGAGATGCATCCAGAACTCATGTAGATACAACAGTGCCCTCATTAAACCCTTGTTTTTTTTTCAGACCACATTTTGATTTTTTTGATCATCCACATTACATTGTAAAAACTCAGTAGCTATGGTTAGGCCACTTTGGAAAATACTTGAAATGGCTATATTTACACTGTAGACATTGTGACCCCTGGTTCTTATCACCACTACTGGAAAGAAATTGGAGTTGATAGACTTTTTACTGTGCACCACTTCACATCAAACAACCTAAGGACTGAATTATGCAAACATTTCCAACCATAGAAAAATATGTAGTGTTTCAAATTAACTGACTTATTTACAATGAAATCTGATAACTGATTAATTCACACAGACCTGGAGTTTCTCTTATCATTACATGTGCATATATTTGGATGAAAACACGGTTTTGTTTTTTTTAGATATTAGACTTCGTACATACGCTTATTCCCTTATAACAGACATGCTGGCTTTAACAGTTGTACCTGCCATTGTACCTGCACACAGTGGGTGAAGGTTAAACCACCTCTGTGGTCTACTTCCACTAACACACCCAAACACAATTTACACCCTATCACTGCTTAGCCTCCCTCTTCACATTGTGGACTGAAGGAGAGCAACACAAAAGAACACTAAAGCGCTGAGCGATTGTGTGAAATGAGCCGCTGGTGTTCCACTCCGCTTTTTCCACCAGGCGCTAAGAGTGGAAGCAAAATAGCCTGAGCCATTTTCAACTGCTTGATTTCTCATCCAGAGCAAAGCACAAAGTGACAATGGTCCATTGCTTCCTGATAAGTAGAGTGGTAGATAAGATCAGCTCAGCAAACAGGCCCTACAGTCGGAATTAATCACAAAGCTGAAACGTATCCTCTCGACTGCCCTGACACTGCTAATGTAGAGCCGCCCTCAACGAGAGCCATTATGTTTGTACCATATCATCCTCAGCTGTCCTTTACGGAACTTTTGTTACACATAGTTAGTTATGCAATAGAAGATAGGATGTAGGACCTTGTACTTAAAGTTCTAACATCCTGTAGGTCCTTGGCTACAATATACATTATATACATATATATAATGGTATAAAATGAAATGTCAATTCTATTCTATATCAATTCTAGTTCTACACTCTAATTCAAAATTTGACTTAAACCCAGCTGCACTAGTGTCCGTTTCCCTGTCCAGTCTTCACATGAAATGAGGTCTTTAATGAACCACCACTGGAAAGGTTCTTTAGAGAAACAAAAGTTCTTCCTTTTTAAAGAACTTTTTAATCAATTAAGAGGTATCAAACATGAAAAAGCAAAGTCAGTGCTAAAAACATGTGACTTGACTGCAGTCTACAGCTGGAAAAACAGAGGGAGAGGACTGTGCTCCCAGAGACCTATCCGGGCTGGCAATTTCTAGCCATTTTTCGGGGACAACAATAAAACTAAACTCAGTCTCTTTACCTTGTGGGAACCAGACTTGTTTGCAACTGCCTGGAGTTTAGACAGTGCTGTACATCTAAGCCCTTTTTCATAAGGCTGAAAAAGGATTACATAGGCTATACAATCACTGGCCACACAGAACTGTCAGTGTCTTCCTTTGACTCACCCACATGCTATATAAAGACTGTAGCTCTTCCCTTCAGATGAGAGAGGATGCTTTTGAGGAGCACTAAAGAAAAAGACTTCTTTGTGGCCCGGTGGGACTCAAAAACCACCGCTGTGTTGATTAACAGATCTAGCGCAGGTCTAGGCAGTGCACTGAGGAGCCCATGCTGCTCTCTGCATGGTGTTGAATGGATTGGTGGTGCTGAACGGACAGCTCCCATTCCACTCAGACCTCTATGCCTAATAGAACAATAGAACAAACCTTGCATGCTCTGCTGCTTAGAGCAGATGTATTCAGAATTGGGCATTTGAGATGAAACTCACTGCCTGGAAAAGTCACAGCTGCATATGGCTACAAATACAAAGCACAAAGGCAATGTTCAACTGCTTCGGTCGAGTCCAATCAGAGTCAATTTGGCTAAAATACTAGTTTTCACTAAAATACTCATTTCACCAGATTAAAAAAAATAATAATAAAAAAAGCAGTCAGCTTGTGTGTTTAAGGTGGTAGTATGTTCAGGCTCCTACAGATGGCATTGCATGAGGATGATGGGGCTATTCATACCTTCAGGGTGTGTGTAATGGGATTCATAGATTGGTAAGAGGTTGTAGAGTGCAGTGAATGTCTAATTCCATGGATCGCAAAGCAGATGTTAATGATTGGCTTAGAGGAGTGAATGCTTTTGGGTGTCCCAAAGACTATAGTAGAAGCAGCTGAATTGGCAGGTGTATGTAAGCGGACGGGTCTACTAGCAGTGCCTAAAATTCCAGTGTTTAGGAAATTGTCCTAGCGAAGGCATCCGCCAAATCTGCCACATTTGTGGGCGAACATTGATGTCGCCGCAAACCAGAAGCTTTTCCAGTCCATGCTTTTCCAAGCTTTTTTCAGCTTGTGTAAGTATTACACGCTATTAGGTACGTTTCGGCCCCAGGTTACAATTGTTTGTCCGGTGAGCTTAGTCATATTGATTAAATGTTCTAGCATTTGAAGTCATTGCTGTTGACCAGTAGAAATAAGTACTGAAATAAATGCATTTCAGAGATCAGAACAAATCATTTTCTTCTTTGTTGAACATCGCAGAAAAAAGAAAAAGAAACAGAGTTGAACAGGCCAAACATTTTATTGGTTTGGAAAGCCTAAGCTTTTGTCTGAAAAGAGTCCTTGTTAAGGCAAACAAAAAGGTGGGGAGAGCTGGGTTGGGGGTGGGGGGAATTTGAACAGTTCGTTGTGTAACAGTAGCCTACATAATATACAGTCCTATAAATACAACCTGGCAGCACTCGCATCATGGAACAGTGTTTTCCTTCAGCCCACTCTGCTTTGTTTATACCCAAATGCCTTCCTATAAGATGCTTCTACAACAGCTTAACATTATGAAGAAACATCATGTCCAGCCATAGTGTTTTTTTCCAGATGATTCACATGTTCGGATCAGTGCTGCTATGTTGCACGTGTAAAAAAGCGAGCTCTCTTTAAAAAGGACTGCACATTAGGTGTCTAAAAAATATATATTGAAAAATAAAAACAGTTCAGATCAGTTTTTCACACCTTTTTTGCACATTCACAGTTGCAACCTTTACATTGTCAATCCAAGGAAATTTCATATCTCTGTATTGTATATTTAGTGTGTATGTTTTTCACCCTATATATTTGGGTTGTGGATGTCCTGACGAGTGGGTGTGGCTAGGAATGAATATGTGCTGGCCCTTGTTCAGGCAGTTTCTGAGCTCATGGTGAGTTTTAGACCCTAACCTTCCTATACTAGCTGGAAACCTTATCCAACTAAGCATGGTTGTAAGATAAGAGTGTCTGCTAAATGCCTCAAATGCATGTGTCAGATCCCCTGACTCTCAGTACTGCATTACCACAGAGCTGGTTTCTCTCACCTTTCTAGTCAGTCTCAACACCAATGACTGTATCTCTGTAAGGAATTAGCTGTGAAGATCCAGAGGTTTGCAGATGACATTACCGTGGTGGGACCCGTAGTCAATGAAACCATTTTTTTTTTCCAAGCAGTTTTAGGCCATTTCTGTTGATCCATTCATAATGACATTTTCATGCATTAACAGCATATATATATATATATATATAAAGCTGACGTATGGATGAAAACCTAGTTGCAGATTTTGTGGCAGGGATGGGGCGGAATGGCAACAAACAGCTCATTTTGTGCTGTGTCATTATTTATATATTTTTATATTTATATATATATATATATATATATATATATATATATATATATATAAAATCGCGTGTGTTTCATTTCTGACTAAAATTACCTGAATTTGTTAACACAGTTGAACAATTGAAAGGGTTTTGCGCTTATAGTTCACCAGAACTGCGAGGCATGACCTTCAACACTCCATGAATATCAGAAATATTCATGGAGTAAAGACTGCAGATTAGGAAGGTTTTATATGACCCAGTTCTCAAAGAAATGTTAACCTTGCAGGCTGCAGTATGTAGAACAGTAGTTCTAGTAGTTTAGCTTTTTTGCCCCCACAGCCACCAGTGCAATGAATTCAGAATATTCTGAAAGTTCACAGTCTAACCCTACTCATGCATTTTCACCCACCATCACTTACTCTTCTTCAGCTCTTCCTAAATTTACTGTTCTCTTGATTCTGATACCTGTGTCATTTCAGTTATGCTTACCGCTGCAACTGACCATAATATGGTCATCCTCTTAATCTTCGATGGGAGCATTCAGGGAGAAGTATTGGCTTGGTTTTCCTTTTACCTTAATGATTGTGCATTTGCTGTTCATATGGGAAGATTTACTGCATCACCAGTTACTACCATGTATGGCTTACTTCAATGTCTCAGCCCTGTTTCAGTCATTTCATACATACTGAAAATTTATATATACTTATATAAATACTACTTACTGGCACAAGGGAAAGAGACCAGTTGTGGCCTCTCTCTGCTTTGGTTCCCCATCAAGTACAGAACAGAGTTGTTTTTGAGGAATTAAAAGAATGAACAAATTAATGAAGTTAATAAAGCTGACGTATGGATGAAAACCTAGTTGCAGATTTTGTGGTAGGGATTGGGAGGAATGGCAACAAACCGCTCATTTTGTGCTGACCATGCCATCTCCACGCCCGGATTTGTTGGTTGTCTCCATTGTTGTCCTGTTCCTTGTTCTTCTGTTTGTTTTGGTGTTTGGCTCTTCCTGTCTATGCCCCCTTGTCAGTCCCCTCACCTGTCCTTGGTTTGTAGTTCCACCCCTTCCCAGGTTTCCCTGTTAGTCCTTTTTCACTTATACTCCCTGTAGTCCCCTGTGTTCTTGCTTGATGTTTTGTCTCAATGTCGGTCTTTTGCCTCCAAGATATTCTGCAGCACAAAAGGAGTAATGAAGTACAAATATTGTTCATTTCAGACAAGAATCATTTCAGCCATAGCAAATATGTCAGTATGCATAAGGGATCTTTCACCCTGTCACCATTTCTTTGAAATGGAACTTTGTACAGCTTTTTCATGCTCATCTGGTGTCGTTTCAGAACGCAGTCTATGGTGGAGATGCTTACTGTAAGCGTTCTGGGGAAACTACAGCCGGGAACTCCAACCACCAGAATGCCCCGGGCGGATCAACCTAACAACCTACTCCGCTACACCTTTGTAGAGGGGTAGCCGGTATGGTACAGCAAAAGGAAAAGGAAAATAGAAAAAGGAAAAAGGAAGAGAGAAAATAAAAAGAGAAAATCAGAGGGGGAAAGCAAAAGAAACGAAAAGCAACAAGTGCTTAGAAAAATAAATAAATAAATAAATAAATAACTATATAAATAGAGTAGAGAGCGGGGGTCACTCTGCACAACAGAAAATACACAGAGACCCACAAAATCCCCTTTCTGTTAAACCCTCTCCTGTTTATTTCTGTTCTTTAATAAACTTCCCCTTCCATTTGAGCACGTCGTCTCTGGCGTCTTCTTTGTTTGTTTTTCCCGCCATTTCTCTTTCTCCCTCACAAAACCCCTCCTGACTCGCCTCACATGTACTGCTGTGTAGCGCAGCGGTAACACATGGGGTTGCCGCTCTGGAGGTCGGGGGTCGGTCCCCACATAAACCTGCTCACGTAAACACATCCCCCAAACAGTTCACTCCCCACACACATAGTTTCACATGCATCCACATCCAGGAAATCGGTTTCCAGTAAAAACCTTTATATCATCGCAAACAGGTTTCCACCCTGCGTTTGGGTCCAAACCCAACCGCACTGTGACACTTACAGATTAAATATTGTGAAAAACAATTTGGTTCTGTATAATGGCTGGCTGGATCTCCCTCAGCCTTATGGCATTATTTGCTATGACCACAGCACATATAGCCTCCTCTTGTTGAGGTGTGAAAATGGGACCTCTGCCACCTGTGTGAGCTCACAGTCCTATATGGTACAAGAACATCATTACAACATAAGATTGAATAACATTTTAATCTTGAAAACAGCTAAATTGATGTCAATGTGCAGCATTACAGCAGAGTTCAAATTTCTGAACTGTATACCTGTTTTCTCTACGTAACGTTTGAACATGTTCAGCACTTTTGCATGTAACGACCTAGGCAAAATGTGAAACACCGTCAGAAATGCTATTATGTGCATGAATGACAAGGAGATGTGGAGATTGAATAAACAGTTTTCAGAAATTCAGTTCTGATCTGAGAAATGCACCAAATCCATTGAGAAACTGTAACAGGATGACTCATGGAGGGCACATCGTGGCTGTTTGGTCAGTAAGGTACAGTGATAAGATCAGTTACATCCTAGCTTATCGCCCAATGTTAAAAAAAAAAGTTGTTATACCTGTTATTTAATTAGATAGATGATTTGATGCTGGCAACATGTTTTAAAAGAAGTTGTTACAGAGACTTGTTTACCACTGTGTCCTTTCACCAATATTCAGTAGTCATTTGGGAACTGAGGGCATCAAAAATCAATTTTCACCTTGTGAATTGTTTCCTTTTGTTGCTTGACATATCAGTTCAGCTGCCCAACAGCCCAGCGGCTCCACTGTTATATAACGTACTTCAAACTGTGACACACATTTTCAGTGGGAAATGGAAGCAAGGTCTGGTCAGTCTAGCACCTGTGCTTATTTACTATAAAGGCACGCTGTTGTAACACAAGCAGATTCTAGTTTCGTTTGACTTGCTCAAACAAGCAGGGAAGTCACTCAGAGACAAAATCTGGATGGCAGAATATGTTGCATTAAAATGTTTAGTATTATTGGTGCCTAGAGTAGCTAGCCATGACATTGGGGCTAACACAGCTATACCATGATGTATTTTAATTGGTCCTTTTGCTCTTTGGCCTGGCTTATCATTTCCCTAAACAACTTAAAAGGTGGACCTTACATTAGCCCAGTATGAGCTTTAACCCAGACTGGGTTGTTAAACTGTATCTCACAAGTGAGCACACCCCTCACATTATTGTAAATATTTGATTATATTTTTTCATGGGACAACACCTGAAGATATGACACTTTCAGGTGTGCTAAATTCGGTGCTATTGCTCTCATGCTCTCTCATACTGGTCACTGAAACTTCAACATGGCACCTCATGGCAAACAACTCTCTAAGGATCTGAAAAAAAAACGTTGCTTTGCATAAAGATGGCTTAGGCTATAACAACCAACACCCTAAAACTGAGCTGCAGCACACTGGCCAAGACCATACAGTGGTTTAACAGGTCAGGTTCCACTCAGTACAGGCCTCACCATGGTCCACCAAAGACATTAAGTGCATGTGCTCAATGTCATATCCAGAAGTTGTCTTTTTGTAAATAGAAGGGAGTGCTGCAGAGGCTAAAGGGATGGGGGTGGGGGGGATCAGCCTGTCAAAGCTCAGACCATACGTCACACGCTGTATAAAATTGATCTGTAAGGCTGTCGTCCCAGAAGGAAGCTTCTTCTAAAGATGATGCACAAGAAATTCCGCAAACAGTTTGTTGAAGTCAAGCAGACTAAGGATATGGTTTTCTGGTACCATGTCCTTGTTTGGTTCAGACAGTGTTGAGCGTGTGTGGCTGCAACCAGGTGAGGAGTACAAAGACAAGTATGTCTTGCCTACAGTTGGTGGGAGTGTCATGGTTTGGGTCTGCATGAGTGCTGCCGGCTTTAGGGAGCTACAGTTCATGGAGGGAACCATGAATGCCAACATGTACTGTGACATATTGAAGCAGAGCATGATCAACTCCCTTCGGAAACTGGGCCACGGGGCAATATTCCACCCCAAACACGACCTCTGCCTTGCTAAAGAAACTGAGGGTAAAGGTGCCAGTCCTAAACCCTATTAAACATCTCCGGGACATCCTCAGACGGAAGGTGGAAGAGCGCAAGGTCTCTGACATCCACCAGCTCCGTGATGTTATCATGGAGAAGTGGAAGAGGATTTCAGTGGCAACCTGTGAAGCTCTAGTGAACTCCATGCCCAAGAGAGTTAGAGCAGCTCTGGAAAATGATGGTGGCCACACAAGATATTGACACTTTGGGCACAGTTTGATCATTTTCACTTAGGGGTGTACTCACTTTCATTGCTAGAGGTTTAGGCATTAATGGCTGTATGAGTTATTTTGAGGGCACAGCAAATTGACACTGTACACTGCCTACTTTACATTGTATCAAAGTGTCATATCTTCAGTATTGTCCATGAAAAGATGTGAGGGGTGTACTCACTTTTTGAGATACTGTATGAGCTTCAGCTTTGCACAGTAAAGTCTCAACTTGCATTTGTGGACGCAGCAGTGAACAGTGTTTACTGACGAGGCTTTATCCAGTATTTCAGAGCCTTTGTGGTCGTACATTTATTACGGATGCATGTGTTTTGTTTGCCATTCAACATTAGTTTTCAGCCTAGCTCTTTACATACAGAGATTTCTCTAGATTAATCAGTTTAGCTTCAAAGATGGCAGCAATAAAATCCTTACCTTCCTTGCAGTCATTATACATTACAAGACCCTGTCCCTAAGCTGTTAGAGTAATGGCTCATGCAGTTTTCACAAAGCAGTGATTCAGTCTTCGAGTGCTCCTTTTAATACCATCTATATGCCTGTTTACTTGTGGTTCCTGAAACACGCTTTTGATCACACAGGTTTATGACCAATCTACCAACTTCCTAGCCTAACACTGCTCATGTTCCAATTCATTTCGAATGCATTGCAGGCACAGAAATGTAGTGTACAATAGTATTTTACTTTAGAATGTGTTTTTTTTTTTTTTGTCTATGTGAGGCTTGTGACACATGTCTTGAAAATGACCCAAAATAAGACTGGAGATGTTTATGGTACAGGAGTTGGAACTAGGTGGAAGGTGACTATTTGGGAACCTTAAAGGCCTTGGGCCTCATTAGGAGTAACTTTTGCTGCTGTCATTAAGATGTGTATGGCAGTGGACTAAATCATCAGTGAATCATCAGTATTTAGGCCCTTTTTAATTTAAAAAAAAAAAATTAAATCTGGATTATAGTGGATCTGAAGTGTACCCATGAATAAACAATTATCATCGCTGTCCAAAACAAAACAAGCATCTCCAAAATGCCAACTTTCCTGGAGAGGCCAAAAACCTTATTTAATTTTAAGGTAAGTCAATGGAACCAGACATTTTATCAAGCATTTCTAGGCCATTTATGTTGGTCCATTCATCATGACATTTTCACAGAAAATCATTTAAACAGAAGCTGCTGTTTCCAGACGATACTTGAAGGTATAAACCAACAAAAATGGTGATACAGTGGTGTAAGTGTTTGCCCCTTCATGATTTCTTTTGTTTTTTGCATGTTTGTCATCAACAAATTTAAATTATTAGTCAAAGACAACACAAGTCAACATAAAATGCTGTTTTTAAATGAGGGTTTTTATTATTAAGGGAGAAAAGAATTCCAAACCTACATGGCCCTGTGTGAAAGTGTTTGCCCCTTCTCAGGAGTGTCCGGCTGACCAAAATTACTCCAGGAGCGCAGTTACGACTCATCCAAGAGGTCACAAAAGGGTCCCACAACAACATCCAAAGAACTGCAGGCCTAAGTGAAAGAAAAATAAACTAAAAATAAGAAATCATGAAGGGGGCAAACACTTTTTCACACCACTGTACATGTTTTTCATTGGACAGCAATGATATGCCTATACAGATTCTCTTTTTAGCATTCTAGCATTCTCTTTTTAGATTTCCTTTAATTTTCCTTAAACTTTTCTCTGTTAATTATTATTATTTGTTTGAGGTTGTGTGACTGTGTGAATGTGTCGACCAGTTGAGATTATTTTTCTCTACTTTTCTTCCTTTTTAATTACATTTCCTGTAATCTGGGGAATCTTATTAAAGTTATTTGCATTTTGCTCTGTTTTTGTACCAAGTGGAAGCATATATGAAGAAGATAAAATAGGGCTGGGATCTTGAGGTTAGCCATACATTATAGGAGCTGGAGGTGAAGTGAACCTTCCCATCTGAACAGCAAACGTATGATTATCAAGTTAAGAGGAAAACTGAGCCAATGCTTCTCCCTGAATGCTCTCCCCAAAGACTAAGGTGTTGACCATAATATTATGCGTTGTAACTAACAGCAGTAAGATCAAGCATAATTTTAAAGACACAGTTAGAAGAATCAAGTGGAAGCAATAAGTATTTGTCAATATACTGCATCACAAATTATGAATAGGCCTTTTCATGTATTTCCAAATTTCTGTTTTAAGCATGCTGTGGTAAATTACCTTTCAACTTTTGGTGTTTCCACCCAGTTGCAATTCCTGGTGTGTCAGAAGACAAGCAATTCCAAGACTTGTGTTTTTAGGACCAAGTGGAGGGTTAGCTTTAGCAGTAAGTACAAAATAAGCTAGCGCTAGGAGGTCAGGAGGGAAGGAGAAAGGTTGGCATGAGCATAAGGCTCCTTTTCTGTTGGTGTTGGTGCAAGCATAAGGCTTGTTTTGGATTGCCTCTTTGGCAGGAGCATGTATTAAGGCTTAAATTCAGGGTTAGTCTGTGAATTTTGGCATGGGTTGGTCTGCTGTTTCGCCATGAGCAGAAGGCTTGTTTTCTTTCGCCATTACGAGCATGAGTGTAGGGCTAACTAAGTTGTGACATTTGCAAACCGCCTCTCTAATAGTGTGCCATGAGCTACAGCACTGCAGCTAGTTAGGAGTGGGTTAATGAGTTTAAAAAGACAAGAGAACCAGAGTAATATAACCTTCCCCGAGGGGAAGTTTGCAGTAAAGGTGAATAAGGGTTATGGAAACCAGTCAGTTCAAATTGATATTGGCTTTTTACCCCCTGATGGTTTTATTCATATCAGTCTACATTTATTTTTGGGTTGATGCTGATTAAGGGCATAACTGTATATATCCAATTTTAGCACGACGAGGGTCTTTCTCGAGTTTATCAGGGTATATGTGTAAAAAAATAAATGTGACGCCAATAAAGTAAAAGAAATTGGCAGAAATAGCTTCATCCAGGGCACCATGAACATTCGTGAGCTTTAAAACATCCAGACAGCTAGAGCGTAAATTGTGCTTGACCAAACTCGATGTATTCCATTCTGCCTGGAAGGATAACCTTATAGACTAGAGAAAAGCACCGCATCATCTTTGGTCTCTTCTCTCTGGTTGAAATTAACTTGTAATTATTCATCACAGTCTCCTAATTTACTAAGAACCAAGCAGCTACTGAACTCCACATACCATCTACTTGCATATCTACTACGTCCAGTTCCTTCAGGTTTACTCAAAGAGGTTACAGACAAAAAAGCCAAGCCTCTTCTGTCTATAGTAAACTCCTCTCTTAAACCTAGCTACATAAAATCTCTTAAATTAGCTGTCATTAAATATTAAATTATAAAATCTAATACAGACCCCCTAAGCTATCACATTATAGAGCCTTCTTAAATACACACACAAAAAAAACAGTCTGGATTTAGGCCTCATCATAGCACTTAGACAGATCTAGGTAAAACATTAAATGAACTTTTATTATTTATTGGCCAAGGAAACATATCCTTACTGGCTCATCTTGGGGCAGCATTCGACACTGTACACCACTCTAACCTACTAGACAGGCTAGAAATCCTTGTAGAAGTAACAGGAAAAGCTCTGTCCTGATTCAGATCCTAACTAAGTGATTGATATTAGTTTCCAAATGTGAACGTAATCTGTTGACACAAAAAAATCAAGTTTGGTGTTCCACAGGGCTCTGTCTTAGGACCTATATGATTTACCTTATATATGCTACCACTACGTACCATTATTAGAAAACATGGGATACATTACTAGTGATATGCTCATGACAAACTATTGTATATTTTAGCCAAACCGGATAATACATTTGAACTTTAACTATGAGATAAGGACTGTGTAAAGACTGGATGCCATGTAATGTCCTCCTGCGTAACTTGAATAAAACCAAAACTGTTCCAAAAGGTCCAAAACTGGTAGAAAAAAACAAAAAACAAATATGCATTATCGCTTATTCTTAAAACCTCTTCCGTCACACCAGGTACATCTGTTAAAAGCCTTCGTGTCACGATCAACCCTGATCTGGTTTTTGCTTAACATACTGCTAATTTGACTAAAATAGCTTTCCTACATTAATGCAATATTGCTAAACTAGGAAATTCATTGTCTCTACAGGATGCAGAAAAGCTAGTTCATGCCTTCATAACATCAAGGCTGGATTACTGCACTGATGTTTGGCTGTTCCAGAAAAGTTTTTTTCTTCTACTGACATATAAAGATCTAAACAGCCTGCTCCTTAGCGCCTGAGTGAACTTCTTTTATGATGAACTGACACGTCTACTTCGATTAAAGCGGGCAGACCCATTTTCATACAAATCCCACCAGTTTTAAAATAATTTTCCTGTCAGTGTACAGGACTCAGACACGGTCTCAGTTTTAAGCCTAGGCTTAAGTATCTGTTTAGCTGAGCCTTTGGTAAGTGGTTGTTCTGCTAGATAAAAGGTGCAGATATGGCGGTGTACTGACAGAGAGTATTGTCGTAAACTGAGAATGTTAATGTTGACATTTAATACGTTTACTCAAGCTTGTTGACAGAGGAAGCGATGACTGACTTCTCAGGTAGCCCTCAGGTCTTTGTTACCTTCTGGCTCTCCATGTTAGTTATGCTGTAATAGCCAGGGCCTACCAGAGTCAGTGCTGCACACCGTTAGTGTCCCCTAACCACCCGCTGGTGAGTGATACGGCTGACTCACTGTGGGACACCCCATTTGTGTGTCCACCTGCTGTACTAGCGTGCTGCCATGCTAGCTAAAGACTAAAAAGATCAAGGCTATCATTGCGCCAAGAGTCGGGCGATCAGTTCCTATCCCACACCCGGACTAACATTTACTCAGGCTGTAAGTGACGACACAGATGAGTGATTACTAAAGGAAGCCTGTCTCAGCCATTCGGGTAAGGGGCTCCTGTGTTTTTTCCCATGAAATACTGGTGTTGTGGATTTTGGCATTAGCATTGCTCGCCATCCCACACCGTTTAGGTATTGGTAAATTTTGTCTAATGTCAGAAAATGGCTTCATGGTGTCAGTTATAATGATTGTTATTCCCCTTGCCAATACTGATACTGCATTTAAGTGTCAGTATTTACTCTGCCTGGTCATTCTTTAGCGAAAGAAACAGTGATTATGAAAAGTGATTCCAGATAACTTCATGCATGGCTTGCAAACTATGTGGCATTATTTTCTGAGATTACTACAGTGTACAGTAGTTAGGTGTTGGACAATTACATATGGGGATGTGCTGCTAAAGGCAGCAGTAGGTCTGCTTATGAGTCCCTGAGCCCTCTCACTGTGACATAACATTCTCTCAGCTCAAGATTCTCAACGTTCTCTCAGCTCTTTTACTGTGCACTTAATGTGTGTGTGCGTGTGTGTGTTTCTAGCTAAGCTCAGGTTTCCAATTTAAACAACTTGTCAGCACTAAAGCCTTTGACTTCATAAGCCTTTCTGTGTTTGAGTTAGATTTTGAAGTCAGATTAACATGTTCATACTAGTAATAGTAAAATAATGAGTTTTCAACATTTCAACAATCATTTCTTAATGTTCCATGTTCCAGACACAGATGTTGATTTCTTTTTTTTTTCTTTTTTTTTTATATGAAATCATTAAAAAACACATATGAAAGTCATTCATTAATCATTACTTAGGCCAGTTGCAGCCTGCCACTTTAAAAGTTACGTTCCTGTTCTGCCGCTTTCAGTGGGTGATGTTTCAATATTCTTCCCTTTCCTCCCACAACCACTAGTTTAGTCTTGGCCCTGTTGTCTAGGGATTAGGCTCCCCACCCCCGCCATCCGTATCCAGCAGGATCTGCAAGTGTCTGAATGCTTCAAGACCTGGGCCCAGGTCAGGGCCTATGCTAAAGACTTATCAGGGGTTAAAATAAAAATTTCCATTTTTGCTTTGTGAGTCTTTCTGGCATACATGAGGAAGGTTTAAACATTTTTATTTCAAATATTGAGTCCTCATATAGAGAATGATTTTATATGACTGTAGGGTAAGGACAAAAAATAAATGATAAGCATAGACTGATATGGGCAATATTTATTGAGCTACACATACAGGAGTAGTGTCTCAGAATGGTGCTGGGCAACATGCCAGACATCTCAGCACGGAGTTGTAGAGGTTCCTAATGCTGTGGTGGCCTTTTGGAAGTGTGACTCATGATGACAAACCATTCATCTTGACACTGACCACAGTGCCTCCACACACAGACTTGTCATCTCCACCGAGGCAAAAAGTGGGATTTAAAATGAGCTGCTGAAGATGAGCTGCTGGCATTCTGAGTCACTCCATGACAGGCTGGCACGACACCATTGCAGTCTTTGGAGATGCTGATGTGGCGTTAAGGGCAGCTGTTGTAACACGCATGCAGTCCTGCGTTATGCAGCCATTGTTATTAAGGGCATCACTGCCCGCTGAATGTCTGCAGTTGTGGCTTTTGGGTCAGTCAGGTAGACCAATAAGGCCCATCCTTGTTTACATCACATGCATAGCCAAACGTGAAACTTGAACCATTCACATCAAATCTGGTGATGACTTCTAGATTATGCTTACCAGACATATCATCTTGATATGATTGTTCAGTTTTGCTCATAAACAGCCTGCTCCATTACAGTTTAAACAGTGCCTAATCAGACACTTGCTAGGCAGATTAACGGCTTCTTCTCTACACTGGGACGTTCCATATGTGGACTAACACATTTATTTGCCTCACAGTGCAGCATGAATTATGTATCTCTTTGGTATCAGCTTGTCTAACAGATTTTCTGCAGGTATTCAGCAATGTATATGCTTAGGGGATATTAAGCAATTTCCTGTGCGGTCTGGCTCTGCTACACGAATGATTGTCACTGCTTTAATAGCTTTCCATCACTTATTTCATTTATTTCTTTTTTTAAAAAACATTTAATATATAATTTGAGGGATTTGTTGTTTAGCTTAGCATTTACAGACTGGAAAAAAATGTGGTACTTGCCGTGCTGTAAGGAGTTCCTTGTCTGGAAAGTGGACTTTGGCACAGGAAAGATGGTCATGGACTTATGAACCTTGTCTGAGCCGTGAGAACAAATCCTGTCCCTGGAGGGAGAGGACTAATCACCAGCCCACAGCATCAGCATACAATATTAGAATTCTAAGCCCAGGCTCTGGAAAGGCCATAGGGATGGCGGCAGTTTGTTGTTAATAATTATACACCTGTGCAGAAATTCTTCTGAAGTGAACCATGTCTATGAGAACAGGGACAGGGGCTGAAGATCTTCGAAAGATGGTTGATTGACAGACAGCACAAAGACTGCCTTCCATGATTCCATGGTGGACATGGTGAGGGAGCTGGGAATGTCTGGCTTAGGGACTGAAGTGCAATAGACCCCAGCCTGTCCATTGCTGAGATGAAGAGACACTTGTTCTCAAAACATGCTATGGAGACATCAGTCATCACTCCCATGTATCTTGCATATCATGCAAATGGAAATACAATTGATGATCGTGTTTGTACTGAAGGCAGTAGTGATTGGTAATTCAACCCCCCCATACACATCCTTCATCTTTTATGTAAATGTATATGTTTCATCATAATCAGAACCATTTGAAAAATCAGTTATGTATTGTTGGTTCAGGAGGAGCACCTATTAGATCCTGGAGATTGCTCTGTGATTTTCCTCGATGCTTGGATTGGTCCTGTTCATGGACTGCAAAACAATAAGCTGTTTGGGCGATGTACTAGTGACGTCTCCTCACTATGGATTACGCATGCCTGCCTACACTGTATAAAGTCATCCGTATTTTCCATTACTGTTATTCAGAAGCTGTTTTGAGGATTCATGATTTCATGAGCTTCTTCCAGCTGTCAATTTCAATATTGTCAATGTAGCTTCATGGTACAGTGTAACTCAGACAAGGACAAGGGTTGCCCTTTTAGGGTTTCCTGTGGAAATACCTAGACTGAAGAGTTGTATACAGCACAAGTGCACTACATAGTAATACCTAGTCAGTGCTTGTACCTGGACAGGAGAAACGTTAGGTTCAGCAAAAATGCAAAACAAAGCATTTCAGTATATACATCTATTAGTGCTTTAAGTGATGGGTCTTTAGTCTACATTTGAAGACTGTGGGATAGTCTACTGTTCGGACAGCCAGTGGAAGTTCATTCCACCATCTGGGTACTAGGATAGAGAGGAATCTGGACACTTGTCGGGTTAAACCGGGCTGTACTTGAAGTCTAAAGGTCTTGAATTACAGACTGAATCTTGACCATTGCCATAAGCAGCACTTAAAGTAGAGATGCCCAAGATAAAATATTACTCCAGAAATGTAGTAGAAGTAAACGTCCTCCCTTTAGACCTACACTTAAGTAAACATACTAAAGTATTTGCCTTCAAATGTACTTAAGTATGGAGACTAACAGTACCATGATTGCTCTAATATCCTATTATCAATTCTGCAACAAGACTCAACTCACTGTAGGTTTAATAGAAGGTCATTAATTAGTCTGACATTGATGTCTATTTAAATGATCATAAGCACGAAACACTGAAAGAGAACAAGTTCCATTAGCTAGAACTATAAAATAACTTTTTGCAAACAAGCAAGTTTCATTAAGATTTATTTACAGCTTTGTTACAAAGTTACAATTTGAACTTTAATAAAAATGTGCTTCAGGTGGTCCTTGATGCAGTCCAGACCTAAAATGGACATTTCAATGGATGCTAAGAATCCCTGACTAAGCTTGTATCGTTTTGACTTATGTTTTTACATTAACATGAGCTTAACAGAGCTACAAATTTCTCATAATGTAGTGGAGTAAACAATAAGATATCTGAATTTGAAATGCGGTAAAGTACAAAGTCGTCCTAAATGGAAATACACAAACAACTACTTAAGTACAGTAACTAAATACATTTACAGTTACTGTCCACCCCTGGCCATAAGGTAGGGAGGGGCTGGTCCTTTCTTGGCTTGTAGGCAAGCAAGAGGGCTGCTGGAAGCCAATGAAGACCGTAGTCAAGCCCTGAAATGACAAGAGACTGAATTAGCAACTGGGTGGCGTCTTGAAGGAGGAAGTGTCAAATGTTGTCAGGCTTGCAAAAATGAGCTGAGAACAATAAAAGATCATCCGGAATCACATCATGACTTCTTGCATCTTCAGTTGGGGGTGGTCAAGGAGTTATCGAATGAGATGGCAAGATCATGGTGAGGACCTGTAGTGCTGGGGATGAACAGCAGATCAGCCTTGCTGGTATTGATGTTTAGGTGGTGAGCTGTCATCCATGAGGAGATGTCAGTCAGACACGCTGAGGTACAACTGCAGACCTGTGTATCAGATGAAGGGAAGGAAAGCATTAGTGTCATCAGCATAACAGCGGTAGGACGTTACATATGTGGCTGGAAAAGTGTAGTGTAGTGCGTCACACCTCCAGTGGTGGTGACCGGGTTTCGATCCCCTCTTCTGGACAAGCATTCTACACTGGAGTCTTTGGGTGCAACTCCAAATGCTATCCTTGCCTACCTGTGTAGAAATGATCTGATTATAAATTTCTCTGTACAAAAGCATGTGCCAAATGCAGTAAATATCTAAATGCAATACATATACCTACAAACACATACATATTTATGTATGTATATATTCATGTACTGTATATAGTAACAGTTACCCAACTTCCCAACTGCAGGTCTTTCATTAACTGTCCTTCTCTAGTTTCATTTTGATCCTTGTTTTTAATGCATGTATTTTAATGATCCCTGTTTGCCTAGCACTGTTTCTGAGAATATCATACTTTATTGATATGCAAAGTTTTGAACGCTTACTCATTACTGTTATATGCTGTATTCTTTATTTTATGCTTTGCTGACTGTTTCATTGTTTCTGATTATTGCATTGTTGTATGCAAGGCCCCATTGGAAATGAGTCACTGGTCCTAGTAGAGCTTTCCTGCATAAATAAAACAAGCATGTATAAATACAAAGCAACAAGGCAAGTGATATGCTACGTGCAAAACACACCTCTGCACATTGTAATGCTATTGCTTTTTTCTGAATTTAACACGTTCAAAAAGCATTAACAAGGTCAGTTCAAATGTTATGGCACATTGCTTTATAGTTTATGTCACATGCAATGAATATATAGAAATGTTTCACTATATGAAACCCTACTTTTTGGGCAATGCCACACGTTTGTTCTCTGATATGTTAACAAACTCAGCGAACCATGGCATTTGACCAGGGATATTTCATCTTTTGCATATGACTAAATGGGGATAAAATAGACTTGGGAGAACAGAAAGCTCCATAAATGTGTAAATAGCTGTGTCTGAAAGACATGTTTCAGTTCCATTGGAGAATAGCTCTTCATATATAATAGAAGGGAGAAAGATTCTTATGTAAATTTGAAGGTGTGATTCTCCAAGATGTTTTGCTGGCTTGGTCTTCCATAAAAAATCCATAAATAAGCAAATGATTGGATTCCCAGCTTCCCCATGACTGAAGCAATAGGAAGGCCATTTGTCTTCTAATTTATTTTGGAAGCTGTTGCTTTTTAAAACATAGAAGCAACCAGAAGCAAGTGATAAACAGACATAATCTTAGCCATGAAAAGGTGGTGGTGGTATTGGTGGTGGTGGTGGGGGAGGATGGTATCTTATCTAATCTGTTAGATAATGCGAGTGAATGAGCTGTGTGTATGTGTCTTTTCCGGCAAATTCTGCCATGCATTTTCCCTGCTTCTAATGAAACAATATATCACCTCTCCTGCCCACGTTCCTCAGCCTGGATAAGAGCTCGCTCACACTTCAACTTTTATCTTCCAGACGTGGGAGATATTATTCATAAAGTGTGAAATTCGACTCATCAGCTATTTACTGCAAGCAGCAGAGAAAAAGACACCGCAGCCCTGGGGAGAGCGTTACACTGACCACGCCACGTCACTGTCATATTGCAACAACAGCTATTAACAGAGCATCAATCAAAAGGATAATCACAAATAAGCCAGTCAAACATCACATATTGGGCTGATTACATAATATTTGAAGGGTCTATGTTTTCAGGGTGGGTCCAGATTCAACACAGGGCAGATGGATTACGCTGAGAAATGGTCTGGAAATGAAATAATTACAATGGCTTCGGTCAGTGCAGGACAGCTTCAGCCTTGTTTGACCAGTGACGCTGCCCAGGCTGAGGTGACCCTTGAGATGTTTATGCTTGCTGAGTGCTCCTTTTATTAATGGCAAAGCAACATTTATTTATACCTTTGCCATTTCCTCTGGGACCCAAAGGGCTGCTTGCTAGTGTGTCCTATGATGATGAGCCAGTGTAATCACTGAGCTCAGCCAGTGATTTATAGCTTACGGTGCAGGCCCTAAAAACAGATGCTCTGAAAGCTCTTGATTTTGCACATTTACAAGGCCTTTAAAAACATGGAGGTAAGCAAAGGTTCGGCATTACAGGTTTGAACTGCACGAATGGAGCTTGTAGGGTGCTGCACTAACCTGTATTTAAACAGTGCCAATGACTTTCAATCAGACAGCAGCTCAGGAACAACACCTGGACCATTTATCACTACTACAGGGGGGCTAACCCAGAATAAGTGTTCTTCTGTGATGCTTTAAGAATAAATAGTGGAGGTCAGACACAACAGCCCACAAGAGTCTTTTATGTTCCTTTACTTAAACTTAGCCATGCAAGAAAAACATGTCGTGGTAGATATTGACATATTGCATTCAGTAATACAACAGTGTAATATTACCATTACTGTAATTGTCATAACAGGTATTAATTGTATTACCAGTAATAATGACATTAAACTGCTCCTTGACTGAAAAAACTAAAGACAAAACATGACATGCTAATGGCATGTACCAACATTCAGTTAAAGTGTGACCCTTGCCTTTTTTACAGGTCTAATTGTATTAAATTATTCATTACTTAGTTTTGTAGATGATAAAGATGATAATCAGAAGAAGAAGAAAATGAACAAGAATAAGAATAACATTAATAACAATAAGAGCACTACTACTACTAACACCACTACCCCCACTACTACCGCTACTACTACTATTAGTATTACTACTACTACTACCACCACCACTACTACCACTACTACTACCACCACTACTACTACTACCACCAATACTACTACTACCACTATTACTACCACCACTACTACTACCACTATTACTACCACCACTACTACTGTACTACTACCACCAGTACTACTACCACTACCACTACCACCACTACTACTACTACTACTACTACTACTACTACCACTACTACTATACTACCACTATTACTACCACCACTACTACTGTACTACTACCACCAGTACTACTACTACTACTACTACTACCACTACCACCACTACTACTGTACTACCACCACCACTACTACTACTACTACTACCACTATTACTACCACCACTACTACTGTACTACTACCACCACTACTACTACTACCACTATTACTACCACCACTACTACTGTACTACTACCACCAGTACTACTACTACTACCACTATTACTACCACCACTACTACTGTACTACTACCACCACTACTACCACTATTACTTCCACCACTACTACTGTACTACGACCACTAGTACTACTATTACTACCACCACTACTACCGCTACCACAACTACCCCCACTACTACCGCTACTACTACTATTACTATTAATACTACTACCACTACTACTGTTACTACTACCACTACCACTACTACCACCACCACCACCCCCACTACTACCGCTACTATTACTATTACTACTACTACTGCTACTACTACTGCTACTACTACAGCTACTACTACTACCACCACCACCACCACTACTACTACTAATACTACCACTACTAATACTAATACTAATACTACCACTACTAATACTACTACTACTACTACTACTACTACTACTACTACCACTACTACTGAGGAGGCTGCTGAATGGCTTGATCTTGTGGGATTTTGTCAAAACATGTCACCAAGGTTTCATTAAGACCCCAGTAAATGCAGAAAACCTGCTTGTAAAAGTTACTTATTTAATCAGTGTTTATTGGCTCAAAACTTATACTACAATAATTACAAATAATTATACATGTATTGTGTATGTTGTGAATTTATGTATACTTGTGTATGTTATGTAACCATTTAGTTATCGTCCAGTTATGGCACCTGCTTTGGCTTACTATTGACTAAGTTATTGGCTAACTAATAACTACGTCAAATCAGGTGTACTGGTGATAAAACTTAACAACTTTTACATAAAATATTGGATCTAAGCATTGCTCTTCAAACTTGCTCGCAAAATCAGCTCCCTTTTTTCCTTAAAACTGGTACCGTATCTATGTTTACTTGCTTTAATTCAAATGACGTATGGTGTTTTTACAAGCACAAGCTTACTTATTGCTAAGATAAATGGTTTTAAACAACTTGGTTAAGTACTTACGACTTTCACAAGACTCCAAGATTATACAGTAAAGACCGGCTGTTTTTTTTATTTGCTTGATTCATGTGTACATTGGTCTCAACATGAATTAAATATATTGCATCAGCACAACTTCTGTTACTCATTTTACTTATTTATGGCGTGATTTGCATTTATATTTTATTCATATGGAAGCATAAATATTTGAACCAAGCAAATTCAAAGTAACACTTCTTTTTAGTATTATAATAATTGCTTCAGTAATTACCAAAATGACATTTTAAGCATTCTTGTTTTACTTTAATGTGTCTTTTGTTATAGCATATAAAAATGAAATGGACCCAAGAAGGCCTAAGAAATAAATAGGGGCATTAATTGCTTGTTTAAACTATAATGCCTTTATTCAATTTTAAATAATGTAAAATCTAGTAATGATTTAACATATATAATGGATTAATAGTTGAAGATTAATTCAATTCAACTTTGTCATTACACAAATTCAAGGTTGTACAGTATAACAAAACTGTCAGGGTACTTCAAGGATTCAAGGAGACTTTATTGTCATTCGCATCACATGTGGTACATGGGGTGGAACGAAATTGTGGAAATTGTGTACTTCTCCAGTGCAGTGATTTAAAAATATATATATAAATAATAAGTACAGTGCATGAACAGTAGGGTAGTTGTGAAATGTACAACAGCTGTAACTGTAAGTCAGAATATGATTACTAGAACCGAAGAGCAAAGAACAGTAAGCATATGCGGGAAAGCAACATTATGCTAAATGTAAGTGTACATGTAGGAAATTAAAGAATGTTGAGGTAGCCAGGTGTGCAGTATGTGGTTTTAAACAGTGAATATATATAATAATATATATCTATAGTATAGTAAGTATACAGTGCAGAATTTCGTTCTATTGTCTAGGCTAAAATTTCAAGGCCAGTTCTACATACTCCAACCTATAAAACAGGCCAGTCATTTAAATGAAGAAAACAAATGAGCAGAATATACATTTTATATGTATATTCTTCTAATATATATGTGACTCTAACCTGCAAATCCAATTAAAATCTTGATCAGGCCTCAACAGAAAAGTCTTCGGTTCTTTGGACTGTACCCACTGGACCAGTTTTGAACGAGTAACAAAAATGTGGGTAAAGCAATCACATCTGTTTTAAAATGTTTAATAACGAACAACGGTTCCCTCTAAATGTATGAATACAGGTATATATAATGAATAGCTGTTGAGTTAGCTATTTTCACTAGTACAATGCATGTGTTCTGGCTGTATTCCAGATGAAGGTCACGGTCAAGGTTTATTTATTTATATAAGGCCTTTTACAACAGATGTTGGCACGGAGCAGAGAATCAGGGTCCAAGCCCCTAGTGAGCAAGCCAAGGGCGACGGTAGCAATGGAAAACTCCCTCAGAGCAAGAGGAAGAAACTTCGAGAGGTACCCATCCTCTGCTGGTCGACACAGAATAGCAAAACAAGTACAGAAGCTATATAAAAAAAGTTCTAATTTTACAATTATATGCCATCCTGAATACAGAATTACCAATAACTGTTAGAGCTTTATGAGAGTAATAATGGGAAACAGACCTGAACATCAGAATGAATCTGTTACAACCTTGAACATCCATTACTATTTCTAAAACCACTGTGCGAATGTCCTACAGGAGTCCCTGAAAGAAGGTTTGAGAGCTACATGGAGTTGTATAAAAAAACCCACTCACTCTCACTCATCTTCTAAACCACTCTAACCTATTGGAGCCAGAATCTTTAATTCACGTAACATCTAATAGTTACTAACCGTTATCTTGTTCAGTAGTGCCTTTAATGGTAAACTCCTTCTTGTGTTTATTTTGCTATCTGGGGTCGACCTGAAGAGGATGTGTTTCCCACTTTTGAGTCTTGGTTTCTCTCTAGGTTTCTTTCTCTTGCTCTGAGGGAGTTTGCATTGCCACTGTTGCCTTCGGCTAGTTCACTGGGGGCATGGACCCAGAAAAAACAACATCTGTGGTAAAAAGCGCTATATAAATAAACTTGATTGGACCTTGGACACCCAAGGCAGGAATTGAACCCAGGACATTCTTAGTGTGAGGCAACAGTGCACTATGGACTGCACCACTCTGCCACGCTACATGTACCAAAAATAAAGAAATAAAATTATCATTTAAGGTTAAGGTTAAGCAGTACAAAACATCAGTTGTGATGCCTCTTACCTAAGAGATGGAACGATCACAGATTTCTCTCTTTTGCTGTCATGGGATAAGGTTCACACTGCTGCCTTGTGCAAATCCATTTTCGTCTGAACTGATGAACTGATTACGATCTATTTTTTTTTCCCATAAAGCCTTTATTCACCGTAATGCAATGTCAGTTACACTGATTTAGAGCAGATGTGATATGTGGATGTAAAAACAAGAAGCTTAATCACAAAAGATCAGCAAAACTGCCTTTTTTTGTGGAAAGTCTCTGTAGAAATTGAGGATTTGGGTCACATTTTCATTCTGGATGATAGAGATTGTTTATGGTGCAGAAAAGGCACTCGTAATCCCGTTAAAAAGAAAACAAGGATGGGGGTGGAAGTATCGCAGCTATTTATGAGGTGCTATTTGAAAGAGATCTGAGAGCACTTTTGCTCTTCTCTTACAATCGGATTTGTGTAGGTGAAGCAGGTCTTAAATCCACTCCTTAAAACCTTTGAGAGCTCTGCAGCATCTAAGAAATGGAACCAGTGCGTGCAATGACATATGTAAGATACATAATACCGTTTTTGTGAATATGGCACTAGCTCAAATAAGGGCGCAGAAAAAAGTACAGACAGTGGGAGGCCTAATAGGACAAGTAAAATCTGAAAGCGACTTCAGAGGTGGGGGTCCTACTTAGGAAAGTCATGCTAAAGCCTGTTCATTAGGAAAATGAACTGTTGCAAAGCCTCTTTTCACTGTAGACTCAGGTTTCCCAGTGACATACTGTGCTGTTCCATGCTGATATGGACTTGAGACCGGTTACGGTTTCGTTCTCCATCTGCTGTATTGCTAAATCAGAACCAGAAAGAGAACTCTAAAGAAGAGTGTCTAGCTGACTCTCTATGCAAGCATTAGCATAGCCCACAGGGTACTGCATATGGCACCACAGAACAATTCTATTTTTCATCTTTCTATCACTTCAACACAAGACAATCAGGACGATTTCAGTGTCTTCATTGGGGCTACGGTTGGAATCAATCAAATATACCAAATACCCTCTACATTTCTGTCTTTTTTGGGGGCTATATTTGGACTCAATCAAATGGACCAAGCACAGACCAAATTCCAATGTTTTTTGGGGGCTAAAGAAAAGCCATGACAGGCCAACCTGATTTAGCCCAAAAGCAACCTCTGAATGATGTCTGGTGTTTAGTTAAAGTAACTTTCCGCATGATTCATACACCTGCAATGTAAAAAGTAAATGTGTAGCATGAATGCCTCAGTTGCATGTTTTAGTTCTGCCTTAATCAGCATTAAACCAGGCTGTAGCTCAAATGGCTCCCTACATGTGTGATGTGAGTTATGGCTTCTACACCCAAATAGAGCACTATTTGTCCAGTGTGGAATTCTGCACATGCAGCTAAATCCCAAATGGCAATTTGTTAGTTACATTATATAGGTTTCTTTTTTAATCCCTACATGGTGGACATCAAGAGAGCTAAAATTGATTTGAGATTTATTCCCAGCATGAAAATAGGCATGTACAACTTTGTTCGTGCTAAATGAGACCAAGCATCATGCAAGACCAGGAATAGCACCCCAAAGGATAATAGAATATAGTGAGGAGGACAGCATTATTGTCACAGTAGTAACTGGGTGTGTAATAGTACTTACAGACTGAATTTCTTTCTATTAAACAGTTTGATATATGATATGATATGATATGATATATGACATGCTATGCTATCATATATCATATCATATATCATATCATATGCTATGATATATGATCATTGTTATATGACAAAAGGTGACTGCAGCTGATACACTTAATTGGACAATTGAATGTTCTTGTCACTTCACAGCAATACATGCCTGCTTGGGATCAAAAACATATTTCACAGCACAAATAAATGAATAAATAAAAGGAAAGAAGGTTAAACAATCAAAAATGGGATTGATAATTAATTAATTAAATGAATCTTTAATTAACCCATATTGTACAGGCAGTACTGGGGCAAAAACAGAGGAACAAGAAAAAGAAGTCAGGAGTGGGGAAAGTATCTGGCTGTGTATTATCTAAAAAAGACCGCCATACTATCTCTGAATCATTTATATCATCATTTTAATCTTTTTCTGAGCCATGGAGGAAAAGTCTAATTCTTTCTAGTAGCAATGCAGAAATGTGTCAGTCAGGGTGTGAGATGGTTGGTGGGGTGATTTCTTCAATGAATTAGGATTAGCTGCCTTGCGAGCAGTGTCAAAGAGGCTATGAAGTCGGCAAGGTGAGATGGTAATGAATGGCCTACAGCCAGGATTCGCAAGCGACCAATGCTTGGGAAATGCTACTGGATGTAATAACAAAGAGGGTATGAAAAACATATTTCCAAAATGAGGACAAGGAGTTACTGTTTCAAACATATGTAGGAGATGCAAAACAAGGCTTTGGGGACAATGAGTTCATGGGTCACAGTGGCTAATGAGCAGGGCTGGCATTGCTTAAAGCCTGGCAATTAAACAAACTTATCATCACTGTCTGAGGAACAACATATGTGCCCAATTCTGTTGATTTTTAACTTTATATAGAATTTGAACACAGAGCACAGGCATTTCAGTTTGAATGGACTAACAGAAATGGACGGATAAAGGTCTGGTTCCATTGACGTACATTAGAGTTCAGTGAGGTTTTTGGACTCTCCTGTTGCCATTTTGGACATATTTGTTTTTCTTAGTGACATCATGTTGGATAATGAATCATTATCATAATCCTGAATTGCACATTAGTCTGCATTGAACTGTCTCTTAAGTCATTAACAGGAAAAAGCCATTGATGAAGAGCTGATCCCTGTTCCCAGGCGTGTTGGAGTCAATCGACTGATTGCTTTGGAAAGACTCCCTATCATTGGTTATGCATTAAAGTGATTTTATCATGCATAAGGTAGTTTTATCTCCAATAACATCTTTACCCGTGGTAAATCAATGTGACATATTGCCCCTTGTGCCATACTGATTACCCTTTTACCAGGGTATACACATTCAGAAGAGATTAAAAAGTAGTTCGATCTTGAATTTGTTTGGTCTGAGGGTTGACCATCAGGGGCAAGTCCGATAAGGAGACTGACATATGTTCACTATCTGGTTTTCCAAAGATTTTCCTAAATCTAGGTAAATAAAAGTAAATTTTGGCATATCAGACAGACTTCTTTCGTAAATTGGTCATTCAAAATGAGAAACCTTTTGTATCAACCAAAAAAATAGTCACACATTACATGTATTTGTGTATTTGCGTATCATAAAGACAATGCTGAAACTATACACTGATATACAAGAAGTCATAAGAGCAGTAAGACCGCTTAGCAACACCCACACCTGTATAAGCTGTAAGGTGTTTTCTTGTGGGTGAGCTTGAACACGGACCAGCATGCTTAAGTGTTCCCAAGCTGTCCCCTGAAGTAACGTAACTTCATAATCAATTTAAATTCTGCAGTCCTATGACTTTTGGTATATCAGTGTATATTCTGCAGCCCTAATACAAACACGTAAATAGTACTATTTGATTTTTGACTGAAACGGAGTTAAATCTGTGATGAGGCCTTGTAAGGCTTTGTTCCATATACATTCTGAACCCTTTTATCAGCCTTTTCCTCATGAAATGCTGACGGAATATAAAGAGAGATTTAAATCATGTTTAAAAAAGTTAGCAGGTTGTGATATGACAGCCCGACGTATATTTCTTTCTTTTCCCTCTTATCTCTCCCTCAGCATTTATGGCATGACAATCACAGCTGCTTCAGCATAGCAAAGTCTAAAATATTTCTCCTGGGGCTGAGTTACGAAAGAACACATTAGCAATCAGAACTTCTGTCCAGGCAGCAGAGTCTGGATTTTTCTAGGATAGGGATTAAGACGATGACGTCTAGAAGATAACAGCAGTAACCGACATGATGATAAAGATTGAGAAATGAAAATCCTCAAAATCCTTTTATAGATTCGCAGATGTGGTCATTTGAAAAACGATCATGAACATGAGCTTGTGTCTAATTACCCTTCCTTAATCAGCTTCATAAAGTTAATGACACTTGAAATCATCTGTTTTCATTATGGCAGATATCAGAAAGAAAGAAACACTTCAGAAAAGAGCCCTTTCAGTCCGATATCGGGAATCTCAGTTTTGTTTTCCATCCAGGTTGTGAACTGCAGCAAGCATAAATCAAACCAGAAATTGGAAAGTGAGGAAGCAAAACATGAAGAAGTAACAGTCCTGTAATAAAACTTAGTTAGGACCTTCTTCAGCTGTAGCTTTAGTTCACCAGCCACAAATGTTTTACATTAGGCTGGTGTTGTACACCAGTATAGTGATCTGCTTACCAATATTTAGCTACTTTAGTGATTTATGTAATTTGAGATCTGGCATCTCAATTTCAGTATATTTCTATTGTTGAGATGTAAACAAGTCATCCAGAACAGTCTGAAGTGAAATGGTTAGTTGTAGAGAAATATACTGACTGCGTATTTTGTACAGAGCTAAGGATTGTTATGTTGTCATGTCAACAACACAAATATAACCATATTATTTACTATGCAAAATTAACATTGAACTAGGGCTGTACCTGACTCAGAATTTTGTCAGTCGAATCGGATTCGCCCGTCCTGGTCGATGATTTGACTATACGTTCACGGTTTTTTCACCATGTACATTATCTAGTAATCAGTAAATCAATTTACATACGTTTCAGATCTAAGGTCCTCCTCATTTAGAAAGTCAGTAGAGTCACAGGAACATATTTCTAAAAAGAGACGTGGCGTATGATGAACGATCTGAACTGGAGCCTGATTTAATTACAGGATATAGCGTTGGGCAGCAAGCACATACTTAAGTACTTAACATTAGAGCTTATAGCTTATAGTCTTTTTAATTTAACTTTTTTAACAGCTTCTTCAGTAGAATGACCCTTCATCCTTCATTTCTCATAAAAGCAAATTAGTCAATATTTAAATAATTTTTAGATGAACAGAAGAATGGTAGATCTGAAACAGTTTAATTATTATAATAAATAATTATTTCTCGTTTATCGGCAGGCATATTAAGTGACTGTACTTATCTTTAAATAAAAATAATCTTAACTGTAAACGAATAAATAAATATCTGTAATTTAGCTTCTAAATTAATGGAATTATAATAAAACAAACATCTTCAGTCCGTCTTTCCTTCACCACAAACAGCCTGTCTAAAACAAAAGTCAGCTCCCTCGTTTGGAGCAGTTTTCAATGTCTGACCAAATGACGAGCAGAATTAGGTTTCATTTGTTCAGATCCTCTTCTTCAAAAGCTCCAAACACATTCCCCCCGTGTTTCTCAGCTTCACAGCTTTAGCTTCCTTCAACGGTGAACCGCCAGCGCATGTCGTCATGCGAATTTAATTTTTTTAGCAAGCATGCGTCACAGCCCAGCTAAAACTTAAATATACATTTATTATTCCCCTTTTAAATAATTATTAATTAATTAATGTATTTTTAAAATTATTAATGTTCTTGTGCAATTTTGTAAGCTTTAGTCGGTTTTACCAGAAACAAAAAAACTTGTCACTGTTGTCAGTCGACTTGAAGGTTCTCATTCGACGTAAAGGGTCTCCAACTGACGATTCGCCTGGTCGACTTCTAGAGGGCAGCCCTACATTGAACCTACACATCTTCTGAGTTTTCATATTGTGGCATTACTTTTATGCATAGTTTGAACAGATTGTTTTTAACACTGTGTGTGAAAATTTCATGAGGAATGAACACAAAGCAATGGCGCAAATAGAAAAAAGGAAAAAGTCTGGCTTCATTGACTTACATTATAAATTAGGGTTTTACTGTTAAGTTGCCTTTTTGGAGATTTCGTCAACGGCAATATGTGATACTGTGTACAGTAAAACAGTGGTTTGAAAAACTGAAAAAAGCCAAAACTTTTATTTTCGTTCTACTTTGCCTTACAATGACCTGCAGGTACCGCTGAGCCAAGAATAGCTTTTTAAGATGTGTTTTAGGCCAGGAGCGCAACTCACAACAACTGTAGAACAAACTCTCAGGCATCTGGCAGTGCATTCATAAACATTTCATGTGATAACTTTCTGTGAAGGAGCTTTTAGAGTCCAGTTTGGTTCCTATCACCTCTAGTGCAAACTGTTCTGACTCACTACAATATAGTATTTCGATTTTGCTTATTCCTAACCATTGCTGGAATCCCCCTGTGATAAATCTTCAATGTATACAGAGTATTGTTTCCTTAAAAAAAAAAAAAATGTTTTGGCTGAGTATTTTGTATGAATCTACACACAGTAATATTCAAAAGTTTGGGCATCCTAATTATATAGCATGTTTTGTTAAAAAATAAGTGACAATAAGTACACATTCTCTACACAGAACATAACTGCGCATTTTGATTCAACAATTGCTGTTTATATGCTAAATTTAACATGAACTATTGCGCTTTGTTTTTTCAATATATATATATATATATATATATATATATATATATATATATATATATATATTACGAACTGGAAATGGGGGTTATTGGTGAGTGCATCCTAGCTACAGCCTCACGGTTAACTTCTCTGGGTTACAGCTTTCGAGTGGCTACGGAGCAACTATGCTCCCACTGCCTTGAGGTTAGCTGCGTCGTGTTATTGGGTATGTCCGCCTAATATTACTACTCTGTCTGCTTAAGTCAACCCACACATACTATCTGGGTTATAAAGGTGAATGTTGTAGCTGATTTTTTTTTTTTTTTTTTTTTTGTTATTCATTTTAATGTGCTGTTTACTAATTTCCTTTTTAGTGGGACTGCAGCCGTAGTATTTGCAGTGTTTTAATTGGTCTACTGCTGAGCCACCTCTGATATTTAAGGAAAACTGGGATTTTGGTGTCTGCCATTACTGTTTTTTTATAAGTAAGATATTGTAATAGCATACCACAGGGCACTATTTTTAGCTATATGGATCTGATGATTTCTTATTGTTTTCTTTGTTTTGTGGTCAAGGAGTGGGCCACCCTGGTGTTCTGGTTTGCCTTTTGTTGCAGTGTCCTAGTTGGTAGTGTAGTGTTGCTGTGTGTGTGTGTGTGTGTGTGTGTATGTATATGTATATATATATATATATATATATATTTTTTTTTTCTCTCCCCCTCCCTCTACGGTTAGTCTTTGGTGTGGTTGGGGGTACCGTGCGCTGTGGTGTTGTCTACTCTTGGTGTAGTGTGAGAGCGCCATAGGTTTGGACACTCCCTTGGCCACACTATTTCCTCTGACCTGTGGTTGCTACTGCCTTGTGTATAAATTAACATAAATCCCACACAGTAAATATAGTATTTAACAATTGTTTATTTTATGTACGCCTTTGGTTGAAATAAAGTGTATATGTAAATGTAACGTCCATATTGGTGCAGTGGTATTATTGGCTGGCTCGTGCACTCATTTGAGTGGCCTAGAATGGGGTCCCCTTTCTCCTAATAAAGGGGTGGCGTAGTCGAGATATACAAGGTGTGCCCTGGGTGTTGCATAACCGCGTGCCCCCTGCCACAAATGCAAAGTGTTGAACGCAGTGGTGTAAAGCACCATGCCACTGGACTCCAGAGTAGTGGAGACATCTTCCTGTGACGTGATGAATCACGCTTCTTTCTCTGACAATCCAATAGACAAGTCTGGGTTTAGCAGTTGCCAGGAGAATAGTACTTGTCTGACAGATTTGTGCCAAGTGTAACATTTGGTGGAAGGGGGATTTTGGAGTGGGTTTCTTTTTTAGGAGTTGGGCTCGGACCCTTAGTTCCAGTGAAAGGAACTCTTAATACTTTAGCATTCCAAGAGATTTTGGACGATTTCATGCTCCCACCTTGGGTTAAAATTTGGGACAACTTTGATGATGGCCCCTTTCTGTTCCAACATGACTGCGCACCAGTGCACAAAGCAAGGTCCATAAAGACATGGATGAGAGTTTGGTGTGGAAGAACTTGACTGGCCTGCATAGAGTCCTGAGCCCAACTCAGTAGAACACCTTTGGGATGAATTAGAGTGGAGACTGTGAGCCAGGCCTTCCCCCCCAACATCAATGTCTCACCTCACAAATGCCCTTCTGGAAGAATGATCACACATTCCTGAACCTTGTGGAAAGCTTTCCCAGAAGAGTTGAAGCTGTCATAGCTGCAAAGCGTGGGTCGACATCATATTCAACCCTATGGAATAAGAATGTAATGTCAAGTTCATTAGATAGATAGATAGATAGATAGATAGATAGATAGATAGATAGATAGATGCAGAGGCTGTAAAGTTACCCTGAACAAATTATTGAAACGGGCCCCCTTTTTATTTCATGGATACAAACACTGGACATTTTAATGATATATTGTTTGCCAAGCTGGAAACATCCCAGGTTTTCATTCTAGAAATCTGGTCACCTGAACCCATAGAACATTTTAATCTGACAACAAACACAGCAATGAATATTAATATACTTCTCTATGAATATTAATACCAAGTGTAATCAGAGCCATGAGCAATCCATTGACTCCAGTGACACAACCTAGATGAAGTACACACGTTTGCATGTGATTTTGTTCAAGGTCCTCAATTTGACATATGATGTTAAATCCAGCCCCAGATTTATTTATTTATTGTTTTTGCGTATGACAAGAACTGTGGAAAGTTATATCACCTAATACTAGCCCTAGAGAGGAATGGTCATTTCCACCTTGGGATTTACTCGCTTCTTAAATGCCAAAGCTGAAAGGATAATATGACGAAGTGTTATCAATTGCAGTCCCAGTTCATTTTCACAGCGTTTTTCTCCAAAGCCCTTTAAATAAGCCCAGCTTAAAGCATGTGCTACTTTCCATTAATGAAAAATTCCTCTTTCTCTCTCTTTCTATCTCTTTCTCTCTATATCCCATGGGATGCAGCAAAAGACTGCCCATCAATTATGCATTTTGCTAAAATAACATTCAGTTGTCATTTTGCATAGAAAAGAGTTGATCGTATGGGAACACAACGCCTTACAAAGCGAGTCATCAACTTTTTCCCTGTTCTTTTCTTCGCCAGTGTTATTCACTGCACCCTCTAGACTCTGATAAGGTTTAATTCACATGCCGAGTGAAGTGAAGAGTGGTCTCATTAGTAGAATACACAACAGTCCAGTTTATCAGAGATGAACTAACATTTTCTGCTCAGCTTTCATCAAGCTGGCCTAAAAGAAAGCTACAAAGGGAGTAATGGCATTTGCCGTTTCTTTCAACCCATTAATGGGTTTCCTGTCATTGCCTGAGTATTACGGATGGGAGGAGAAAGAGGGACTGGGCCCGTAATTACATCTGAAGTACCACATTTCAAGCGCTATTCAATTATCTGGTTGTCAGCGTTAGGTACAAAAACTACACGCTCCCAAACTGTTATTACCTTAACCGCATTTACACGCATAATAAATGAGGTGAGAGGTGGCCCTCAATTTGCTTTAGTTGAAATAGTTTTCTTTCTGACCACTCTCCAACCGAGTGTGGATGACTGATTAAGCTGTAGCTTTGCTGATGCTTTTTCGGCATGCATGCTAAATAACAAAGACCTCCATTCACGTTCCTTCCATGATAGGACAGAAGAAAGTGGATCATATAATTAAAGATCAGGGACACTGGAAACAGAATTTCACCTCATTCACAGGTTAAATAAATGAAAAGCGCAACACAACTGAAGCTGTAATAGAGTGGAAACCTGTTAGCGGATACATTGGGAAAAACAGGTTGCTCAGTTTGTGTTGAAGATTGCTGTTGTGGCAGTAAATCCATATGTTATGGTAGCGGTTGTCAGACTAAGTGTCATAAGTCAAGTTACGGTTGTCTAATAAAATTGCTGTATTTTGGATCTTACACAAGAGACACTACCACTGAAGAAGATACATCCGACTGCTGAACTCAAGTGTGGCAGTGTGTTACTGATGACGTAAGCAGGATTTTTTTTTTTAATGAATTGGAGTGCTCTTGAAGTCAAGAGAGAAATATATTGTATGGAATAAAGGGAGTTCATGAGAAATAAATGTCTCTCTATAGTAAAACACGCTTTTTTTGGCCTTCTAACCAGAGGATATTATTTTGGAACTAATTAAGAAAGTGTAACTCTGCTCTGTCTTCCCTGAGAAAAAAATAAAAAATAAACAACATAATTCTACATCTTATGGATGTATGCCGACAATGGAAGTAAGAAGCCACACAAACATTGAATTGGTGACGGTGTTACTGGCAAAAATGGCTGTCAGGCAAAAAGACTCCGGTTCAACACTCACCGAGTTAAAAGCCAATGCAGTTTTATTATACAAAGTGTTGAAGAAATTAAGCAGTAATGTTGAATCAGCGAAGGGGTAGGGCATGACACATAAAACAAACAGTAATGACATCAACTGGACTAAAACTGAGAACGAATGAGCACGTCTGCGCGAGAGCATGTAGATGTGACAACAACGAGGGTCGCCCTCTGGGAAGTGGAGTTCGGGAGGGCGAGAGGAATGGGAATGCATGCGTCTGGAAATGTGACAATGGCCAATTTTCAGAGGAGCCAATTGTCAACTTTATCACTGTAGGCTGTTTCTTTAAGGTATAGAAAAATAGGAGGAACTGCGTAGTCAGGTGGAGCAATAAGTCCCACCCTTGCTTACATCACATGTGCCTAAGTGTGAAATGTCTCAATGTCAAACCTACCAACCAAGTTTCATTCCTGTCAATGGATTCCTTCCAGGTACAGCTATTTGTGCAACTATTGGTTTGATGATAATTGTATAATACTGGCTTTGAAAAAAATAAAAAATACATTTTATATATATGCAATTCATGGAAAAAGTTGGCAAGTTGTAACTCTTGACGAAGCAGTCCGATTACTGCTGCCACCCCTGTCCATTTAACTTTGTAAAGAAGTTAAAGCACCATCCTCCCTTGTGGAAGCAGCCAGACGAAATGATGGGGGGACCAGATCAATGAGCACAGACACACTTTCTAGCTCCATTACCAGTGTGGATGTTCCATTTGAATAGATTTCTAATCAGTCAGAAGACCCACTTGGTTTTGATTTGGCACTTGATGTTTGGGTTAAGGCACCAATCATGTTGCATTTGCATCTGCTATTAAGAAAGATGCTGTTTTCTGGCACCACATCACAAGTATTTCCATCGCAGTATGAAACGGCAGAGGAGGGATTTGACAGGATTTCGTGGCCTTTTGTGCTGCATTCAAACACACACAATCATTTGTTAGATAGACAGTTTGGCTTGTGGGA
The DNA here is from genome assembly GCA_024036415.1 of Prochilodus magdalenae. Lineage (NCBI taxonomy): Eukaryota > Metazoa > Chordata > Actinopteri > Characiformes > Prochilodontidae > Prochilodus > Prochilodus magdalenae. The sequence goes on along the minus strand of JAMWET010006363.1, from coordinate 358,029 downwards.
TCAGGTCGTGTTAACTGTTTCCAACTGTGATGTTACATGCTCAAGCATGGCAATGCACATTATGTAATATAATAATATAATATAATATAATATATATAGTAATATAATAACCAATTATTAAAAAAAAAAAACTCCCAATAGGCCCAGATGATAGGGCAATGTACATGTCATTGTACACTGAATGGATATTTATATTAAGTATCCTTATTTGTAACTTAATATTTAATTTTAGAATAAAACTTCAAACTATAAGATAGCACTCATGGAATTATACAGTCCACCTTAAAAATCTCCAAAATGGTTGATTTAATAAACATTTTTTCTGGGCATTTTGGAGCAATTCTATTAGTCTGTCCATCATAAATATTCACTAATGAATCACTACAGGTGTAAAAAAAAGAGATGAAAGGGTTTTTTTGTGCAATAAAAAATGTAAATGGCAAATATGGCAAAAATCTAATATTGGGATACATCAAGAGTATATGTACTATATGACAATATATATTTGAAACTGCTAAGCATAAGCCTGTAGAGTATTTAAGATAAACTAAAACCTTCAGGTTAGTTAAATGTGTCTAAACCTTTGACTAGTAGTGTAATTGGATATAGTTGATGATGGATGGAGTGAGAAAGACCTAGATAGGACTAATTGGGGTTCATGTGTGCACCCTACAAATGCGGTTTCATTGCAACAACCTATTGTTTAAGTGGCCAGTGTCATCTGGTGGGTGTTCTTTATGTTGTCACAACAGCGAAACCAAAAAAGAAATCCTCAGAAATAATCAGAGCAACAATGAGCTTAGTGAAAAGCTGTAAGTAATTCAGCCTGTAATTTTCTCAGAGGAGGAGGAGAGAAAAAACAAAGACATGGCCGATCCAGACAGAAACCAAACAGAAACACCTGCGAAAGAAGGTGCCACCCAGGACCCATGTAAATGTAATTCTGTCTGAAACTGGCTGATTTTGTGCCTGTAGCTCTATGGAATTTTGTCAAAATTGCCAAATGTATGTTATGGTGAAATATCATAATGTTACTTAATAATGGGGTTTGTAAACAGCACCACCTTTTGTCTGTCTGACAATGCTTCACATTGTAACCACCTATAGCAGGGTGCAAACATCAGAGACCACTTCTCAATGTGCACTCATCATCAAAAGCATGCTTGAACAAATATTTGCACCCAGAGGAAATCAACCGACACTAATGAAACTTGGTGGGTAGATTTGACATTGTGAGACATGTGAATGATTCAAGTTTCACACTTAGCCGTGCATTTGATGTAAGCAAGGACAGGCCATATCACTGTACCTGACTGACCCAACGGCCACGATGATGGATAGTCGGCGAGCAGTAGTGTCCTCCAACAGTCATCCTGTTAGTGGCAGCACCATTGGCAGATGGTTACATGACGCAGGACTACATGCATACAGACTGTTAGAACGATTACCAGTAACACCACATCAACATCACCAAAGACTCTAATGGTGTAGTGCCAGACTCTCATGGAGTGACTGGCCCGCTTTTGTCTTGGTGGAGATGACCACCAAATGTGTGGAGGCATTGTGGCCAGCATCAAGATGAACAGCTGTCACGCATGAGACGTCCAGAAAGCCTGGCGTCACTCCACCTCCACCCCCATGCTTTAATGTATAGGAATTAAGCACATGATGTACAGATAGGTGCAAAAGCCAGAGAGCACCATTCACTTCTATACCATATCAGTGTTGTCTAAAGAAACACAAGTATATTTAAAATGGCCACTTTACAGGAGAGAGCAAAAACTTGACTTAATTTTAATTTAAGTTATTAGAACTTTAAGTTAGGGGGAAAAAAAGCAAGGAAAAATCGACAAAAATGAAGATACATGTTTTTCTTTAGACAACACTGATATGGTATTGAAGTGAATTGTGCTCTCTGCCTTTTTCACCTATCTGTACATCATGTGCTTAATTCCTATACATTACACAGTAAAACAAGTTAAGGAAATCAAAGCATTAAAAATATGCTGTATAGCAAAGTTTTGCAGAAATGTAGAGCCTCAGAATTAATGGACTAAAGAGTTTCTTTTGGTGTGTAGCCTATAGTCTGAAAATGTTCATTTGCATTTCACTTTGAACAGAAAAGTGAGGAAAAAGCACAGTGCAGCAGAGTTGGCACATAATCACTGTGCTATAACCCATTACGGTAAAAGCTCTGGTGGGTTCTTTTTTTTTTTTTTTTGCACACTTTTTTTTTTATTATTTTAATACTTTTTGGATTTTGTTAGAGGACAGAGATCAAGGACAAAGTAGTTCAACATTCAGTAATTCACCATATTCTTTCTTTTTCTTTCCAGGTTGGTAACAAAACGATTGAAACAGAACAAATTACATGCTGCATGTTATATGCATTTATCCTTTTTATTCTTACAATTATATATGCTTAATGGTAATTAAAAATTATTTACAAAGCACATTCCACACCCCACTTTAATGTGTCATAAAAAAGTAGAGGGATTCGTATTTTATGTAAGCATATGTTTAAACCTGCTTGACCTGCCAGCTCTTAAATCTGCACGATCTGCCTAGAACATGATGTTATCACTAATGTAACTCATGTTAAGGGTTGCACCACGTTGCACCATGAAACATATATATATATATATGCTTGCTGAATGTGCGCAATGGTGGGTGTTTGGTCAGTCCTTGGTACCGCCCGACACTGAAGTATTGTTTTGTTGTTGTGATGATTTACACTAATGAAACCAGGAGGAAAAAGAAGCCATGCTGTAGCAAGGCTTGCTGATATACTCCTCCTTCGGGTTTCTCGACACTCCGTATTTTGCACACTTATTGGCTGTAGCTTGTTGTCACACTCACTTCCAGTCATAACTGGCTCACAGTATTTTTCACACTTTAAATTTGGACTCCGCTACATGTTCAGATAGCCTTTAGCCTGCTAGATATCTTTCAGGAATCTGTGAAGCTTTAGGGAGTCTCTTGGATGGCATCTCTAAACAAATTCACAGATAACATTCGAGAGCTGATTGGGAGCCCTGAGCAAACATCTGGGCCAACCGATTAGTCCCCGGCCTGGGATTATTCTTAACTATTCTCCAAAAACTGCTACCAAGTGGAAAATCAGGGCTTAAATCGGTGTAATGTTAACTCGGCATTAGAGGGAGCGTTATTTGAGAAAAAAAAAAACATCTGTACAGCATTGTTGTTGTTTCAGCATCAGCTGGAAAATAAAGCACCATGACTTGATCAAAAACCATGCCCCTTAACAGCTTTGAGCTCTAGAGGATAAGGTACTTTACCAAGTTAAACTTAACCTAAACTGTACTGATACTATACCTTACCGCCAAGATTACATTACAGCCACATAAAATCTATAGATAATTTAGTATTTATTTTGGCATGGACATTAATCTGGCAGATTTTGATGCTGAACTGACTTAATATTGACTTTAGTTCTGAATTATGAACAGAGGGCAAAGTCCCATGAAAGGTAACTTTTTTTTACATTGATGATGTCTTTCTTCATCAGGTTTGGGATCGATGGCAGCAACATGATGACTATTTGTAACTGTGACAATTAACGCCTCTCCATATTCATGTGAAATCATGTCTGTTTAAACTGGTAGGACACATTTGTGTAGCTGTTGAAACTGCAGAGAGTTAAAAATGTTAAAAATAATCTGAACCTGATTTAAACACAGTTGAGATCATTTTCAGGTAATAATTAATTATAGATAATTATTCCATTCAGGTAGTTCTTGCAACATAACCATGACTACAAGTAGGTGATCTCGTGGCAACAATAGAAAATGATTATATTTTTATTATATTTTATGAATTATTCTATAATTATTTCTGGTAAAAACATTATACATTTAAAATATGTAGTTTATACTAAATTATACCTAGACAGTTAATTGTACTATAGATAATTGATTGTCCCGTCAGAGTGAACTGAAGAATATGCAACTCTGTTACTCTAAATACAATAGCATGGTTGCAAATCTAATGGAAGCTTTTTCTCAGGAATAGATGATGGCTATGTAATGTAATGCTACTGTTGAGATTATAAACAAATTAGTTCTATTACCAGAAAGAAAACTATGAAATCATTTTGCCTTCTACTCATAATTTAATATTTAGCATTAGTTTTAATGGTACACTCACTTAAGACTGAAAAGACTGGAAAATATGAAAGATAGGAGCGGGCTTACTTTTGGTCCCCAGAATGTGTTAGCAAATGATGATGCCATTTTCTCTGTGTCCTGCACCACCCTATTTTTCCCCTTACTGTCATGCTTCGATAACAGGGTTGCTTAGATTTGTGGGACACTTCAGGGCATAAATACTCTTGTTTAAAATATGTCGATGATTAAACAAATTTTCCTAACAATAATCCATCAAGAGACATATATCAACAAAACCACACCAAACATGTAGATTAAAAACTCACTTAACTCTTAAATTTGATATGAAATTTATTATCTAGAAGGTGCAAAGAGCAAAATGCCACTTTAGCGTGGTTTGAGAAAATATAAATAATATTTTGGAATATTTTTTGCACAACTGTGTTTACGGTATGTCCCAGGAAAAGTATAAGTCACACAAGAAGTGTGTGTTTAGAGCGTTGTACATGGATTAATAAAAAATTTCATTGGTGGGACAGAAAATTCTGGAATATCCCACGACCTTACAGGTTTGTAGCTGCCAGTGTAACATAGCAGTGGGTGCTAAAGAGCTAACAAGGAAAGCTTTGCAGCTGTTTTTTTAGTCCTGCTTCTGGCAATCTGTTCTGTATGCTTAGAGCACACTATACATGCATATATCTGTAGAGAGTGGGACAGAGACAGAGAGAAAGACAGAGAGACAAAGGCAGAGAAAGGGGTGAGGTGAGTTGTTTTTGAGACTAGGCCCCAGGGGATCTGCCAGACCACAGAGAAGGAAATCCAATAATCTTTTGGCTCTGAGTTAGGCATGCTGTGGCCTATCGCAGATGGCTTCAGCCTAACAACCCCACTGTGGCAGTGACCAGTCAAGACAACCCCATCACATATCCACACAGCTGGTCTTCCTTCAAGACCTGACGAACATCTGAATTAGATGGGACATATAGCTGCTTTCTCATGCCCTGTCTTCTCTTTTTTATGTAGAAGCAAGACCACCAAGAAAGCCCAAAACAATGATTCCTAAATAAACAGAATGTCTATTTAAATATGCACAACCAAGACCACCAATCAACAGAGGAGAGTCTGTCATCTCTTGAGACAGATTTTAAAAGAATTCATAGTATATGAAAATAATATTTTGGCAAAAAATCTATAGGGAGAGATCATGATGCTTAGACACTGTGCATGATGTACAGATACAGTAGCGCATTTAAGGGTTTATTTATATTTCATGGTCGGTGAGTTAAATTTAACATACTAATTATGTATGAAAATTAAATATTACAAGAATATATCAATATATATTGATATATATATTGCCATTACGATGACTGTCCCTAAAACCACATCAGTGTTGGGTATGGCAAGCAATATGTTGATAAGACCATCCTGCTTCCTGGACCAGGAACCTTATGATGTCAGGGCTCTGGAAAGCAGGATGGTCTTATCGATGTATTGTGAACATTATAACGTTATCACAATAGCATAATTTTAATATCTGGTCAGTTGTTCCATTCCACTCTTTCTATAATTATAACCCATATTTTGAGCACAGTGTTCTTAAAATAGCGTAGTTCTCAATGGTACCTGTATTAAACAGCTGCTCTGTAATGGCTATAATGCAGGCATTGATGTGCCTGACTGAACCCAACACAGAATAAATGAAATATTTCCTGCTTGGCTTGCCATAATAAATAACTGTCCATACATATGCAACAATGTATAACTAAACAAATTGCATGTTGTAGTTTTGTGGACGGCATTACCGAGCAGCTGTTCTCATCACTACTATGTTTTCTGGGGATATGTCAGTCTAATGTGTTTGCCATGTTGGGGAGGTCAAGATCTGCTTGTAAACAAATACATGTGTAGTCAGCTATGAGCTTTTCTCAGACACTGTTAATTCTTTCAACTGATTTTTAACATTTGAATGTTAGTGTAAAACCACTGGTGGTATATTTACAGTCCAGCGTTAAAGCTCAATCACAGTTTTTTCGCACAGTGAAAAGCAGATTTCTTAATTTGACAGTTTGTTCAGACCAGTGTACATATGCAAAGCTAAAGATGAATATAAATAATTTCTAAGAATCTATACAGTATGGATTCTTTGCTTTACTTTCTGTTTCATAGCTGTAAGTGTGCTGATTAGCTGTCTGGAGCAGCCGGAAAAGTATTCAATCTGAACCTGACACCTGAGCTCAGTTATAAATAGTCTGCAAATAGAATAGAAATGGAAATGGGAAATCCATAAATGTGTGAATCACTTCTATCACTCATACACACAAACTACAGCTAAACCCCCAAAACCGATCCGATAAGAAGAGAAAACTCCATACGGGTTGAAAACTGCTGTACATACAGTAAACACTTAGGCAGATAGAAAATAGTATACAATAGCATAACTACTTCCCTTCACTAAATGGGAAAAAAAATCCAGATTAAAGACACAATGACAAAATGAAACATTGCTGATCAGTATATATATTATAGAAATACTTCAGTAAATAAAAATGAGGTATAAATGTAAAATCAGTTACCATTTGTGTATAAAAAGGTATAAATGTATTTTCTAGGTTGCTTTTTGAATTATATGTAGTTACATATATTTACACATACACTTTTGGGAGGGATCACAAATAGATTTTTTAACAGGTAAATCAATTTTTCATTCGTTTTTAGAGTAACCCTCCCAACACTGGACATAGTACCAAGCTGTCTACATGTGAAATGGACATTTTGGTTATCTCCATATGCAGTTTTGTTTATCTCCTTCAAAACTCGAGCTCATCAGCCTCTTCTAGAAACTAGTCATCTACTTGGTGGCTTTACATTTAAACATTCAGTTATTTACCTTTAGATAAAATTAGATGTAGCTCCTCCAGCTTAAATTAGCCATCAGATAATTACTACAGTATGCCTCAGCAACATTCAGCTCCTTATAAAGCCATTGTGTAATATCATGGTACTAACTGATTAGATCATTTACCTGCTTGTTCTTCTGTGGAAAGAAATCATGGCCTGGATGGAGAGGTTCATCCCTGGATCCACTCTACAGTACATAGGAGGTTTTAACCTGATGATCCATCCTTGCTTTGTGGAATCTCCATGTAATGGGCAACCTTACTAAATGCTCAGTGCTTAATGTACTTGCTTTTATGCATAGGGTATTAGGGCATAATGACAAGTGTGGCCCATTTTGTTCATCTCAGCAACAGGAAGGTCTGTAACTTGTCATACGATCTCTTCTGATCAGCATATTTCTATTATATATCAATGTTCCTTACATGGCCAAAAGTCTGAACTTTATCTCATCCCATTTCAAAATCATGGACATTAATATGTGGTTATTGATTTCTTCTTTTTTGTGTGTGGAGGCCAAGAAGGCCTGGCTTGCGATCAACATTTTATTTAATCTCAGTTCAATAGTGCTCTGTGACTTTCCATTGTCTGCCGCTTCGTAGCTAAATATCTATTTACACCAACTCCAGGTTATACAGATAAAAAAAATGCATAGGAAGTTCAGAAAATACTGTCTTCATTAATCTGACTCTGCTTGATTGTCTGCATTGCATGGCTTCATTAAGAACCTGACTGACCAATCAGAAGTCCACTGTCATGGTTGCAGCATAAACAAATGTGCTTTAAGAACAGCTCACCCTGAGGTGGCACACCAGTTCATCATGTTTGTAGCAGAGCACAAACAACAGGCCAATGCTCAATATAAAAATGTGAAGGTTAAAGGAAATATACAGCAGACCAGAGCTGAATGGGTGTGAATGATGGTGAGTATGTTATAGTAACTGTATATAGTACTAAAAAAAATTGCCAGAACAAAAACCAAACCATGCATGTTTAAGGTGGTAGTTACCTCAGGCTCCTACAGATGGCGCTGTATGAGGATGATTGGGCTATGAATTTTTGTGTGGTTTGCAGTTGGATTCATAGATTGAGAAGCGGTAGTATAGTGCAGTGAATGTCTAATTCAATGTTTTGGACATGACTTCAAAGCAGATGTTAATGATCGGCTAAAATGAGTGACCGCATTTGGGTGTACCAAAGACCATAGTGCGAAGGAAGTAGCTGAATTTGCAGGTGTATGGAAGCGTATGGTCATACGGGTCTATCAGGCCAAAAATTCCAGTCTAGAGCACATTCTCCTCAGGATTGTGCCCTGAGGAGGGCAACCACCAAATCTGACCCAACTGTGCAATTCTTTAATCCAACAGTGGCTGAACATTAATGTTGCTTACCTCCATGCCACAGTAAATTGCAGCTGTTGTTTGCTCTTGTGGAGCTTATCATCCTTAGCAAAGGTGGCATCCTATAACAGTGCCATGTTTAACGCCACTAAGCTCTTCAGTATGACTGTGTTTGTCTGTGTGTATCGCATGGCTAAATGCACTTAGGTTTTTAAAACCTGTTAGCAATGTTTGTGGCTAATTCATTGGGTGCTCAGTATGCACTCTGTTAAGACTTGCTTATGAAATGTCTGTACAAATATGCAATATATCATATTTGAAATTATTAGCACTTAAATCTATCAATTAAGGATCACTAGGTTTTTTATTCTTTGTTGTGCCATTGAAGACCATGTGCCTGAGTAATCTAGTCTAAGTCACACAGAAGCCAATAGACTGCTCTTGCGAGTCTTCATTATAATAACCAGAAATGCTGTGTGTTTGTTTCCTGTCACCGCATGCAACTTCTTCACATCAGTTCTATGTCTACCATCATTTACTTGCCAGACAGGTTTATGACATTAGAATGTGATGACAGTCCGCAGAAAGGGAAGAAAAAGTACAAGCCTAAAAAGGAAATCCAATCCTAGATGATCCCATTTCAACGATAATCTCAGCACAAAACAGAGATGCAAGCAAATAATGTGATTAGGAGGCACTTTGATTAGAATTGGCAGCTGACGAATGGCTTTCAGCACTCTCCACACCTCTCAAGACTGGTGTACATGGCGAAAGAGAATCCAATTACTCCAGAAATCGCTGTCTGCGGATGGGATAAGAAAGATACAAATTTGTATCAAGCATATGAGTGTGAAAAATGTTTCCTGGATTTGGGCAATAATATCTGTTCTCTTTGGTGCAGTTTTACTCTGCGTCTCTCTGTAGGCTGTCTGATGTAATACAGAACAGTAACCAATCAACGGTAGGAAAATGATGTCATTCTGTTATGTGATAATTTGTAATAAGTTTGTAAGCAACTTGTCGCTGCAGTCTAGAAGTATGTATTCATCATTCCAGCAGCAACTAGAGTACAGTATGGAGTACAGACGGCTGCATCCAGACTTTACTGAATGATGGTGAGATGTGGTGGGAGAGCCCTGAAATAAAGTTAGCGTAAATCAGGCTTCGGATTAGCTCTATTAATTTGGCAACAGATTATTTTGGCTATATGGGTTCATTTATTGCCAGTAGATGTAAGTGACATAACCTGTGTAGGGAGCATTCCATTGATCGTTCCTGAATAATCCCATGGTTGTGACGTGAATAAAATTGGAAAAGTGCATTTCCTGAAGGAAACATGTAATTGTTGCACAGCTTTATTGGTCTCCTTTATTTGCTAGGCTGTGTTCGCTATAGGAGGAATGAGGGATGAATAAACAACACATAGAGGAGTGTGGGTCAGTATGGCTTTGAATTAGTTTGGGGATCCGCCTTGAGTAAGCACCTGCAGTGTGGAAGACGTATGATAAACAAGACAGTAGGGTCGGATAATAACCATGCATATATATATATGCATTTTCCCAACAAAAATGAAAACCAAGCTATGATGCAGCTGCTCAAGAGGCCCCCATGTGGAAAGCATCCTGAGCAGCTGCATCATCGCTTGGTTTGGAAATTTCACCGTCTCCGACCGCAAGACCCTAAAGCGTATAGTGAGGACAGTTGAGAACATCATTAGGGTCCCTCTCCCCTCAATCATGGACATCTACAGTGCATCACACTCTGCATCCGCAAAGCCACCAGCATTGTGGACGACCCCATCCATCCCTTACACAGACTTTGTTCACTGCTGCTGTCTGGCAGAAGGTACCTGAGCATCCTTGCCATCACTGCCAGACTCTGCAACAGCTTTGTTCCTCAAGCAATCAGGATACACATACTCTAAATTCTCTCTCACACACACACACACATCTTTTGATGCTGTACTTGCTCTATCTGGAACATTGCTGCTAACACTGTGTTTACACTGTGTACTCAGTACTACCTCAGTAATTGCTGATTGTATGTATGTTATCACTTCCAGATCACAGCATGTTAAATTTCACTGCACCTTATTCTGCTACCTCAGTTCCAGAAATGAGTGCTGTGTCGGTGCCGGTGTCGGTGCCTTGACATTGACTTAATGTATCAAAATATATATAATCTGCCTTATTTGTGTGTGTGTGTGTGTGTGGGCGTGTATACAGTTCTGTGTAAAAGTTGGGAAAAATTATTTCAAGTCAAAACAAGTATTAAGTACAAATTATACATTTTTCATGAATATTATGTATGTAATAATGGAAATTTGGGGGACTATTGACTTCTCATGTTTGTTAACAACATTAGCTTTTTAACTCAAACGTTAAAAAAAGATAAGATAAGATAATCATTTATTAGTCCCACAGTGAAAATTTACAGTGTTACAGCAGCAAAGGGATAGCAAGGTACAGGTGAACAGAACAACAATATAAACATTATAAATAATAAAAGTCAAAACCTCTGGAGAATCTTATTTACAGATAAATGCAAAATATTTACAGAAAATTGCACATTTATTCTTTATTGCACATGGGGAATGGAAAGATATTGCATGTTGTTAGCATTGCACATTATGCTACATAGAAAACAGCTCTATTTCCTGTGAGTGTGTGTAGTTAAGTGTGTGTGTGTGCTGGTTGTAGAGTCTAACAGCAGCAGGAAGGAAGGACCTTCTATACCGCTCCTTCACACACTTGGGGTGAAGCAGCCTAAGCGAGGAGCAAATTCTGGATACATGTCCATGTCTTGGCTGATTGAATACATCTGTGTAAGTAGAAAACTGAGTAAATTAAATATTTCACTGAACCATTCTTTAAATTTTAGACACAACAGCAACTGCCAAATGCTAATGCCATTTAAATCACCTTTGGACACATTTCTAGCTCTCTTATGCCTTGAGTAAAGGTGTAAATGCATATAGCTAGTCAAGAAAGATTTGAACAGCCAGTTGTCTGTTGTACTTAAGGTCCCCTGAAATAGTGGGACTGTATAAAAAGGTGTGTGTCTCCTATTTGGTTTAGTAAGTAAAGATAAAATGCAAAATAATTACCTCACATTCCAACAACCTGCTTCAAAAGTCTCAGCACAGAATAGCTGTAAGAGTAAGATCACAAGGTAACAGCCACTGGAACCAAGCAAAGCCCTGGAAAGGTTAAGGCCAAGGTGAGGCTAAATGCTGCAGATGACCTTGCAAGAACTCTGAAAACCTGAGTGTTGGCTATAAAGGGGAGCATCCATAATGGGACAATCGCAGCTTGCCCTCTGAAGGCCAACGGTGAGGTTATGGTCATTCCTGTGCACCATGAAAGGAGGCTCCATCTGCACTTGCCTTATTGAGCATGTTCCTCATCGTAGCTAACACTCTGTCACAGATTTCGGCGTTAGGAAAGACAGTCTTTAAAAAGAGATGCGGATTTGTTCAACAGCAGGTCAGCCTTTATCAGTATGTGCTGCTATTCCAGCTTCCTAGACTTTAGTGCCACAGATCATTTATGCACAACATATTGACAAGACATGGCAGATGGTGACAGCCTAACAAATGCCAAGTTGAACCAAAGGTGAGACCCTAGTGATAGCTTATAGAAAACATCTGCTGTGAAAGGAGAAATGTCTTGTGATACACCAGTAAATGGTGTGATGGCCTACACAGTCTTACCAAATATAACCATAGAATACCTTTATAGTCTGTCAAATTCATCAACCACATCACTAAGAGACCCTTCCTTTTAAAACCAGGCAGGGGTTTCTTCCCTAATACTACTACATTTACGGCATTTAGCTGACACTCTTGTCCAGAGCGACTTACAAGGTTAATCATATTACAGATGGGCCAATGTAGTGTTAGGAGTCTTGCCCAAGGACTCTTGTTGGTGTAGCACAGCATAGTCACCTAAACTGGGATTCGAACCCCTGTCTCCCACATGTATATGGTGTAAAAGTAAATGCTTGGTGCTACAAACAATACAGCAGACAGCTAACAGTCAGAGTTGGTTAGGCTTTGCTTATGGGTTCACCCTAAAACTATAAACTACAAAGTATTTATTCCGTTTGAATGGGGTAGCAAAGGTATGATATTGGCGGCTGGGTAGCACTGGCTGGGCAGCATTGGCTGGGTACGATATTTTCATGGTATGATAACAGTCTTATAGTATCACAGTTTCCTAGTATTACAGTATGTGGTATTTATATCTGTAGTTAGGATATAGATGTTTCTGTTGTAGTTGGTAAAAGTGGATCTCTTTTTAACTAGTTTGCATCCAATAAATTTAATTATGCCCAAAAATCTGCTGTTTATTTTCTCCATTAATCAATCACATGTGCTTTAAACCAGCACCCTGGTCAGGTGATGTCTCTCAGTCCAGGTTCAGGAGGGTCACTAACCTGCACATGTATGCTTTCGTTTGTCTTGCTTTAATGGCATTGGGATGTTAATGAGGTGATTAGCTGGATCAGGTTGTGTGTTGGGATCAAAACACACAAATTGATCCAATGGCATTGAGAAACACTGATCTAAACAGAAATCAAAATAGTTTCCCATTTACTGTACTGGTGTGCGAAATAGCAGTCACTGATCCTTGTGTGAAACACATGTTGTGTGTGTGTTTCTTCATGGGGTCAGATCAAGGTGACTGTGTGTCTGTTTGTAAATTAGATTAGTTACCGAATGGACAGACAATGCAGATTTAGCCTGGAGCTAAAACGTGGAAAGTTATTCCGATAAGGTCTTTTATTATGAGCGATTAAATGTCAGTTCAATTCAGGCAGCACCGGGAGCTTTGGTGATTAGAAATGAACAGATGGATTACAAAGCACTTGGAGTAGATGCTAACCAGTGACTAGATGACAGTACCTCTCTTTCTGTGCTCCACAGCAGAGCTACATTGCTATGGGGGTTATTCAAACCTGTCTTAAAGAGGCAGTTCTGCACAGTATAGTATTTTACTGGATGTTTCAGCAGGTAGTATTGTCTATTAGGTTCTTATGAACAAAGTTTCTGGAACTCATTCGGCAGTTTTTTTTTTTTTTTTTTTTATATAAATAATAAGTTTAAACCTTAGTCATTTAAATACGTTTATATGCCCCCTGTTTGCCTGAAATGTTGTGTGTGTTAGATAGTTATAGTATAATTTGATTTGTATTGTGCATTTTAATTTTAGTTATAATTAATATCTCCTCTTTTCTTCCACTGATTTTACTTGTCGAAATTTTTTTTTTCATTTTAACTAGGGTTAGGGTTACTTTCCTTTCTAGGTGAAAGAAACGAGGCCAAGACCAGAATTTTCAGAATATACAAGAAAAGGAAAATTGTAGTTCACTGTACAGTCATTAGTATTCATTATATGTGATATGTACATAAATAATGTAATATCTTACAATACATTTTATAAAACTGAACACTAAATAATACACACCGTAAAATATTAATAATGGTTATTACTTTGTTATTATTATGCCCCTTCTTTACAATACCATATCAGAATCACTACCTAAAATTTAGTCAAACAGAATATGAACAGCTAATCCAGTAATGACAGAAACAAGGTTCTGTTTCCAGTTACCTTAGACAGCATTTGGAGGATCTTGAGAACAATTTGAGTCCACTCTTGACTGAGACAAGACTGAGAGTGTTATTTTACTGGTGAAACCCGCCCTGGTCTTGTCTCTGTCTCAGCGCCACAGAAGTGATTATTTAATATACACTGCTCAATGAATTCAAAGACACCCTGAAAATCAAAGCGAAAAAATGATGCAGCAGGCTCGTCCATTTAACCCAAATTCCATTGCAGCAATGGAAGCCGGTGGGCCAGTCAATGGTATCAATTCCTTCAATCTCCAAGAACTGCCTGCATGCTCTCGCCAGATGAGGCTGGGCATTGTTGCACCAGGAGGAACCCAGGACCCACTGCACCAGCGTAGGGTCTGACAACGGGTTCAAGAAGTTCATCCTGATACCTAATAGCAATAGGGTGCCGTTGTCTAGCCTGTAGAGGTCTGTGCGTCCTTCCAGGGATATGCCTCCTCAGACCATCACTGTCTCACCCAATGATGTTGCAGGCAGCATAGCATTCTCCACGGCGTCTCCAGAGCCTGTCACGTCTGTTACATGTGCTCAGGTAAAACCTGCTCCCATCTGTGAAAAGCACAAGGCGCCTGTGGTGGATCTGCCAATTCTGGTGTTTTGTGGCAAATACCAATCGAGCTCTACGGTGCTGGCCAGTGAGCACAGGGCCCACTACAGGATGCCGGGCCCTCGGCCCACCCTCATGAGGCCTGTTTCTGATTGTTTGGTCAGACACATTCACAGTAGTAGGGCTCTGGCAGTGCTCATCTTGTTCCTCCTTGCACAAAGGAGCAGATACCGGTCCTGCTAAAGGGGTTAAGGACCTTCTACAGCCTCCAGCTCTCCTAGAGTAACTGCCTGTCTCCTGGAATCTCCACCATACTCTTAAGACTGTGCTGGGAGACACAGCAAACCTTGTAGCAACTGCACATATTGATGTGCCATGTGCCATCCTTCAGTAGTTGGACTACCTGTGCAACCTCTGTAGGGTCCAGGTATCGCACCATGGCACTAGTAGTGACGCTGACCCAAGTCAACTGCAAAACTAGTGAAAAAATGACTAGTCGGAAAAGATGAGGGAAGACAAAATGTCAATGACCTCCACCTTTTAAACCATTCCTGTTTTTGGGGGTGTCTCATTGTTGCTCCTCTACTGCGCCTGTTGTTGTTTCATTAACACCAAAGCAGCTGAAACTGATTAATGGCCCTTCCTACTACTTAACTGACCAGATGAATATCCCTGAAGTGGAACTGAGTTTTAAAATCAGAGCTATACTCTGATTAAAAAGTGTTCCCTTTATATTTTTGAGCAGTGTATATATTCAGGAATCATTTTTGCTAATTAAAAAGACATGATTTGGGGCTGCAAGAAAAAAAACAGCAGAATGGGAAGATTAAAGTTTTTGCTTTAAGTAGAATTATCTACTATTTGCCATATTTTTACAGCTGTGTTGTTTTTAGTCCAGAGATGCCAAGCAGGATGAGCAGTGGCCTACTTAAAATGAAAACTGAAATTTCAGTGCCGCTCCAGTGATGTTCACCGTGCATCAGTAAACAATACTGAGGAAACATTGTGCAAACCTTTTTATATATTTTTTTAAAAGGTTTGAATTTGGCATTTCAAGCCACTTTCTGAAAGCTATGCACCGTGCCGATCATGATCAGACCATCCCATGCCAGAAGATATAGTATAAAACGTTTGGCATGAGAGTAGCCACAGTTCATTGTTGTGTATACGTGGGATGCCAAGGAACGGAATCAAGTTGGGGGAATCATGTGACTTTCAGCTTGATTTACATTTATGCCATTTAGCTGACGGTTTTATCCAGAGCAACTTAAAAGGTTATTTATATTACAGGTAGACCAATGTAGTGTTAGGAGTCTTACCCAAAAATTCTTATTGGTGTAGCTCAGCATAGTCAGCCAGACCAGGATTTGAACCCCAGTCCCCACGTGTAGTGGTGTTATCCACTGAGCTACACCAACCACAATGGTTTATCATCATTAATTCCCCCAACTTTGTTTCCATCCCTTTTATAAATCTTAATGTTTCTTTCCCTTCAGGTTTTTTGCACATTTTCACAATTCATCATGTTACCATCATTGTTAATTGTCATGACAGTTTAGGCTTGCGCTGGTATTCCATGGTATGCAACATGATAGTTAGCATTGTAGATTTGCTTAAGACAGGCCCAAGTCATAAGCAAATAGTTATGAGCAACACAGAAAATAATGAGCAATTTAATTCATAAAGAAATAAACATGGATAATAAATAGTTAAACTGAGTTCCACCTCAACCAACTACGCCAGTATAACCTTACTTATGGAAATACCATACACCATGATGATGTGAAATTTGCTGAGACAGTTATCATGCCATGATAATCTCATATTGTTGCAACTCTGCAACAGATGGTTAACTAGACTACACAAAAACTAGCATGTGAGATATGATATGTTAGATATATTATCAAACATAATGCCACCTGACATGCCAATTATGTGTAATAGTGACTTGACAGCGAAAAACAAAGTATATATGAGATCCCTCATAAAATGTTTAAGATATGATAATGTAAACTAGGTCTTTAAATAAGTGAAGAACGTTTCTCTCACTCTTCATGTCTCATTTACAAAAAAAAAAAACATGCTTCTTTAAATAATCTACTGAAAGGGTCTTTAGGGAACAAAAAACAGCTCGCTCCCAAGTACTCTTTTTGGCACCTTTATTTTTTTCCAAGAGTGTACTCAGTTATGGGTCAGAACCTCTGTACTACTGTGCCACAGCTGCCGGCCAAGCTCTGCCCACTGTGAAATCCAATGAAGGAGGCATGGCCGGATGTCTCTCAGGTAATGTACCATTACTGCACCTATCGACTGCCAAAGCTGTCACCAGGCAAGAAGGTTTGGCATACCATGGAGAAGCCCTGGAGACAATAACAGGCATAGCAGTTAGCAGAGTAAGAACTGAAGCAGAAAGGGGTTTGTTGAGATGAGGCAGAATCCATCTCCGGCCATTTGGTTTAGGCTCCTGGCACAAATCCATGGGTGGCATTCTTTGGATGGTCCATTTGAAGTACAAAGCAAAAGCACAGCAAATGTGCAACTCGTCAGTTACAGACTGCACTGTGCCCTAAACACAGGGCCATAAGGAGGCCTATGTGAACACAAGGTCCAGACATTCAATGTGGAAGCAGTACAAAGATGATTCCCAAGAATCATCAGAAATGCAACACACACACTACAATAGAGATTGGGCCATTGAAAGAACATTGGACATTGGCAGTTTTTTATTTAGACTAACCATAACTAACTAGCATAACTGCATTAGCCTGCTAAAGGCTGTTGCAGTAGCTGCTCAGTCGAGGCATAGAAGATATACAGTCTTTGGTTTAGGCTAGAAACTCCATAGTTGGCTATAGGATAACATATTACCTTTTTTATTATACAGGATTTGTTGTGTATTTCCAGCCATTAATAGTTAATAGTAATCAACTACATAAAAGCAAACCTGGAGTCAAATCAGTTGACTGAACTAAATAATGAAAGACTTGATAGGTTTGCAGAAATGAGAAATCGGTTTCTGGTGTAATTCACATACTTTGTGCACACCTGGTCAAATAGCATGGGCGCTGAAGTGAAAATCAGTTATACATTCGCTACAATTCGCTTGTGCAACCTAAATCCAAAATGACTTCAAGCAATTAAATTTTTTTTACTCAAAACTCAAAAAAATACTTTGATTAAAAAATAATTAGGTTTTAGGTTGAACAAACCTAATTCACTTGCTTGTCACACATGTGAGTCATTTTATTTTTTAGGTTGGACCAATGAAACTAGGAGAAGCTAAATCCACCTTTGGGGTGTGTGTGTGTGTGTGTGTAAATCTGTCTGTGTGTGTGTCTGCCCTGTGATGGACTGCTGACCTGTCCAAGTGTTGCCTGCCTTCCACCCAATGTACACCCCAAAGTACACCCATGACCCAGAAGGATTTGTGGCTTGTAAGCTGAATGAATTAATGTATGGATGAATGTTTAACCCAGCAAATGCATTAGTATTGTGCTCTAAATCTTGCAGTATGTGCACTGTAAAAATTGCAACCTAAAACAATTACTTCAATCAATCAAAGCAACCGAATAAGTTTGACTCATCTTAAAAATAACTGATTGAAAGAAATACATTTTTTTTGGTTGAATAAGCCTAACTCATTTTCTCGTACCTAATTAAAGTGTTTTATTAGGTTGGACCAACAAAACACTTTTTTACAGTGTACATGACGGTTTTTGTGACACAGAGCAAAGCATCACTTCCACTAATCCAATCTGGACCCAGCCTTTTAAACAACACTTGCTTTGCAGAATGAATTAAGATACCAATGAATAAATTAGCAGCACTAATAGTTCAAGAGCTTATCAATATTTCAGTACTTACCAGTCTATTTAGAATGTGCACAATTTAGTGCAAGTACTAGATACCCATCCCTAGTTGGGAGAAGCCAACAAGGCAACACGATCTGAGCTATCAAAGTGACAAATTGAGCTGAAAGTACCTGTTTATACAGGACTGTGGAAAGAGTCTTGGAGGTTTTTTGGAAGGTGGTTTGTAGCAGGGCGAACAAACGAAAAAGGAAAGTACAGGATAGTACAGTAACGTACGGCAAATCCACTCAAACCTGGGGCTTTAAAGGCATGTTATATGTGCTGGTTAATCCAAAGTGTGCTATAGTTGCAAAAGCTGAAATGAAACGCTGAAAACCTGGAAAACTCCAGGAGTCACCCGGTAAAAATCCCTTTATCAAAAGCTGAAAGGCTGCCAGAATTTCCCCGTCTGTCTTGGGCAGCCTACAACCCCGCAAGCCTGTTACCCTAGATCTAACCTTAATATCCACCAATTACCATGATGTATTGCTTTCATTGACAGCTTGTAGAAATGGTGCTTTTGGGGAATCTGGTCAGAGCTACAGAACATTACTTTCACCCTTGCCCTTACGTTTAAAAAGCAGTTGCACAGTGTTACCAAATCAAAGGAGACAGAGGGCATGGGAAGATTGAATGGCCTTATAGCAACCCCACTGCACTCCCAAGTCAGGGAATGAACACCATCACTTCAGGCATCTGGGATGAAGCTATAACTCATGAAAAGCTATAGTGGTAAATTAGCTTTTATTTAAAAACTATTTCTGTAAATTAACATTGTTTTTTTATACTAATCAAAAATCATATGATTTCTGATGATAAAGCTTTGCAGGCAGTTAATGAGTACACAAACACTGTCCCTGACTTATGTGTCAGTAATGCCCCTGACAAAGAATATTTGCATGCAGTTTTGCAATACACAACACTGGGTATTATGTAGAGAAGGCATGAGAAGCCAAATGAAGCCAAATGAAGTGCTCATATGCCACATATCACATGCCACAATATGTGACATTGGCTGCGCTCTGAAAAGGTCAGCAGCAAACTGTGTCAATCTGATTGAACTTTGACTGCACTGCCAAAGTGGCAAAACGGAGCAGCTGTTTGACACTCAAGATAGCACAGTGTCAGGGTGAAAGGGCGCTGCTGTCTCTGCAGCTACACAATGGCATCTTCAGCATGAAGTGGAGAGCATCCTTGCAGCTCTGTACCACACTCTGCTTGAAAATAAAATTCAACGGATGCTTATGTCCACTGGGTGCCTTTACTGCACCTATCTGGGGCCATAGCTGAATCCAGACAACATTGCAAACTCATGGAAGCTGGGTTTATGAAAACGTGGATATGCCAGTCATACAGTTATCCGTTTATTATTATTAGACACGCATGCTTTTTACCAACAGCATTAATGTACATAGTCCACATAAAGATAGACCAGCCCATCTCTTCCTGTAGAGTATGTCAGTCAGCCTATTCCCTGTCCATCAATGGAAAGGGACTATTATAGGTCCTGCTGACCAGATATTATTTCGGTGGTAGATCATTCTCAGCACAGCAGGGACACTAACATGATTGTAGTGTCTTACTTGGTGTTTTTCTGGTCAGAGACATTATGAAGGAGGAGGTCACGGGTTGGAAAGTGAATGAGAACCCTTGTTGCTGCTCAAAAACAAGAACCAACCGGCTGCCACCATTGCCACAGGAACAGGGCTCATAGGTACTATGAGATTCATCCCTCTGGTGAATGACAAGCCTGACCAATTACACATCACCACAGCTCAGGACATCCCAGTAATAAATACTGGGCAAGCTTCACATTACATAATGCAGTTATGTTGGACAGCAATCAAATGGCAGTATGGATGTTAAGAACTTCTTATACAGATTAGTCATTACTGTTAGACTACGTATGCTCCCTACCGATTAAGGTCCCCACCTTCACAGGAGCTGTCTGTGCACCTTAATAGTGCTGTTAAACAAGAGAGTATCTGGTTAGCATTAGTTAAGCCTACTAGTTTAATTGTGAATAAGTAAAACATAGACACAAGTTTACATGCCAATGATTCAAATATGAGGGACAAGCAACAAACAGAACGGTGCAATGAAACCCGTTTACTTGGAGTCTGGGGTTGTAGCTTGACAAGCTAAGCTAATGTTATCTTAGGGAGCAGGCCATAGACCCAGTGGTTTACTTCTGACTAACTGACAGTCTGCTACCACAAAATGTAAAAAACTAGTATCTGAGAAAGCAAAGGTGAAGTGATTGGCATTGGAATGACAAAAAGTCAAACTCAAACCTGTTCTGTGGTGATTGGGACTTTAGTGCTTTAACTAAGCTAATGTTAGCTTAGTTAGCAGGCCAAATGCTAAGTGATGCTAAAACGACACCCGTTGAGAAGATAGAAAATGCAGAAAGGTTGATAGATGGAAGAAAAACTCAAATCAAACAGGGTTTTTCACCAAACTGCTATAATGCTTCGTTCTTCCGGGCACTGATTTTCTTGTCCCTCAGTAAATGCAGTTTGGTGCCTTGAGGCTACAGGAAACAACAAAGTTTGAATGGGGCAAAAATGAATTGGACTCTATGGGGGGAAAGAGGGCTGGGAAAAAAGACAGACATGTGTCAGACAACATTGAAGTCTTTCAACCTACTTGGGGGTCTGGTGTATCAGACGCGGTATTTTTTTAAATATTTGCTACATGGAAGCCATATGTATACATGTATGCAAGCACACCATTTAAGATCAAATCAAACATTTTGGGGCTGGAACAGTGTCTATGTATCGAAGATTGTGGAGCTAATAAGCAGACACATAATCTGTACTAGATGAAAAAGAAGAAAAAAATATTCCATCAGTTAACAATAGCAAAGCAATGCACAATATAATGATCACATTATGCTGTCACACATAATGATGCGTCACCTTTTGCTGAACAACTCAGAATCTTAACTAAGATAGCGGCAGAGGTGAAGAAAAGGGTCGCGGCAGAGATTAAGCCATCCTAAACATTTTAATAGCTATAGATGACAATGATAATGAAGATTCAGCTTCAACTCAGCTTCTACACTGCTTTACACTCAGCTCGTCAGAAGAGTCAACACAGTTGACTCCAAACGTTTTGGCTTCTAGAGTCATTGGCCAAGAGATGGCACCAAATCCCAGGCGGTTTGGAGTCAAGGAAATTGATTGGTTTGATAATTGTCTAAATGCTAATTAGCTTTATGCGCCTATATTATCTATGTGACCCATGTGATCATGTGACCATTCGCTAAATCATCTTCTGCAAAAGTGTGCAGAGATGTATATGCATGATCACACAGACAGATTGAAGAGTTGAATCTGACCCAATTGGTTAGATAGTTGGTTGCGTAGATGTGCTTCAAGAATCTATTACAGTGCATAATAATCAACTGTTATTACTCACAGGACTTTTATAGACAGGAAGAAATCCAGTTCGTGCAGATCAATAGCACTCCAAACAATGGTCCTCTGTGACTCAACCTGAAGCACACTGACATCAAATTAGTCCTGGATGCACTGACATATCAATCAGTGTAGCCTGCCTGACTACATTTATAAGCTTGTGTTCGTTTGCTAGAAGTGTGGCAGATACAAACGTGAATGCACTGCACATCAAGAAAAGGTGCCAGTTCCAATGAAGTGAATCATTTTGATATGCTAATAACCTTAGCGAAGGGGGTTTGTATTTTAGACAAACTCTGCATATGAAATGAATACTGGCCACCCTGTAGCCCTTCTCCGTCTGAAGGGATAATGAGACAGATGTTGACATTTCTTGCTGACATTGTCTGTGCCATTCAGAACCCAACAAGCTGCTATACAGGAAGCAGATTAAGCCTGCAGTGTAATTTCGACCAAGAGTGGGCTTAGCCTTCCCAGAGCATCAGCACTCTTAATATTGCATCTCAGTACAGCATAAGGGGCATCCTGACTATTATGTAAACTTGACCCATCACTACATTTGTTGTAAACATATTTACTTGCCTATTACTGCAGTAATGCAGTAGACTCAACAGTCAGATTTCCCTGTTTAAATGATAGGACATCTCTACCTTCTAGTGGTGTATTGTGGTGGTCGAGGAATGTTTTTTAAAATTAAGAAATCCAATAAAAAGAGCTAGCTGAGTAAACAGATTGTTCAGCATGTGTACACTCTTACTCTGATTTCTTTCGTTTCTTCTCATTTTGCACATGTGTGAAAATAATCCATAGTAGCGGCATGCAACACTGAGCATAGCCCCTGTGAGATGGCAACAAAACAGAGCAAAGCTGAAACCAGCTGCATGCCTGATGACTTGTGACTCGATGTTTAAAAAAAACGAATGACTTACTGTTATTTCGTAATAAGTGGATGTAAATGCACTCAGTAACATGTTTTTAACAGTAGCCATTGGCTTTCATAGTTTAATTTTAAATTGGGGTTACTCAGGTATACTTGCTGCAGTCCACTGTGCCTGTAACAGTGTAACACTATTACTATTCTGTAACTCTGACTTAGATCTATTATATATATATATAATAGATCTATTTCTATTATATCTTATATATATATATATATATATATATATATATATATATATATATATATATATATATATAAGATATAATAGAAACAGATCAATTTGTCTGAGTAAACTGAGTAACTTATTTATTTCTGTTCTATATACACATTATTGTATATTAATTGTCAAATCACGTTTATTATTAATGCTACAGTTATGATTTTTTACTGTCTGCTGTTGACCAGAAGGGATGAGTTTTGAATCCTGGTTCTTATTTTTATCTTCTTTTTGCTCTTAAGGAGTTTTCTTGACATAGCAGCCATTGACTTACACATTTGAGCCTTGGACCTAGAATTGTTATAAAGGGGCTTTGTGATAATGACTGTTGTGAATGCGGTTCATAAATACATCTTTAACTGAAGTGAGCCGAACTTTGAAAAGCTGTGAGGGCTATAAAAAAAGCATAAAGGCAAGCTGTTTAATTTGTTTCTTTCCTTCAGCAAACTTGCTAAGGTTGCTGCTGGGAAGCCAAATGTATTTATTAGCCTTCACATCAGCGGTACATAAGTGGATTTCTTTATCCCTGTAGGGGGTAATCCGAATGACTGCATTTGCGTAATGCATGATAGATGCACAAAAAAAAAAAAAGCACTGATGGACAAAAACATAAAAAGATTTAAAATTAAGAATTAAGATGGGGGTCACAAATGTTGTGCTACAGAATATTGCACAGTATGACAAATAACCCCAAGGTTCTAGATTTAGGCTGCTCCTTTAAGAGAGAAATCAGCAGGATACACAATAAAATAGAATAGGATCTAATATCGTCTTGACTTTTTCATTTTGCCAAGAAGAGGGTCTTTGATTTCACTGACATTTTCTCCGCATCCATTTAACTCGGCACATAGTCAAAGCATTTATTACCCATTACTTTACAATCACAGACACTGCGCTCCGCCTAAAAATAGAATAATATTCAGCCATTTCAGAAACACCACCCACCAGCGACTGTGAAAGTGAATGAAAAATGGCCAGACACTCGCAGCACCATCAGAGTAAACACTATTAGGCTGATCACCAGCTAGAATAGTGAAACCTCTGCAGACTGAACGCCTCCAGCTGAATTCCTTATCCTCCAAAGAAATAAAACTGCTTGCGAAGTTGAGGTAAATTCATAAAGCCAAGCTTTTAGAGAGCAAAGCCGTGTTTACGTAAGATATGATTACCCTGCATCACACTGCGACGGTGGCAGTATTAGTCGTAGCCTACAGCAATGGGACACTGCCAGAATTGGCCCCTGTGATGCAATTGCTGCCAATTTAAATCTGAAATATTGGAAGTACATACCGCCATTATATACTCCATTGATTTCACGTCATTTGAAGGAATGCAAAAGCTTGAATAAAAGGATCTTCCCGAAGTGGGTTATCACACAGCAAGCCTGCACAATATGGGACTGAGCAGTGGCAACAGATATACTCACAGATTTAGATACGTATTGAGGCTATGCGTGCATGAATTAGCTTGATTAAAAGTGCCATATTTTAACATGCAGAGTGAGTTCGCCCTCAAAACTGTTCGGCTCCTGGGAATGATCCTGTGTGTTGGGTTAAGTCATAACTGATTGCAACTAACAAGAGGGCTTACAGTGTCGTTATCACATGGCTAGCAGTCACTACAGATGCTGTATATGCAATATAAATGCATAATATTTATTAAATAAGCATCAGGATAAATTAGTTGGTCCGGATTCGATTATCAAGCTAACTAATTAACTACCACATTACTTGACTTACCTGACAACTAATTGCCACCCTATATAATGAACGGATAATATCTTTGCTGGTTTTTGGCTCTGCGTGATGAATCTAACCTTTCACATGTACTGCTGACACTAATTACCGGCACCCCAGCAGTTAGTGCTTTTCTAATCTGTTTTTGTTAAGATAACAGAGGTGAGTAAGTGAAGTAGGTAACATCTCTGCCTCCCTGCTGTAGACTGGAGTATAGACCCCTACTTGGACAAGCAGCTTACATTGCATCAAAGGTAACTGAGCAAGACTCGTCACCTTAGCTTTGCCTCCTCTAAATATTGATAAATGAGCTCAGGGAATGTTTAAATATCAGACCGTGTCTCCACCCCAGCAATCAGTACTTTCAAATCTGCTTTTGTTAAGATAACACTGCCATGTTGGTGTAGTTGTTGGTATAGGGTGTTGGTTAACATCTCCATCCCCACTGCTATACATTGGGGTTCAATTCCCCACCTGGGCAAGCTTCTTCATTATCCTTGGGCAAGACTCCTACACTACACTACCTTTACCTCTGGATAAGAGTGTCTGCCAAATATTGTAAATTTACATTTACAGAGTCTTCTCCCTTTATTTTTAAATTACAAAACCACTTAAGGTCCTACAGAGCTCTTGCATGTGGACTTGAGGTCTAATCCAACAGGCTCATCAGGGTACGTGTAATTCTGTAGTCAGTGACCTAGTCTTGTGTGGATTTGGAGATATGCTTTCAATCAATAATTTGCTGGAGGATTCAACCATAATCTAGTCACACAGCCCAAGCATATGCAGCTTGTAGGACTGAATGATTTGGGTAAAATATCTAATCTTAATTTTTCAATCTAATCTTGTGACTGAGAGTCAATTTGTGATTATTATCTCTAAATTGAAGCTTGAGTATTACACAGAGAGCCACACTGCTAGTTGTGGCTGTGTTGTCATGCACACAGCACATTGGTGTTTGGTTGCTTTTGATTGATTGGACTCATCTAGACATAGTCCAAAAGCTCTGTGTTATTAGATGACATTTCCTGAATGTTGCTGATGATATAGGTATATATCATTAAAATTGCATGTGTACATTTGTAAATTGTGATTTCAATACAAAATGAAAAGTCTATTGTGCTTATAAATTATGATCTGACAGAGAAAAGGCAGTCCTGCAACATCATAAAACTATCACTACACTCCACAGGAGGGATTAGGTTCTTATCTGCATGACCTTGACTGTTTTTCATCAAATCCACCTCTAATGTTGTTGCCAAGAAGCTCTATTTTTGCCTCAGAGCTCTGTTCCAATCAATGGTCCAGTGATGTTTCCCATATGCCTGGCACTCACATTTCCACTTGGATGACAGTGGAGGGTTTCTACTAGCATGTTTAGTTTTGTGAGATTTAATCATATGTCCATCTCTCTGAATGTGAAGTTTATTCTTTTCATAATAATCACTATGTATGGAGGCAATATACATTTGCACCTTCATCCAGGCAGGCTAGCATTAATCAGGGCAATGATTTTGATTAGCTGTTTGATTTTCCAAAACACCCATAAGGAATTGTTGGACTGCAATGCTATAGGGAAGGATAGTAAAGATTACCAGGAAGAAAGTTCTGGGAAAGTTCTGACTGATATGGGCAATGTTTATTGAGCTACACATACAGAAGTAGTGTCTTTCAGTCTGGCATTGGGCCATCATGTTTGGCATGGAGTTGGAGGTTTCTAATGATGATCCATCCAATGCAGCTTGAATACTCTCACAGTTCCTGCAGATTTTTCAGTAGGGGTGAAGGTGGAGTGGCACCAGGCCTTCTGTTTATCTGTAAAGCAGTGGTCTCTAATCCCAGTCCTTCCAGTTCAGATAACCTAGTTCTTGATTGGCTTGGATAGATGCATTAGAGTTAGATAAGGGCAGGGCAGGACTAGGCTTGGAGACACCTAAAGTGAGAAAACAAGAACCCCATCTTTAAGCATATTTTTTACATTTTGATAGCACTCAGCAAAACTAGTTCTTTGACAAGATATGTTGAAAGGTCAAAGGTAAAAGGGTCAATAAATAAACTACAGGACTGTGAAAACCCCTTCATTTTACTTGGACTGAACAAAATGGATGGATGGCTTACCTGCCTTTCCTCATCCTCCCTACATGCATGTGCATTGCACATTTACTCATTAGCACATGCACAGGGTCTCACACATGCAGACACACACAGATGCTGTTGAAAGCTGGAAGAATGGCAGAGAAAGTGACAACTGCTGGAACTGCTAAACAAATATAGAAAAGAAAGACTGGGGCAGAAAGGTTTCCAACAAAAACAGGAGGGATTATGGCAGAAGGCTAAACAGAATGAACATCAGTGTCACTTTTACAGAGCTGAAGGACCTAAGGGCACAGAAAGGTCTGAAACGTGACACAAAGGTTGCTGTTTTTCTTTTAGATATGTAATTACTCCAACAAAAGAGAACCTTATTCAGGGATGCTATTAGTGTACTTCTTTTAAAAATAAACTTTCAATTTACTTTTTACTTACTTATTACTAATATACTAAATACAATTACACAAATATGTACTTCAGTATACAGAAAAGTCTAAGTATGTTTGGTCTATACTTGTAGTATATTTAAGAAAAGTGTAATTTTATATAATTAAGCATTCTTGCCTTGTACATAAAGACATCCAATGCAAAATTTGGTTGGAAATGGGATTTATAAAGAATGTAAACATGTTCTTAATCCTGAGTATGTACACTCGTAGGTGTACTTGAAGGTATTTATATTTTAGGTATACACAATAATATCTTAATAGACACCTAGTCATATATTTTAAAGTGTAAAAAAGAAAATAAATAGTAAATTATAAGTTCATTCATTGACGAAAAAAATATACCCAGATAAAAATGTCAGGGAATAGGCTCTGGACAGCCCAGACAAACCACTTTTAGAAAGGATCATTTTATCTGCCAATAAGCACAAGCAGCTCCTACAGTTTCTTTGTCCTCCATCCAGACACCTTCATTACACACCCCTGTCTCTGCACAAAAGATTTCCAGGTGCTTAGTAGAAGGAAATGTGGTTGTACTTTACTTTACAGACGAGTAATAAGTAGGTATTAATATGGTAAGTTTACAGTAACAAACTGTATTAATTCATTAATTGTAAAGTGTGGAAATTTAGTGTCACAGTGCCCATTAGTGTCCATTCATTGGCAGACTTCGTGTGGACTTGCAGTGGACTCGGCACTGCTTTTGCTGTGGGCTAAGACACCATGCCAACTGCTGGTTTGATGACCTGGGGAGCCATCGCATATGACAGTCAGTCACCCCTAGCAGTGATAGGAGGGACACTAACAGCTCAGCAATATGGCCACGATCCTCTGGACACATGAGCTGTCTCTCATGGCAGGGCTTCCATATGGGATTTTTCAGCAGAATAATGCTCACCCACATACAGCAAGGGTATCCCAGGAATATCTCCATCAAACTGGAACACCTCCTTGGCCTGCCTGTTTGCCAGATTTATTGCCAATCAAGCATTTATGGGACCAGTTGGGACTCCAGCCTTGGCAAGCTATGTGTGTGCAGGGTCTACAGGCGCAACCGCAACATCTGTGGCTAAATGCGTTGCAGGATACCATATAGAACTTGTATGCCTCAATGCCCAACCTTATCTCATCTTGTAGTCTGGTTAGAGGTGGCCCAACAGGGTCCTAGAGCCTACATTTATTTGTACAGTTTACCTCAGGAAATATCATTTCACTTTAATATTACAATTACTTACATATAATCATCATTTAAACAAATGAAGGTTCATTGGATTGCAGTAACTCATTGTTAGTGCGTATTATTTTTTGATATATTAAGTTCACTTATGAAGCTGACATAGTTAGTTGCTTCTGTCCCTGCGTATAATCCCAAACTTACTCAGTGATGCTGAGATGAGGGCTCTGTGGGGATCATGTTGTCTATTGTACTGGAGATAGTTCATGACTGCGTGTTTGCCGTTATTGTCATGAAGGAAAACAGATGTTCTCTTTAGCAGGGAGGAGGCCATTCACTTCGTTTGCAGCCCCAAATCAGCAGGGGTCCCCCACTATGCTTCACTCTTGTAGACATCCAGGTAGTGCTCTCCAGTCCTATTGTGGACAAACTGCATCTTTACAACGAAAAACAATTTGCATGTTTCTCGTCAGTCCAGAGCGCCTACTGTCATTGTTCTATGTCCAGTCTTTATGGTTTTGTGTGTAAGTCGTTCGGCTTTGTTTCCACCTTAGAAACAAGTCCTACACTTACATTTAAGATCTTTAGCAGACTCTCTTATTTAGAGCGACTTACAACCAAGCTTAGTGTTCTGTTGGATAATATTTCCAGCTAGTATAAGAGGGTTAGAGTCTCAAACTTGCCATGAGCTCAGACACTGTCCGAACATGGCCAGTGCATAAGCATAAGTGCACTACCTGGCAACCCATCCCAGGGCTCGTACTTATAGAGAAAGTTTATGGTCAGTATAAGTGTAAAAACAAAGTATTTCAATATACACATATAACATACATGTCTACTAGTGCTCACTCACTTAAGTGCTTCACAAAGAGATGGGTCTTCAGTCTGCTCTTGAAGACCGCAAGAGACTCCACTGTTCGGACAGCCAGTGGGAATTCATTCTACCATCTGGAAGCCAGGACAGCGAAGACTCTGGACGCTTGTCCTCCATCCATCTTCAGGGATGGCATGTGGAGTCGAGCTGCACTTGAAGCTTAAGGGTTCTAGGTACAGATCGACTCTTAACCATTGCCATAAGGTAGGGAGGGGTTGGTCCAGCCTTGGCTTTGTAGGCGAGCATCAGAGTGTTAAATCTGATGCGGGAAACGACAGGAAGCCAGTGAAGGGAGCTCAGCAGTGGAGTCACATGGGTGAACATTGGAAGACTGAAGACGAGTCGAGCTAGTGCGTTCTGGACTAGATGCAAGGGCCTAATGGCCCATAGAGGAAGACCAGCCAGAAGCAAGTTGCGGTGGTCTAGCCTTGAAATGACCAGAGCCTGGACAAGCAGCTGGGTGGCCTCCTGAGAGAGGAAGGGTCATATCCTCTAGATGTTGTAGAGGAGGAATCCGCATTACTGAGTCAGGTTCGCAATTTGAGCTGAGAACGATAACTGGCCATCCAGAAACACACCAAGGCTTCTTGCATCCTCAGTCAGGGTGATCAAGGAGTTCCCGAATGAGATGGTGAGGTCATGGTGTAGTGCTGGGGATGAACAGCAGCTTAGTCTTGCTGGGATTGAGCTTAAGGTGGTGAGCTGTCATCCATGAACAGATGTCAGTCTGGCTATGGAGTCTTCTATGGTGCTTCTGGCTGTCCTGGACTGAAAGTGATGCTGGACATCTTATGATAAGTATGCCTGGTGTGCCAGCCATTGCATTTCTAGTCCTCAGATTAGCCAGTTTCTGTGTTTCTGCAGAAAAGCTTGTGCAGCATACTATGCAGTAAACACCTGTCTGCTGCAGAATGTCTGCTTGAGAGAGACCTTGCTCAGCTTGAGTGCTGTTGCTATGCTTACTCTTTTCATAGCATAAGTTTTGAAGGTTAAACTGCCGTATCTAACACAATGTCGCCATTTTAGCATGACTGTCCCTCACCCACATTTATTCCCTCTACCCAGCTGTTTCTGTTTCAGTTAATCAGTTTACTTCAACCTGCACATAATGTAATTGATCGTTAGCACATGCTTGTTATATTTGTTTTATATGGACTAATTACGTCTATTTTGGTTTATGCTCTTCTCAGAGCAGAACTGACAAATATTTTACACGAAGCCAGTGTGCCTTCAGAATAGATTGCTCTTTGTTCCTCTGCTTGGCATGTGAACATGCAGTCAGTCAAGCTGAGTGTAGACTTGCATGGTTCATTATCTGGATTTTTTTGCTTAGGAGCTCCATTATTTTTTTTATCTATATATTTCAATACGTCTAGTTTAAGGCAAGCAGGAACCATCTAACTAGAAGAAACTCCCTTCACCTGCATAAATTCTACCTTTACACATAATATTGACATTAGCGATCATGCTTGCTATTGCTCTCTGGGTGAACTGGCTGTTCAGTATACATGCATCATTAAAGGAATAGCTGCACAATAGTTGACAGAATCAACCAATAAGAGGGAGACTTGGTGGGTAGGTATGACATGGTGAGACATGATGACAATGGTTCAAGTTTCACTACTACAGACAGCATCCAGCGGTGCCCTCCATGAGTCATCCTATTAATGCCAGCACCATTGGTCGGTGACTGCACGATGTAGGACTGCATGCACACAGACTGTTACAACGATTGCCCTTAACACTGCATCAGTGTCACCAAAGACTGCAATGGTGCCGTGCCAGACTGTCATGAGTGAATTAGAATGGCAGCGGGTCATCTTCAGTAATGATGGAGGTGAGCAACGAATCTGTGTGTGGAGACACCATGGTCAGCACCAAGATGAACATTTTGATGCCACGCGTCACATGCCCAGAAGGCTTGGGGTCACTTCACCTCCACCCCACCGCATAATCTGTAGGAACTACATGAGAACATTTTGGCTGAATGGGATTGATTATCGCAGGACCATTAGGAACCTCTACAACTTCTTGCCAAAAATGTCTGGCGTGTTGCACAAGCAAATATGGTGGTCTGGCACCAGACACTCTTCCATATGCATAGCTCAATAAATCAATGTTGCTTATATTTTATTGCTTATAATTTTTTTGTTTATTTATTGTTCCTGGTAACCTTTATCTTCCTTCCAAATAGCATTGCAATCTCACACTTCCTTCTGGATGCAACTATTCTGCTTTACATTATACATTCAGTCAATTGTTGAATTAAATTTACTAGCATCAGCAATGTATGGAAAATATTGCATTATAAAAAATATTTATAATGTAAAAAAAATATATATAATGGATATTTATTTTAAACCTAAGCCTAGGATACAAAGCAACAAAGTACAACTGTCAGAATAGAAGACTTGGAAAATAGAAAGTCATTGATTCTATTAGGACCACAGCAAGTGCAGCAAGCAAGGTATCAACACGGGGCTAAAACGGCAAACCAAGGTATCAACAGTTCCCTCCATGATGCTCTCTTATGTCCACCGCCTTGAAAACAAATTGGACCCCTTTTAGACTGGAGTGAAACCTGCCAAAATGCCCCCACAATACGATATTATAACAATACTTAGTTTACCCTATTACCGTGACTTTAAACATATAAAATATATTTATTAAATTTTTCAACTGCAGACACAGTCAGCAGATTTCTGTCAGCAGTTCCATATGCTTGTGCTACATGTTGCAGGAGCTCTGCAATGTTTGCCCAGTATGTGCTTCTGTAGTTCGGAGAACATGAGACAGCAGC
Source organism: Prochilodus magdalenae (assembly GCA_024036415.1). Lineage (NCBI taxonomy): Eukaryota > Metazoa > Chordata > Actinopteri > Characiformes > Prochilodontidae > Prochilodus > Prochilodus magdalenae. The sequence goes on along the minus strand of JAMWET010006363.1, from coordinate 325,928 downwards.
CGCTGTCCTTTGTGAGATACTACGCTGTTATAGTCAGATAGGAATCCATTGCCCTTGAGATCCACACATCACAAGTTAATGCAATCCTTTCTGCTGAAAGGATTCCTGAACTTCAAGCTTCACTTTTCTTTAGAGCTTAGACCACTATGGCTATGCCAGTAAAAACTTCACATACCATGCGGTCCTATACCTGGATTCTCGAGTCTTAAGTAAAAATCCAAGAAAAGCCTTCATTTTCAACAAAGTTATGTGGATGGTTTTTGCACATGAGGCTGAACTGGAAGGTAGCAGTGTCAGGTCTTTCCAGGGTTTGGTTTCTCAGTGGAGCTGAAAGTCAGTCCACCTTAAATGGTCAAACAATAAGCTGCCAAATAGAAAGCCCATATTGTCATTGTTGTATCTGAATCAGTTCCCTTGTGATTCACATTCTTCCCGATAAAATCAGGGTCATAGACGCACACAGCACCAACAATCCAAAACATTAACAGTCCTATTGTCATCAAAGTGCAGATATACAGGGGTTGGACAATGAAACTGAAACACCTGTCATTTTAGTGTGGGAGGTCTCATGGCTAAATGTGACCAGCCTGGTGGCCAATCTTCATTAATTGCACATTGCACCAGTAAGAGCAGAGTGTGAAGGTTCAGTTAGCAGGTAAGAGCACAGTTCTGCTCAAAATACTGCAATGCACACAACATTATGGGTGACATACCAGAGTTCAAAAGAGGACAAACTGTTGGTGCACGTCTTGCTGGCGCATCTGTGACCAAGACAGCAAGTCTTTGTGATGTATCAAGAGCCACGGTATCCAGGGTAATGCATCATGTAGTGACCTGGCCACTATCCTGCAAGAAGAATGGCTTAAAATCCCTCTGACCACTGTGCAGGACGCAGTATATGTCATTCCCAAGACAAACTGACGCTGTATTGGCCGCAAAAGGAGGCCCTACACCATACTAATAAATGATTGTGTTCTAAAACCAGGTGTTTCAGTTTCATTGTCCAACCCCTGTACATTCATGATTTCTATGGAAGCCCATTTCAAGAGAAGAAAAGACCATTCCATATCTAATTATATGTAATTATGACTTACTGTTTCATAATTATGACTTACTGTTTTATGATTACAATTTACTATCTCATTAGATTGACTTATTATCTCATAATGTGAAAAGATTAATTCATATTTTGCAATATGAATACTTGGTGTACGTGTATCAATACAATATTGCCTTGCAAAATATTGCAATAATATGCTCCATTGATTTTTTTCTCCTTACCCCTACCTTACACTTCACATAGTGATAGGACGCCTGAGATATAATCTTCAGATAAAACGTGACTGAAATTCTTTATTCAGACAAACAGGCCAACTGTAGCAACTGTATGCTGTATTATCAATAATTATTTGTGGCATACTGGTTTAACACAGGGCTCGGCAACATATGGCATGTGACCCTTTTATGGTGGCTGGGGTGAAATGCACAGCGAGCATGGTTCTAAAAGCAGGCTTCTGGTGGCGTCATTAGTAATAAGTAAACAGATCTAAATACAATATTCTATCTGGAATTTGAGTGACATGTTTCCAGTAGTGTATGGAATAAACTGAACTGCTCAGTTTGGTCAGACACAAACCCAGAAACAGTCAAGATGTTAAAATGTTACCACAAAATCTCACGGCTTTCAAGGTGGTCTGATTTTGATTAAATGGGACCAAAATAACTTTTCCTAACATTTGAGTTGCTGGCCCATGGTATATCAGGACAAATCCATCCAGTGGGTACCATCCCTGGTTATAAGGATCTAGCTCCAGCCACAATCTACAACCCCTGCTCTAGCTAATAAAGTCCTTGGTATTGAGGAGTGTTTCTCAATACCAAGAAAGTAAAGATTGAATCTTTGTTCTTAGAAAGAACGTTCTTGGCAAGCTACCTTCCAAGAACGAAGTAGCAAGAACACATGGATGGAGGACGAACATACAGGAGTTTGAGATGCGCTGTGCCCTTGCTATTGCACAATAGCCTACTTAGAGTCCAGCTGATTTGATTAGCATCGATAGAGCATTTATGAGCCTATAAATTCAGATATATATCAGATCTGGTATAAGCATTTATGTGGTCTTTGTATAGCCATAGCTCCTCAGTCTGCTACAGTGACAGCAGTGGTCATTTTGTTTAAATGTTCACGAACCAACAGCCGGATAAACTTTGATTTAAGGCCTGTATTTTAAATAAATGAATGTAACGGTAGGGTATGGGACCCTCTGTGTAAAAATAAGAGAAGTCAACAGAGAGCTGAGCTGAGGTGCAGATCCAGAAAAGGAGAGCCAGGCTACGGAGAAAAATCTCTGTGGCTCTGGCTCTCTGCTGTGATAGACAAGCTAATGAGTGAGCACAGTCATTAACTTTTTTTACTTTCTAGCCTTAATTTGAATGGGTTTAAAATATTATTAGGGGCTAACAGACAGAAATTACAAGAGCAAACACACAAGGAACATATATAACCAATGGAAATCAGCACAAACATTATGTGTGAAAAGTTGGAAATATATTAGCATAAAACCTTTATTTATATACTATTCCTCAGTGTTTCTTCAAGTCAACCTCCAAGTGCCTCAAATGCTACAGCTCCATCATTCATCATCAGTTTGGCCCAGATCCTGCTAAACCTTTCCTGCTCAACTTTTTGGAAGAGAGCGCAATTTCAGTCACTATATCTTATTGAAGAAGGTACTGAACTTAACACGATTGTGCCATCTCTACAAATCGGCAGAGGTGTGTTAGACTATCAAAATCCACTAAGTCTTTTAAAAAACACGCCTTTACTGTTCTCATCCATAAACTAAGTAAGCAACAAGTTTACATTTTTTTATTTTTAGGCATTTATCCAGAGCGACTTACAACGTTATCTGTATTACAGGTAGGCCAGTGCAGTGTTAGGAGTCTTGCCCAAGACTACTGGTGCAGCTCAGCATTTATTGCCTAGACTGGGATTCAAATGCCTGTGTTATACATGGGGACATAGGTCTCTGGTGGGTAGGAGTGGTAACAGCTGATACTACACAACCACACAAGTAAATCTCTGCACACAGTGGATTATGTTTTTTATGGATTTTTTTAAAAGTAAGCACATCTTATTAGCATATTATAGTTTCAGAGGTTTTGTTGGACAGAGATATGTTTTTTTATAAAACTAAAATAAAGACAAAAACAAGTGTTACCATATTGTCTATTTTTATATTTTTGATAAAGCTGTCTATGCTAAGCTAAAATTTACTATGTGCTTTTGTTTGTAATGCCCCAAACAATCAAACAAAATCAGCTTCTTTAACGTAAAGGGTTAAAATAAATAAACACTAATAAATGAACAAACAAACAAACAAGTAAATAAATAAATGAATACAAACAGATAATTGTGGGTAAATATACACCATTCAGCTTAGTCATTGCTAAGACTGTGGTAGTATACTGTTAATCTAATCAGAGCCCCGTCCTTACAAGATGTCAAAACACATGTTCATCTCCAAATTTTTCTAACCTCATTTTGGTCCTTCCGTAGATTTTCAGTGTATAGATGATGCCTTAGTAAATGATGGGATTTCAGGTCATTCTGATAAGGTAAGTCATGGACTGCTGCATCCTCAATATTTGGGCCTGACCAAGAACACATCTGGATACTTTAACTGTTGGCTGTACATGCTTGGATGGCAATGGAAGATGATGTTGAGAAAGAACACACCAGAATGCTAATAGACAATTGGCTTGGTCAGATGAGCTGGTGTTGGAAGTGAGGGAAACCATTAGATGCATGTTGGAACTAAGGAGAACAGTGGGTAGAGAAGGCCTCATGGATGACCTGGTATATTATATGATCACTAAGGACGTTTAGCCTGCAACTCCCATTTTATCCAGGCTTATCCATTGAAGAATTCCTGAAGTGGAGCTCACAAAAGGGGAAATGTATATGCCAGCCTGCTTCAGAATACATTGTAGGGATGCTCCTAATAGTACCTCACTCTTCACTGCTCAGATGGAATTGCAATTAATCTGTAGAGCATGTTCTGGTTAGTTGATATAATAAGCAACATGGAAGTTACTCCCTGCTAATTATTAAGAATGAATTACATACACTCAAACATACAGCATTAGCATGACTCGGTCTCATAACACAGTCATTTGAGGACTGCCTGATATATGAGAGAGTTGAGTTCATGTCAAGTGAAGTGTGAGGCCATAGAGATAAGGAAAACTTGACGAAATTAAACTTCATTTGAGGATATTGAGCCCAGGGGAATGTATCAAGACTATCTGAGCCAGAGATGGCTATCTATAAAGAAAGGTTCCTTCCAGGCAGTCATGGGCAAGTCCCCTCTCTGATTGAGATGTAAGCTCTGTTGCCAGAAGGCTGCATATCTATGTTTTATCACTTATTCAACAGTGGCCTTGATACTTCTGAACTGCTCTGTCTATATCCTCTGTCTTGTGTCATATGCAGCACTATTTTTTATATCTAGAAGTCTAGAATTAGATTCCTCATGGCCGTCTGCCATGTTTCAGACTGTAAAAGTATACAAAGAGCTCAAACGGCATTCTAAATATCATTGATTTCTCTTCGCCTTTGTTGGAGAAACTGGTACATGTTCAAGGACGCACTTCTGAATAGTTTGATTGCGGCAGAACAGATTTGTGGCACCATGCCAAGGCTTGTGAAGCAGACTGATGTGGCATCTTTTAGAAGGGATGCCTGAAGTTCTATTCAGGCATTCAGTGTTTCAGTATTTGTTCTTTAAGACAATCCATTTATTAAGTCCCATTGTTCCACTCAGCTCCATTTAGAGCCCCAGTGTTCCATTTGTTCATTTGTGCCCTGACAATGTCACTAACAAATCTGCTGTCACTTTTCTGTTCCGTTCCTACTGTACAGGAAGACAGAATGCTGCTTGTAAAGCTTCCTTCGACGTGTTTGTTTTCCTTATTTTAATAATGACTTCACCAGCAATTCACCAATTAAAAGTCTCATACAAGTTATTTATTATCTGCCAGGACCTGCGAATTATTAAAATACAAAGGCCCTAATGATTGAAAGTGTGTTGAGAGGCTTGTCAGTTCCTTTTTATAGGCTTTGTCTCCCTTTACTAATGATATTATTTCACTACTAATTACTTTACTAAAAAAAAAAAAAAGTTATAAAATCAAGGTCTTTTATCTGAAGATTCATAGACAAGCTAACAGACTATGCTAAATGTGAATCTGGTAAATACATTGGCCTGTGTAACATTACTTAGTAGTTGAAATCTAGGATAAAGTATTTTGATATGTTAAATATGAATATTAATATATGACTGTTCTTTTTAGTAATATATAGAATTCAACTTTCCTCAACCTGCCACAAAACCAGGAACACGGAAAATAATAATTATTTTTGTTCTAAGGATAAGAAGTTTCTCCAAAACGGATAACTTTTGGCAAAAACCTAATTTCATTTTAATGTAAGTCAATGGACTTTTTTTCAGAGCGGTTTTGGGCCAATTTTATTGGTCCAGTCAACATGAAATTGTCGCTATGTGGCTTATGCTAAAAATATTATTTCAATACCAATTACAACAAACAGTTTTAGCCTACTGTAGCTCAGACAGAGGTCTTTGATTCAGAATTTGACTGGCAATGTACAGTGACTCAGTAAGTGTAATGTGTTAGTGTGCTGTATGTAGTGTGTTGGTGTACAGTGACTCAGTAAGTGTAATGTGTTAGTGTACTGTAAGTGGTGTGTTGGTGTACAGTAACTCAGTAAGTGTAATGTGTTAGTGTACTGTAAGTAGTGTGTCTGTGTACAGTAACTCAGTAAGTGTAATGTGTTAGTGTGCTGTAAGTAGTGTGTGTACAGTGACTCAGTAAGTGTAAAGTGTTAGTGTGCTGTATGTAGTGTGTTGGTGTACAGTGACTCAGTAAGTGTAATGTGTTAGTGTACTGTAAGTGGTGTGTTGGTGTACAGTAACTCAGTAAGTGTAATGTGTTAGTGTACTGTAAGTGGTGTGTTGGTGTACAGTGACTCAGTAAGTGTAATGTGTTAGTGTACTGTAAGTGGTGTGTTGGTGTACAGTAACTCAGTGAGTGTAACGTGTAAGTGTACTGTAAGTAGTGTGTTGGTGTACAGTAACTCAGTAAGAGTAATGCGTTAGTGTACTGTAAGTGGTGTGTTGGTGTACAGTAACTCAGTAAGTGTAATGCATTAGTGTACTGTAAGTGGTGTGTTGGTGTACAGTAACTCAGTAAGTGTAACGTGTTAGTGTGCTGTAAGTAGTGTGTTGGTGTGCAGTAACTTAGTAAGTGTAATGTGTTAGTGTACTGTAAGTAGTGTGTCGGTGTACAGTAACTCAGTAAGTGTAATGTGTTAGTGTACTGTAAGTAATGTGTTGTGTACAGTAACTCAGTACGTGTAAAGTGTTAGTGTACTGTAAGTAGTGTGTTGGTGTACAGTAACTCAGTAAGTGTAAAGTGTTAGTGTACTGTAAGTAGTGTGTTGGTGTACAGTAACTCAGTAAGTGTAATGTGTTAGTGTGCTGTAAGTAGTGTGTTGGTGTACAGCAACTCAGTAAGTGTAATGTGTTAGTGTAGTGTAAGTAGTGTGTTGTGTACAGTGACTCAGTAAGTGTAATGTGTTAGTGTGCTGTAAGTAGTGTGTTGTGTACTGTAACTCAGTAAGTGTAAAGTGTTAGTGTACTGTAAGTAGTGTGTTGGTGTACAGTAACTCAGTAAGTGTAATGTGTTAGTATAGTGTAAGTAGTGTGTTGGTGTACAGTAACTCAGTAAGTGTAATGTGTTAGTGTAGTGTAAGTAGTGTGTTGTGTACAGTGACTCAGTAAGTGTAATGTCATTTCAGAAATAATAATAGAACAGTTTACTCTCTGTTACTCTCCGTACTTAAGTACATTTAAAGGTAAATACTTCAGGATTTTTGCTTAAGTCGGAGTCTAGATGGAGGAACATCTGTTTTACTGGAGGAATATTTTATCTTGGTTACCTCCACTCTAATGCAAGTACATGGTTTGTGTTCTGCATCCAGCACTGGAGAGGAGACGTGTTCAGAACTGAAATATCAGGGGGTAAATCTTTAATTCAGGTCAAAGTTCCATTTTTTTGTAGTGTATTTTTTGAAAACTTAAGCACTTTAGGGGCTTCCAAGTACTGCAACTGTCTAAGCCCTGCTTCATCATCAGGAGATCATCGATTCGAACCCTGGCTGATGCCACAACCTCCCAAGGGCGGAAACACATGTTAAAGTTCTATACTGTCTACTTAACTGATGTACTGTATCACATTCCTGGCCCTCACGCTGAGGTAACTGCAAAAATAGGAGATATATACTGCTGATATACTGGGATAGACAAAACCATTATTATTATTATTATTATTATTATAGAGTAGGCTATTAAGTACAGATATGAATACTTGGATCGTCAAGAAAGTCTGGTCAATCTACAGCACCCTACATGTGCACATAGACTAATAAAGGGTATTAATAGGAAGTTTGTCCCTTTATGCTGCAGTGACAGCCTCTAATCTTTTCGGACAACTTGATTTCGGGATGTTACTGCTGAGAATTAATTTCCAATCATATAGTTTCTAATCCCACCACTCCGAAGAAAACACGTCCACTGCTCCACAGCCTAATGCTGAGGGGCTGTATACCCATCGAGCCAACGCTTGACATTAGGCATGGTGACCTTAGGCTCTAGAGCCTCTGATTCTACTGGCAAGGCCTTTCTATACAAATGCAAGATGAACTGTGTTAGCAAATCCAGCTAGAATACTTTAGAGAAGCTGAATTCATTTATTAGAAAAAAAAAAGTGTATGGTCACCATCGGACATATAGTGTGAATCTCTGTGAAGTATGTCAGAAAGGTGTTGTGGCCAAGAAGTTTTGAAGCCAAGATATAAGTGTGGTTACTAATACTGCTACATAGTACCTAATAATATTTTATTATTACATCAGGTTGTTAAATATCAGGGGCTGCCCAACATTATTTAAGCTCCTGTTCATGTTTCTTAAAGTAAAGCATTCAATGCATAGTCGACGGCAGCACATCTTTATCTACTTAAACAGTAAAAAGCACAAACACATTCTTTTTTTCCACTTGTTTTTTATTGTCTTACACTGCTACAGAATGTTTACACGTTTTTGGACTTGGACATGGACTATCACAATGAACGTTGTTATATATATATGACATCCTTAAGATAAACTGACAAAGAAAAAAGGTTACATACAAATTGTCCAACAGATTGGCTATTCATGATTCTTTCATCGGTTGCCTTAAGCCTAACTTGAGGCAACTGCCCTGGCTGCTCCAGAGACACTGTCTTTTCAGTGTGTTGAATTGCTAATCATAAGCCCTTCAATTGAAAATCAAGAGCCTACAGAACACTAGTATAGAGAAAAGCATTATTATATGAATTTTGTATAGTATATATGAATATACTATACATTTTTATTCAAGTAATAACATTCAAGATTTACATTATGTTCGTTAACCATTGATAAATGCATTTAATTAATGTTCCAAAATGATTATGCAAGTGTAATGCAGTGTTTATGCACTGTTTATGAATATACCATGTTTCATGTACAGCACTACCTATAAAGTAATACCAAATTATGTGATATTGCTTATATGTGCAACTGTTATCATATTCTGTTATGTATAGCCAGTGGCAAAGCTTGAACTATCAGATTTAGGTTTTTGATATGAACCATAATTAGGTAACTAGGTCAAAATGTAAGGGTAAAAAAAAAAAAAAACACCTCAGTGCTAACTTCTGCTACCGCCCCTATGGGAGTCCTGTAGATTGTTAGCGCTAAGCTAACAGGGTTTGGCATGAGCATTTTCTAGTATGGCTAAAGTTAGCTACTTTGTTGAAATGCCCTTTTTAGCTTAAATCCTGGTGCATAGAGATTTCATCCAAATGTTCAGAATTAGTTTCCATCCTAAACATTCTAACTTGCACAGTTTGAATAAAAGCACGATTCTGTTGAATTAAACACACCCATTATTTAGCTCCCAGAAATGATAAGGCCTTACTGTTGTTTGTGTTCTCTACAGGGTCTTATATGTACATTACCTGTTGCAGTGCACTGTGTGATTGAAAATTCCTCACATATTCCTTCACTTTACATTACTCTCCAAAGGAATTACGTTGGGTCATTTTTAAGACCCCTTCAACTAACAGATTCCAACTGAGTTTTGAAGAAACCATCTATTGACTGGTTAAGGAACCAAAAGTGGTGGCATCCCTCAAATGGAACCTTTTTAGTATCTTTATTTTTAGAAAACATTGCAGATATAACCGCTTGTGCATTGTTGGATTTGCCTAAACTTGATTGGCACCTGCATTTCACCTCCAGTTCCATTGAGTAACACCGTGTCTTCTGCCAGCCAATTATTGTAATGTCTCAGAAACTCATCAACACAAAAAGGAGCTGAATATTACTGCTACAGAAGTCTTGGCAAAGTATCCCAAGGGAAGATTACACAAAAATCACAATACCACGAGATCACAGACTTTATATAATTACTGCGTGCAAGACAGAGAAGATTAAAACTTGACTGAATCAATTCAAATTGCATTAGGTGGCTTGGTATAAAACCTACAGTACTGCAAAAGTCCAGCATATTTAATTTTCAATAAAAAGAGCCAATTAACGTAGAAGTATGTAAGACTAAGATGAGCTCTCCTGGCAAAAATTAAAATGTTCTATACAAAACTGTTTTCTTTAGTGTAGAATTGCCTGTAACTATGAACTGTTGTGGTTTGTTTGCTTAAAATCAGACTCCATATCTACATAGAACCTGATCTTCTTCCAATAGTAGCTGGCATGTAGAGATGCAAAGGCATGTTGGCTATAGTGATGGCCTTTCATGTTTTTACATTGCAGAAGCAGCTTGAATTTGTAGCACCACATGTAGAAAGAAGAAAGATTCTTGAAAACATGTCTTACTGTAGTGCATATTTATCAGCTTGCATAGAACTCCAGGTAGGCTATAATCCAGGTAGGATAATTACACCTTATCAAAATTGCAACAGGATTAAAAATATCAAGTCAGCTTCTTGTTTGAATTTTTCATTCCACCTTAAATGGTGCAATCGTATCTATAATGGCTTTATAAAGTCAGAATGCTACTGCACTTCCATTTAAAGTAGACTGGAAAAAATATGAATATGAAGCTGGTCTTTACCTGAAAATGGTACAGCACTGAAATATGATGGATTATAGCATGATGGATTATATCTATATTGTGCCATTATCATTTCTGGAACTAGACTCTTCATTAATCAACTTATTGTAGGTGGAAAGACTCCAATGTCATTCTCAATCCACCAGGTCATTAATTAGTCTGACACTGATGTCTGTTGAAATTATCATGAGCACAAAACACTGAAGGAGAACAGTTTCCAATAGCTAGTGCCAAGCTCTGTCCAACAGGTCAAAGCAAGCTCAAAACACATTGCTGGGTGCTTCACACTTCTTTTGTTTTGACATGTTAAGTTTTTTTGCACACACTGGCCAAAAAGAAAGGAGATTAATATTGTGGAATAAAAACTAAGACATTTAAAGTGAAAGGGAGGGGTGGGATGGGGGTTTAATTTTTGGGAGATATTATAATGAGATTTGCTATGAGATCAGCCACATCAAAGGAAAATTAGTTTTTAAAAAATGGGTTTTCCAAAACTAAATGCAACCAGCTTCTAGGACCCTACAGATTTCTTTGAAAATCTACATGCATGGTATGAAAATGTCAAGTCAACAATTTTTATGTAGCGCTTTTTACAACAGAAGTCGTCACATAGCAGCTTTACAAATAATATGGTGTCTGAGCCCCCAAGGAGCAAGCCATGGGGGGACAGAGGCAAGGAAAAACTCCCTTAGTTAAAAAGGAAGAAACCTTGAGAGGAACCAAGACTCAAAAGGGGAACCCATCCTCCTCAGGTCAACACCAAATAACAAGACAGCATGGGGAAAACATATCACTGTATGTTTAGTATTTGAGACCTCTAGATAATTTTCTATTAAATAAGTTTTTGTTTTTGGTCCTGATGCTGAAAAATGAATAAACCGATCTTAATGAATGTTTTGACAGGTACTTAATTTAATGAAATGTTTTTCACCGATGCACATTGCTGTATAGATATATTTTCATCTGATCTGCTTGAGTATGCAGACCAAATGCCATTTTGTTTACTGTCATCGTGCTCTGAGGAAGCCGTTTATCTATGTTGATTTTTCCTAAATATGGAAAGATGTGAAGCATTTGAAAAGTAAGTGTCTTTGTGTGTTAGTAAGTCGAAAAACCCAAGTCACGTCTCTTAACACATTAAATTAATTCAAAACAGTTATCAGCCACACTGTGTATTATGCTTTAATCTCTTAAATCAGAGATTTTAGGAGTTCATGCTCTGACGGTTTTGCTAATTGCCAATTGCTAATCTACCAGATGATCTCTCGTGAGCCGCACCAATAGGACCAATAGGATAGAAATCCCTGTGTTCAGTAATAATAGATCAGAAGTGTACGACTGTCATCTTGTCTTCTTTCATGTTGTACATTTAGATAAAAGGGCACTGAGAGACAGCGTGGAACAGTCATAGGAGGGGAAATCCGTAGTTGCAGACAAACTCACACAGGCATTTATTCAATGATCAATCACCAAAATGTACACCCAGACAGCATGCCGATTTGGGCCATGTCTGGCAAAGATAAGGCACTGCTGGCCTATTGTTGGCATTGGTAATCTGCATGTGAGTCAAAAGGTGGCCCAAAACACATATTTGGCCCAATTGTCCCAAAACAGATCTGGTCCACTTCTGACACAGATACTATGCGGTTTGCCTAGTGACAAACTGCATGGGAGCCACTATCTGACACAGATACTATGGTCAGTTTGCCTACCAGTGCTGCCTAGTGACAAACTGCATGGGAGCCAAAAGTGACCAACATATTTAAAACACACATTTGGCCCACCTGTCCTAAAACAGGTCTAGTCTAACTCTAGAGATTTTAGGAGCTCATGCTCTGACGGTTTTGCTAATTGCCAATTGCTAATCTACCAGATGATCTCTCGTGAGCCGCACCAATAGGACCAATAGGATAGAAATCCCTGTGTTCAGTAATAATAGATCAGAAGTGTACGACTGTCATCTTATCTTCTGTACCAGTGCGGCCTAGTGGCAAACTGCATTCAAGCCAAAAGTGACCCACGTATTTAAAACACACATTTGGCCCACCTGTATCAAAACAAATCTGGTCCCCTCTGGCACAGATACAGCAGCACTGCCTAGTGCCAAACTGCTTGCCATATTATAATATGCTTTTATTATTATTGTACATACGATATAAAGTTCCAGTCATGCTTTTCCTTTATTTCTCACAAAAAAAATATTACATGTTAACTTGCACTGTTAATGAGAGATGGCTGTGGTAGCAGTATAAATGTGCAAAATTGTATGACAAAATCTACAATTCAACAAGCTTCACTTACAAAAGATTACAATAGCTGCTCAACCATTCAGAGATATTTCTCAAAGAGAAGAATGTATTATGATATATCGCCACTTATACAGTATACTGCCACTGAGAAGACTGGAGCCATTTATGGTTACATGTACTCCAATCTTTAGGATTTGACATTTGTGCTTTTTTCCCAGAACAAGAAAGTCACTGAATTGATTCATTCTGAGAACAGGACTCCACTGAAAGACTTCATGTGTACACTGCATATGATCGGCCCATCAGTTCCAGCTGTGGGAGAGAAATAACCTGACTGTTCTTAGTATGACTTCAAATAACATGGAGCACGTATATCTGAATGACTGGGTCATAAATGACACGACTGTGTGGGATAGAAACTTCCAGCCAAATCCCAGCGAGCTGCAATGCATATCTTAAATGTCATAAAGGATTTTGTCTTGAAAAGGTCTGTCTTTTCAGATCCTGTCTTTTATCATGGTTACGAAGACAACTAGCAAGATACACGATGTTCCAACAGGTACAGCAGTGACAATCTCAGGCTCCTGCAGATAGTGTTGCATGAAGGTAGTCGGGCTACATATACCTGCCGGATTCATAGACTGAGAAGAAGTGGTACAGTGCAATGTCTGGTTCGAAGTGGGTCTCAACACCAATGTTAATGATTGGCAAAAGGGGTGATTCCATTGGGGTGTGCCAAAGACCAAGTGTGCAGCCCTAGTGTGAAGGAAATAGCTCAATTCAATGTAAGTGAGAACGAGCCTTGACGTACCCAACAGCCACAATTCCAGACATTCAGTGATGCCCTCCATGAGTCATCCTGTGCCAGCACCATAGGCTGTACAATGCAGGACTGCTTGCACGCAGACTGGTATGACGACTGCCCCTAACACTAAATCAATGTCACCAAAGACTGCAATGGTGTCGTGCCAGACCTTCATGGAGTGAATGGCAGTAGGTCATTTTTAATGACCACTCCCGCTTTGGTCTTGGTGGAGATCACCAACAAATCAGAGTATGGAGGCGTTCAGTCCCAAGTTGTCACACGTCACACATCCAGAAAGCCTGGTGTCACTCCACCTCCACCCATACAGCAAAATCTTCAGGAACTATATGAGAACACTCAAACAGGACACCATTAGCAACCTCTACAACTCCATACGGGCGCATGGCGTGTTAGCAAACAACTGTATTTACTCCTCACTGCATCACAAAGAGTCAAATTCTGACCACAGAATAGGCTATTTCTTGTTCTTGGCTGTCTTTTTTCCCCAGTCAGTAATGTTGTCCTAGGAATATGAGAACATGGGTTTTGATACATCTGCAAAGTCAGTGAATGCACCCTGTCAAGTCAAATACTATGATGTCATAAAACAAATGCATTCTTTACCAAAATACCTTGTACTTGCTTTCTTATAATCTCAGCACAAATGCACAAGAAAGGGAGGTAGAGGGAGAAATGTATCTAAATACGAATGGAAATAAAAAATGTTTGACCAGCTCATAATATTAAACCCACTGTAGAAATGTCCACAGTAAATGTCACAGCCAACATTCTGGTGTGGGAATTTTAAAAAGTGGTATCTTGCATCCCATTATTTTTCAGGGATGCATACACACACACACACATACTTATAGCTTGCAAAGGAACTAGCGACCATAGATGCTGCCCCATATAGAATCCCTGTGTTAAACATCTTAAACTGCATAAAACTGTCATTGCCATTCCAGGCCAAGAATGCCTCATATGTAACTCTGGAGAAATGGGCCTCTGCTGAGAACTGTGTAATACGGTATGGCACCACGTCACACACCAACATCAAGGGATCTTTTGCTTGCCATACAAAGAAGTTAGCTTGATGCTGCCAGAATGGACACCATGGCACAGAAGAGGTTGACGGATAAAGCGAGGAAGAGAAAAAGACAGAGCCTGAGCAGAAACCAGAATCCGACAGCAGGGTCTTTACACTTCTGATGTTGAGTTTCCAGTGATATGTAGAATTCCAGCAGGGGCAACCCAAGAGCTAAAATACAGAGTCTTGTATTTGCTTGTTTAGGTGAAATACACCTAGACCTTAGAAATCCTCCTTGACGCTGGTGCTGGGGTTAGGGCTGGAGAAAGGGTAAGTGCTGGACGTAGGGTTAGGTTTGCAGCTAGGGAAATGACTGGAGCTAAGGTTATGGCTGGAGCTTGGGTGAGTGCTGGACCTGGAGTGAGTGCTGGACCTACAGTTATGACTGAAGCTGAGCTTAGGGCTGGAGCTAGGGTGAGTGCTGGACTTGAGGTTACAGCTAGAGCTATGGTTAGGATTAGAGCCAGGATCATTGCTGGAGCTATGATAGGCTTACGTCTAGAGCTAAGATTATTGCCGAATATATGTTTAGGGCTGAAGCTAGGGTGAGTGATGGACCTAGGGTTAGGGCTAGAGCTAGGGCTAGAGCATGGGTTAATGCCCTATCCTCAGCTCCAGCCCAAACTCTAGCTCCAGCCCTAACCAGAGTTCCAGCCCTAACCCTAGCTCCCTAACCCAAACATCAGCATTAACCCATGCTCCAGGCATAACCATATCTCCAACACTAATCCTACCTCCAGCTCTAGCTCCAGTCCTAACCCTAGATCTTGCTTTAATACTAGCTCTATCACAAACCCTAGCTCAAACACAAACCCTTGCACCTACACAAACTGTAGCTCCAGCACTAACCCTAGCTCCAGCCCAAACCCTACCTCCAGCACTAACCTAGCTCCAGACCTAGCTACAAGGCTAACCTTAGCTCCAGCCCTAACCCTACCTCCAGCACTAACCTAGCTGCAGGCCTAGCTACAAGGCTAACCTTAGTTCCAGCCCTAACCCTATATCCAGTCCTAACCTTAGATCCTGCTCTAACTCTAGCTCCATCACAAACCCTAGCTCCAGCCCTAACCCTATCTCAAACACAAAGTCAATGTCCCAAAAAATATTGCCTCACCTGTTCTAGTGCCACATCAGGATTGTAAACGAGCATGCATCTGGGCATACGATTCTAGTTAAAGGTATGTTTTAAGCTCCTGTGGTTTATATGCTGATGCAGTATTTACATGGTAGTTCTTGATATTTGGATATGTTACCGCAGGCAATGATGACTAATGACTTTGATCAGTGTTACATTACTTTCTATGTAGATAGATCAGAGAGCAATTTAAAACACTGAGAAAATTTATTATACAGTTTTAAATACAAAAACACAAAAACTATTATTTCTATGTTGCTTTTTTGTGTTGTAGGTCCTGTGGAGTGCCTATACTCTTTAATAAACGCAAATATAAATATCTGTTCGGAATGTAGTAGACAGGCGGAGGTCAGAACCAGGTAGAACAAGCAGCGAGGGCGAACAAGTTGAAAGGGGAAAACCGAAGGGAAAAACCAAAGAGAGAAAGCAGAGGTACAAACCATAGAGTCAGGGCACGAGCAAAAGGGATAAGGCGAAACAGTAGTAGAGGAACAAAGGGAGTCAGAAACCAGAGTAAGACCATACGAGGAAAGACCGCTCAGAATTGCTAACCTAGGTTTGGCAAAGCTTCGCAAAATGTGAATGTTTGTGAGTGGCTTAAATACAGGAAGTAATTGGATACAGCTGAGGTGCGGGCGATCTAGAGCGAATCACAGAGTCCGACCGTGGGCGCATAGACATGACGTCATCGAGCATGGCCCTCTGCGAGTGGAGTCCTGAAGAGCGGAGAAGCCGGGGAGAGGTGGAGGCGTGACAGTAGTTTAACTTAAATCAAACTGAATTCTGATTTCATAATTACTGTGTTGTATACTCAATTGTAAATTCATTAGTATATGGACAGACACAAAAATTAAAAGGAAAAACTTAATTTAACATCTTTTACACACAACATCAACAGAATAGTTACACTTAGACTTAAGTGTCAGACTGCAATGCTGTTTGGAAGAAAGACAAAATGTAGACTGATATGGGCAATACTTATTGGGCTATACATACAGACGTAGTGTCTCTTAGTAAGTGAATACCAAAGCAACATGCCAGCCATCTCAGCATGGAGTTGCAGGGGTTCCTAAAGGTGTCCTGCAACAATCCATCCAATAGAGCTTGAATATTCTCACAAAGTTCCTGTGGATTTTGTATTATGGGTGGAGGTGGAGTGACACCAAGCCGCAGCCATTCTGAGGGCAGCTGAGCACCAGTCACTGCTTAATGGATATTGTCACTGTTTCACATCCAAAACCTTTCAACTAATTTGTTTCCGGTAATTAGTTATAATGCCACAAGCCATCTTAAATCGAATAGTGCTTGTGGGAAACTGTTATTTTCAAGCCATGACCATTTAGGAATAGTGATCTATTTTTGAGTATGTAATGATTCACTTCACCAAGTGATCAAATAAGTAGTTCAATTAAACAGTTCTGTATATGTTAAGAACTGAAAACAAGACTGGTCATGATGATTGGCCAGATGACCCTGTATCCGGATTAAGGTTACAGTGTGATCTAGGAGGCAACATAGCACCACTAGTGGAGATCAGACAAACCAAGTACCAGTCAATAACATTAGATCTTATTTTACTCGTATGCTTTCTGGCTTTTCCCAAGATGAAAGATGAGTAACGGTGCTTGATATGGCATCATTTCTTATTTACATTTTGGTGAAATGGGAAAACACAACTCAAGAGTTCCTGAAAACGAATAAATTAAAAAATATAAAATATAAATGAGAATATTTTTTTATAGCAACCGTAGGGGCATTAGAGGGCATCTAATTTTAATGCAGACAGTTAAGTAAGTGAAGAAAAATGACACATGTATATATAATTGTAGCTCATGCCTTATTCTAGACAGCTACACAAGATATACTCCAGAAGTAAGAGCAAAGCTAGACAGCTATTGCAAAAGCTTATAGCCATGAACACTGCCCATGTACCAGAGAAGGTAAAGAGAGGGGGCAAGCAAATCTTATGCTGTTTTAATAACTTTGTAAGTCATATGGCTGCTTTTCATGTATTTTTGTGAATTTTTTTCATTTAATGGAGTTATTAATTCAATAACCTTATTTATTTAACTTATTTCAGTATGGAATCATAGGCACAGAATAATCACAATACGATGTGTAAAAAAACGAGGACCTAAACCGGACTAAACTATTTTAGACAATACTTTTGAGACTGATTTATCAATGCTGTCCCCCCCAAAAAAGAAAACTTCTTCATAACCAAAAACAACCTTAGCGTTCTTTTCTTTAAATATATATTAATTTAAAGAGATTCCAAACATGTTTATTCACACAATGTAAAGTGCAGCTGCTTAGTTTATGTAGAAAAAATAAAACATGAATAAAAAAGAAAAGAAAAAAGGATATAACGTTTTATTTTTGGACAACAGTGAAAGAATGGCATCCTGATTACCTAAATGTGTTTCTTAACACTCCGAATAGAGTTCCTTTACAGATTAGTTTCCACATATGGACTTTCCATGTATGGATAGTAGAGTAAGTGGTACATTTTGAAACTTTATACTTACATATTTTGAAAGTTTATAAACTACATTGTGCTTTAAAACAGGATAACAAACAAACAAAGAAAAAGAAAAGGTTCTGTTTTAGCATCTAGGATGGCTTGTATTTGGTAAGGGATGGTCAAACCAGTCAAATCTTAAGGGATTTAAAAAGGAAGTATGGTAGATATTGCATGATATGTTTCAGTCCCATGCATTTTTATCATAGAAAAAAAATCAAGTTCTATAATGCATTTTGCAGTCATTCAAAAATTACATTTGAAAAATTACATTAATTGAAAAATTATATATAATATAATAAGAAATAATACAACAAATACCTAATAATATAACGTGGGAATCCAAAGAAGGTATTTTATTTTTCTGTAACACACTTGAAGGTTAGCGGAAAGCTAGTTACAAAGAGAGCTTCATTGTGTCTACTAACTGGCATAGGTTGACATATGGATACTTGGGAAGTCACTTTTTGTGGTATCATGTGTCCAGTACCCTTTTTCTGAGACATTTTCCACCTTTTCCTGTGAATATTTTGGTTGTGGATGTTCTCTAACTTTGCAGTGCAGCCATACCTGGATGAGATTGGCGTAGTTGAGGAAGGGACTGTGAACTCATGTACCTGCCATGTAAGGCAGTTGATTAGGCTGTCCCATGAGAGATGGCAGGCGAGTGGCTGGAATGGAGTCTTCTGCTCAGGTGGGTTTGACAGTAGGTAATGAGGCACTTAATGAAGTCCAGGGGAATTTTTGCAACCACAATGAGGCAGGGACGCAACACAGGTGGTGTTAGTTTTTGCTACGCCTCTAATCAAATGGCTGGGACTGGCTGGAAATGATATCCTGGGCCCGTGAGGAGTTTTTTTTAAATTTTTTTCTGGCTGCATCTGCAGGTATCAAGTACTCCTCTGAACCCCGTTGGCATGGCAACGGCAGTGAGGGCGCTGTTAGCTCAGAGTAGACTTCATTGCATTCCCTCCTCTAAATCCTCTCCCGGTTCCCTGCATTTCTCTCCCTTCTCTTATGAGGTCCGACACCCCCTCCGTCCATCCATTTCATCCTGTGCTCCTGTGTGCGCTGTGCTTTCGTAGTCATCCCAAAATGGTCCCTCTTCAGAGAAAATATGTTTGTCGCCTGCTTGTTTACCAGCAAGCTTTGCTCCTCGCCCCGCAGCTGCCGATGCTGTCTGTGTAGTCGCTCCAGGATGTGTGTTTACCAAGTTATTTGTAATCAGCATCACGTCATTCATTTCCCTAGTGTAATAACCATTCACTCTCAATAGGAGCAAAATAGCTTTACACAGGCCCACACGTGAACCGCCATCAATCATGCCCAACCCTTCGAAACATGTTTGCGACCTATTTTGAGGGGAGTTTTGGCTGCTGTTAGATGTCACTTTGACAGATACACTGTACAGACCACTCTTTACAGAGCAAGTGATTAAAAATGACTTCAAATGTGGTTACATCATCGTCCAAAAAACACTGGCACCCATGAGGAATCAACTGACAGCAATAAAACCTGGTGGGAAGGTTTGACATTGTGAGACATGCGAATGATTCACGTTTCATTATTGGCCGTGCACATGTTGTAAGCATGGACAGGCCTTATTGCTGTACCAGACTGACTATATAAGGTTGTCTTATATTCTGACTAGGGGTGTTGTGTTGGTAGCATCCTTTGCAAGTGAGCCTCAGAAAAGAGTTTGGAGCGATTTGAACAGTTGGAGAGGAGAATCGTAGGGCTCCCAGAAACAAGATGGGCTTACCGATGTATTGAGCATAGCATACTGTTGGCAGCAGTAGAAGAAGCCAAGCACCAGCGACATGAAGGATCTGGGGCACCTTTATGCTAATACAGGTATTCATTATTTTTTACATTTTAGAAATGTTTGTATAAAAATAATGGATTTCAGTATCAGCTCATAATTCTAGGAATCAGGTCATGTATTGCTAGGAATTTATAGACACTATTAAACATGTGTACAAAGGTCTGAGCTTATTGATTGCGCTTTGCTGCAAAGCATAAACCTGCAATATATCATGCAATGATTTGACCGGCAGGGGTCAAGGTTGAAGAGATGCCCCTGCCAAATAGAAAAATGTAACAGTCACTAGATCTGTTGTAAATACGTGCTTCCCACAGTGCTGTAGTCTCTAGAGGGGGATTTTCAGTTTGGGCCTAGGAAATTCCTATTTATCTTGCAAATATGGGAGCTTCTAACACAAACTACGACAGGCTTAGAGTTATTTTAGAGGGTTAGGGTTGGAGTTTTTTCCCCATTATTGCATTAATTCCAGGAATCTATGTATTTTATGTGAGCCATTTACCTGTAGTCTTTACCCCACACAATAGAAATCACTTTTAGTGTGGAGGCTAATTGGCAATCCAGCTGTTTTACCTCTGTGTCTGAGCAAAATGTGTCTCTGGCAACTGAACTAGTTTCCAATTTTGATCATCAATCAAGAACACCCTAACTGCTAGTTGTGTATAGATTAGCGACTTGGCTAATGCAGTGTGGAAGCTAGCCTCTGGTATTCAGGGGTCCCATGTTGACATCGCATGGCTTCTTGCTATAGTGGCACTGATGCTAGCTTCAGTGGCAGTAAAATGATAGTTTTAGCAGTTCTTCCTCTACAAATGATCTTTTCTAGTTTGGCAATGTGCTCTTCTTCACAACATATTTGCTACAATGCCACCCTGTGGAATATCAGTCCTGCAGCTATACACTGTAAAAAGTACATGGTTGGTCTAACTTTTAGTGTGGAGGCTAATTGGCAATCCAGCTGTTTTACCCCTGTGTCTGAGCAAAATGTGTCTCTGGCAACTAAACTAGTTTCCAATTTTGATCATCAATCAAGAACACCCTAACTGCTAGTTGTGTATAGATTAGCGACTTGGCTAATGCAGTGTGGAAGCTAGCCTCTGGTATTCAGGGGTCCCATGTTGACATCGCATGGCTTCTTGCTATAGTGGCACTGATGCTAGCTTCAGTGGCAGTAAAATGATAGTTTTAGCAGTTCTTCCTCTACAAATGATCTTTTCTAGTTTGGCAATGTGCTCTTCTTCACAACATATTTGCTACAATGCCACCCTGTGGAATATCAGTCCTGCAGCTATACACTGTAAAAAGTACATGGTTGGTCTAACTTTTAGTGTGGAGGCTAATTGGCAATCCAGCTGTTTTACCCCTGTGCCTGAGCAAAATGTGTCTCTGGCAACTAAACTAGTTTCCAATTTTGATCATCAATCAAGAACACCCTAACTGCTAGTTGTGTATAGATTAGCAACTTGGCTAGTGGTCAGGAGTGGTTGACAGGAGTCAGAACTGGGCTTCCCGAAAGCTTCCCATACACAATGCATACTAGATATTATATTTGATATTTTATTGTAGAGATTGCATTTTATTATATTTCTTGTCGTTTCGTGTGAGTGGTCATTAGTCAAAGCATTTCACTGCTAGATGCACTGTGTGTAACTATGTATGTGACAAATCCACTTTTCTTTGATCACTTGTTTTTACTCACTGCTGTATAACTCTTGTGAACTCTGTCAAAGACAGAGTGATATAATGCTGCACTACATGCAGACTGCATGAATAACACTCAAATATTAAGCAAAGGTCTATACAGGTTAGTAATTATGGTTGGTGTAGCTAAGTGTATAACACCACTACCCGCCAAGTAGCCACCACCACATGTGGGAGACTGGGAATCGAGTCCCTGGCTGGGTGACCATGCTGTGCTACACCAATAAGAGTCCTTGGTCAAGACTCCTAACGCTACATTGGCCTCCCTGTAATATGATTAACCTTGTAAGTGGCTCTGGATAAGAGCGTCAGCTAAATGCCGTAAATGTAATTTCTATGGAATTTAATAGATTGTGACTATGCCTTATGATTACTTTGGCTCAAACTTCATATCTCACTGAGTTTCATCTTGTTCATACTCAGTGTGGAGGCTAGCCTCTGGTATTTAGAGGTCCCATGTTGACATTGCATGGCTTCTTGCTATAGCGGCACTGATGCTAGCTTCAGTGGCAGTAAAATGATAGTTTTAGCAGTTCTTCCTCTACAAATGATCTTTTCTAGTTTGGCAACAAATTTGCTACAATGCCACCCTGTGTAATATCAGTCCTGCAGCTATACACTGTAAAAAGTACATGGTCGGTCTAACTTAAAAATGTACTTTAAGTAATTATAAGCAAATTACCTAGGTGTATTCAACCTAAAAACTGAAAGTATGTCAAAGGAATTTTTTCAAGCAAGATATTGCGTTGCTAAGTTAACTTGAAGGTAATAATCAATAAAGTGATATTTTGGGTTTTACCAATGCATCACTTGATTTTTGCCGTGTTGTTAGTTAAGGGTATCAAAGGACAGCATTATTTGCTTTGTGAAGCGCCACTCTGAAAGCCCCTGGTTTAAAACATGACACCCTGAAGTATTTCACAGCATAAAGCTTGATGTGCCGTGGGAAAATAAGCTCTTATTATGTACGGATTATAATAGCGTTATGATACTGTAAATCAAAGTGTACTATGAAGTGTATGCTTTGCATTAAGCAGATTATGTGGAAGGTAGGGAGAATTAAGATGAATTCACCAGAGCTTACAAAAATCTGGCGAGCAAGGGTATGGGCTGATAGATGAGTCCAGATTTTGTATGAGCTACGGCTCATTTTCTTCTAGCACAGCCGCAGCCATTTGAATTTGTGCAGATTCAGTGGATTATGTTTATTACAACATTTGGGGGGGAGAAAAAGAGAAACGAACTACATAAAACCGCTCAAATGAATAGGTGAATCGAATCTCAATTAATTCACAGGCTGGCGGAATTGATTTTCAGCAGACCTCCGTGCTTGGCTCCTCGATATGGTGCCCCCAGCCTCCCTTTCTCCTGCAGCCTAATCTTTCATGCTTAGGGTTGCTGGTGTTTTGCCCTTGATGTGTCAGCACTCTTCCTTTGCTGGCTCCACCACCAGCTACCCAGCTGAGGATGTTTACATAACTCGCCAGCACCACAATTAACTCCCACAGCAATCTGCCCCCTGCCATCAGTGGACCAGGATTAGCCCTCTCGTTTTTGCTACGGCTGCCACTCTCCTCAGCTTATCTAGGACACGAGCGTGCAAGGCTCTGGGACAGAACAAGAGACACTTGCTCAGGAATAAACGGCCTCTCTGGTGGCTCGCCTTGCTGTCCGTCCAACCGTGAAGGGCAGAATGTCTCGTTGTTACACAGGGATGACCTCTCCTTCTTATGACCATGAACGAGAGCAGCAGCAGTATGGGGAAAGCGGCAGTCTGGGCATGCATGCGTATGTGGGTGGGAGGGTGTAGGGGGTGTGCGCCTGTTTGTGTCATTACAGGTCAGCAGACGGTGAAGCAATAAAGGTTATGGTGTGTTTATGATGAGGAGGTGGCTACTGAACAATGCTCTAGCTGTCTGACTCGGATAAGAATAACATGATCTGATGGTGCGTGTGTAAGTTCAGCAGGCAGTTCTGATGAAGATAAACAGATGGGCACACGAGATTTATCTTATTTGAAGATGCAGTGACACAATTGTATATAACAATAGACAAGCCTCACAATACACAGCAAATGAAGTTGGATGAATTGGCATGAATTGAGCTGTAACTGTATGCTTCCTTGGCACTGAACCTGACTCTTAGGCCCAGAGGTATAAATCTCACCTTTCATTCCGGGGGTTTGAAGATGACAGCGACGGGAGAAAAAGGGAAGATGATATGTGAGAGTGTGTTTCATTGAATTAACTTTGCTTACCGATACATCACTGTTCCAGCTCTCGGATCCCATGTGCAGTCACGGTTCCAGGCTTTGTGTCAAACAGAGGTAGGCAGGTTTGGATAGTAACCCACATTACAAGGGCACCATTTACCACAAACACACCCATGTAAGCTTGGTAGACTTCCCATTTCAGTTACAGTATTTCAGCTACAGCAGCCTCCACTCTTCTTATCTTCTGTTAAGGCTACAAAAGTTTGGAATGTGGGGAATCTTTGTACATTCAGTCGAAAGAGCATTTGTGCAGTCACGGACTGATGTTGGACAAGTCGCAAACAACATTTGCCAAAGGTGATCAGTGAGGTTAAAGGCAGGGCTCTGTGCCGGTCACTGTAGTTACACCTCACCAAAACTCACCATGTGTTCATGGATTTTCGGCACTGGAGCACAGTCTTGCTGGAAACAGAAAGGGTTTTTCCCGAGCTATTTCTGTTTGTGGTGGTTGTGTGGCGCAGTGGACAACACTGCTACCTGCCAGGGAGCTACTCCCCCCATGTGGGAGACTAGGGTTTGATTCCTGGCCTCGGTAACTATGCTATGCTACACTAATAAGAGTCCTTGGGCAAGACTCCTACCTGTAACCTGGTAAGTTTCTCTGAACAAGGGTGTCAGCTCAGTGCCATACATGTATCCTTAAGAACCATCCGTGCAGGGAAACACCCACACACTAGAACACGGAACAGTGGGCAGCCCTATCTATGGTGCCCAGGGAGCATTTGGAGGTTAGGTACCTTGTTCAAAGAAACTTCAGTCATATACTTTTGGTTCAAGGAATTGAACTTGTGATCTTTCAATCACAAGGCTGGTTCCTTAGGCTCCAGCCCATGCTAATTACTCCCGATGAGCAGTAATGTTAACATTACCCTTCTCTGGAACCAAGGGGCCCAAAAAAAAAAACAGCCCCCAGACCACCAACCTTTATAGCTGGCACTATGCGTTCTAATAAGATGCGTTCCTCCAGCATCCACCAAACCCATATCCGTCCATCAGACCACCAGATAGTAAAGTGTGATTCATCACTCCAGAAAACACATTTTCACTGATCCAGCATCCAGTGGTGGAATGCTTTACACCACTCCAGCTGATGCTTGGAATTATGCATAGTGAGCTTGTGTGCAGCTGCTCAGGCATGGAAACCCATTTCAGGAAGCTCCCAGTGCATAGTTCTAGCACTGATGTTTCTTCCAGAGGCAATTTGGAAAGTGAGTGACGCAAGTGAGGGTAGGCAATTGTTATATGCCACTTGCTATGTGTTTCAGCATGGAAGCCCAGAGGGGAAACATGGGTACGATAAAATAAATAAATATAAATTAATGTTTACAATTCATGCACACGTTTTTCTTAATTATTACCAAAATTAACACTTTATTTACTTGTTTTCTTTTAATCATGTGTATGTTTTCTTTTATTCATGTACACGATTTCTTAATTCGTTAACACAATTAGCACAATTAACACATTGTTCACTTCTTTTCCTTTAACTTTCTTTTATTCTTTTATTTAAATGTTCTCACATTGTGTACAAGCTGACTCACAGTTCTCTGAAAGTGCCTGATCGAACAAAACAAAACCTGTTCTAATGTGCTTAGATTTATGTGATAATATATAGAAATGCTCTATGCATTATAATAGCTATACTTCACAGCCTGTAAACAGCATGCAGATTCATCATTGCTACCTCAGTTTCCCTAAACCACAACCTTAACAACAACTTATTATACACTCACTAGTCCAAAACTGTGTGGTAGTACTTTCAGGCTTTTGTAGACAGTGTTACATGAGGATGGTGCGGGATGTGTAATAGGATTCATAGATTAAGAAGAGGTGGTGCAATGCAGTGAAGGTCTCATTTGATGCATGGAAAATGTATGCAAGCAGATGTTAATGATTGGCTAAAAGGAGAGACTGCATTTGGGTGTGCCAAAGACCATAGTGTGAAGGAAGTAGCTGAATCTGCAGGTGTATGGAAGTGTACGGTCATATGGGTCTACCAGCAGTGGCTAAAATCCCAGTCTGCAGGAAACTCTCCTCAGAATTGTGCCAGTGAAGTCTTCCACCAAATCTGGCCCAACTGTGCAATTCGTTGATGCAGGAGTATCTGAATATTGATGTGGCCTACATGCAGAAACTTGTCCTGTCCATGCCATTGTGCTTGTGTAGGCGTTACACACTATTATTATTATTATTATGTGGTTCTTTATATGTACAATGGAAGTAATAAATAGTTGATCCCTTGCTGATTTTGTAAGTTTGCCCACTGACAAAGATATGAACAGTCTATCATTTTAAGGGTAGGTTTATTTTCACAGTGAGAGATAGAATATCAAAAAAAAAAAATAATCCAGAAAATTGTATTGTATAAAATATATAAAATTAATTGCATTTTGCAGAGAGAAATAAGTATTTGATCCCCCAAGCAAACAAGACTTAATACTTGGTGGCAAACCCATTGTGTATATGTCAGGCGGGATTTTGGTCCACGCCTCTATGCAGATCATCTTTAAATCATTAAGATTTTGAGGCTGTCGCTTGGCAACTTGGACCTTCAGCTCCCTCCATAAGTTTTCTACGGGATTAAGGTCTGAAAACTGGCTAGGCCACTCCATGACCTTAATGTGCTTCATTTTGAGCCACTCCTCTGTTGCCTTGGCTGTATGTTTTGGGTCATTGTCGTGCTGGAAGACCCAGCCACGACCCATTTTTAATGTCCTGGTGGAGGGAAGGAGGATGTCACTCAGGATTTTATAGTACATGGCTCCATCCATTCTCCCATTGATGCGGTGAAGTAGTCCTGTGCCCTTAGCAGAGAAACACCCCCAAAACATAATGTTTCAACTTCCATGCCTGACAGTGGGGACGATGTTCTTTGGGTCATAGTCAGCAGTTCTCTTCCTCCAAAAACGGCAAGTTGAGTTAATGCCAAAGACCACAGCACCTTCTCCCAATCACTCTGAGAATCATCCAGGTGTTCATTGGCAAACTTCAGATGGGCCTGCACATGTGCCTTCTTGAGCAGGGGGACCTTGGGGGCACTGCAGGATGTTAATCCATTACGGCGTGATGTGTTACCAATGGTTTTCTTGGTGACTGCAGTCCCAGCTGCCTTAAGATCATTAACAGGTTCCCCCTGTGCAGTTTTAGGCTGATTTCTCACCTTCCTCATGATCAAGGATGCCCCACCAGGTGAGATTTTGCATGGAGCCCCAGATCGAGGTCGTTTGACAGTCAATTTTTATTTCTTCCATTTTCTTACAATGGCACCAACAGTTTCTCCTTCTCACCCAGCTTACTTAAGGTTTTGTAGCCCATTCCAGCCTTGTGCAGGTCTATGGTCTTGTCCCTGACATCCTTAGAAAGCCATTTGGCCTTGCCCATGTTGGAGAGGTTAGAGTCTGAGTGATTAACTGAGTCTCTGGACAGGTGTCTTTTATACAGGGAACAATTTAAGACAGCTGTCTTTAATGCAGGTAATGAGTTGATTAGGAGCGTCTAACTGGTCTGTAGGAGCCAGAACTCGTAATGTTTGCTAGAGGGATCAAATACTTAACTTCTCTCTGCAAAATGCAATTAAATTTCTATATTTTATACAATGTAATTTTCTGGATATTCTTTTTGATATTCTATCTCTCATGATAGACTGTTCATATCTTTGTCAGTGGGCAAACTTACAAAATCAGCAAGGGATCAAATATTTATTTCCTCCACTGTATATATACAGTATATCGATATACAAAATCTTCTAGTATAAGAACATCAGTTTAACTAGCATATATGATAATTTGCATGAAAAGCAATTTGCACTACCCTGCTGCCAAATCTGAACATTAAACAATTAGTTTTACTCTTGAACAAATACATTCATGTGACCTCATATAGACATCTATAGACGTCTCCACACACCACATGCCATTCACTTAGCATACTTGCCAGAACAGCTATTCAGCTTTAATTCACTGCTAGGATTTCCTCCACACTTCTTCTCCCATGAACGGCTAAAATTACAGTCTGAAACCTGTGAAAGATTTTACCTCACGCTTGCGTTTGATAAATTGAGATGAGAAGGCAAGCAGACGCTGCAGGAGATGTCTCATGCAGATATGTATTCTAAAATGATATGGCTAAAATAACGGTGGTTGAAGAATACTGCAATTAATAGCAGTAGGTGATAAATCAATTTAAAACAGCTTTGCAGAGGGCATCGTAAATCAATTCTGGTACATGCTAGAAATGCTGAGGTTTGGTTTCTCCTGTTCTGCATCAGCCACACACACACATATGCTGGCTTATTTGAGATCTCATTGCTTGCACACACACCCACACACATGCTATCTGTGTCTGATGGGTAAACTTCTCAAGTGAGAGGCAGAATCCAACCCCAGCCTGCCAGAAAAGGACACCATTAACTTCTCACGAGCCAGCATGTGCTATTGATTTCGTAATGCAGCCCCCAAGGCCACGCTGCATTAGCCGCCGGTCTTCGGCGAGCTACATTCCCTGATGACCACATAATCAAGGAAGTGCTCTTTGCATTATGACCCATTTCAAGTGCGCAAGTGATTCATAATCCTTCCACTGATGTCTGGGCAGGCCAAGATTTCACTGATAATGCTTTTGGCGAAATAGAGTTGCGAGCAAGCCACAAACCTCGATTTATGCGGGTTAATGTACTTCAGATCATCAGCTGGGATGCTTGTGTGATTGTTTTTATGTGCTGCAAATCTCCCATCGTTTGGTCCAGTTTTATGTCGAGTTCACTTTGAATTATTTAAGAAATTTATGAGGAACGGAACAATAGAAATGGTCGTAAAATTACATGGAAACTATTGTGCTCCATGACCTTCCATTCAAAGATAATGACACTTTTTTATCCTGTAAAATTACCATTTTGGAGACATAAGCTTTTGTACTAACTTGCATGATAATAATAACTAACCCATAAGAGCCCACAGTGACATATGTGTCACAAGCCCTTTAAAAGTCTGTAACATTCTTTATACAGCTGTATCCTTCACCTAAACACTCCTTGAGTGACCTATACCGAACATCCTGGATGCAATCACATGACAGTTGGTGAACATATGACCTCATTTAGAAAATGGCGATGTGTTTGGTTAGTGCAGTTAGAGACAAAACCAGCTAATTTTAAAGTCTTGTTTTTGTACCTATAAGATTTCAACCCATTTAAGAGCTCTAATGTTCTGATAACGTGTTCTATATTACATATACCCATATCCTATATCACATATACCCATATTCTATATTACATATGCCCATATTCTATATCTCATATACCCATATTCTATATTACATATACCCATATTCTATATCACATATACCCATAGTCTATATTACATATACCCATATTCTATATCACATATACCCATATTCTATATTACATATGCCCATATTCTATATCACATATACCCATATTCTATATCACATATACCCATATCCTATATTACATATATCCATATTCTATATTACATATACCCATATTCTATATCACATATACCCATATTCTATATTACATATAGCCATATTCTATATCACATATACCCATATTCTAAATTATATATGCCCATATTCTATATTACATATGCACATATTCTATATCACATATAGCCATATTCTATATTACATATACCCATATTCTATATCACATATACCCATATGCTATATTACATACGCCCATATTCTATATTACATTTACCCATATTCTGTATTACATATACCCATATTCTATATAACATATACCCATATTCTATATTACATATACCCATGTTCTATATTACGTATATACCCATTTCTAGAACACCATACGCCATTTCTAGAACACCATGATGGAATACCAGTTATGAAATCCTTCTTGTTGTGACATATGCTACCAGTATTATGACTCTATAATACTTACAGAAGACGCCATGTGACCTCTTTGTCACAATAAGACTGATCTTTTATGATCTTATAACAGACCCTTCATTATTTCTCTTAAGGGTAAACAGGTCTGGGCTCCTATCGGTTAAGTATTTATGTTGGATTTTTCATATATTTAAATCTAAGTAACAACAACCTCCACTCCACCCCACCCACCCCCCACACACACTATATATAAAGATGGTACCCAGGCAGTCTCAAACTTTCTGCTACACAGTGTCTGATTTTATAGTTCTACTGACCACAACTACCAGAACTGTCAGTAACGCTTTTATTAGTGTTGTCTCAGAGGTCAAGCCTCCACTGAGGCAGGAGAAAGCTTGCTGGCACTGGAATATGAAGGGTCTTGTTCAGTGCACGGTCAGTCACAATCAAGGCGGGCTCAGTAAGTGACCCTCCCCCAGGGGGAGACTGCAATCATTGGTCTACAACATGTAACAGGCTGCAAGCCAGGAGAACCGAGGCTCAGCTGAGAAAATGGAAGTCAATGGAGGAAATACCTTCCAGTTTTGTGGATGTAGATGGTTATGTAATAAACTGTCTATATTGATGATCATCTTCCACACCTTTTCTATCACCCTTCGATCTCCAACTGCTGTAGTGTCAAAATATTAGTGTGTAAAAGCTCATTAACAACACCTTCATGTGACAGTGACGCATCCCTTCCATATGCGCTAAAAGACTTCAATGCACAATTTGAAGGTTTTAGAGAATGTGTGGACCATATCGCACATCTTCAGTATCTCTCTAAGCAGCGCTGTCATTCCAGTATGCCACAAGGCCACCAACATTGTCCCAGCAAGGAAGTCTCCAGGGTCTTGCCTCAATGACTACCATCCTACAATCCCCCTCCTATCATCATTAGCTTTAAGAGGCTTGTAATAAGGCTCACCAAGACCCAGCAATCTCTTTCCCTGGACCCTCTACAGTTTGCATATTGCCCCAACCACTCTACAGATGACACCACAGCTGCCACTGTTCAGCTGACCCGTGCTCACCTTAAGCAAACAGCCCTTATGTAAGGATGCTGTTTGTAGGCTTCAGTTCAGAATTCAATGCCATCATTCCTCAGCACCTTGTTGGAAAGCTGAGCCGTTGGGCCTAAACACCTCCCTCTGAAACAGGATACTGGACTTCCTTCCTAAGAGACCTCAGTCAGTCCTAATCAGGAGCAGCATGTCTAACAGTACCACTAGAGCACCCCCAGGGTTGTGTACTTATTCCACCGCTGGTCGCTTATGACTGTGTGGCAGCGCACAGTACAAAGCACTTTAAAAAGTTTCCTGATGATACAATTGTGATTGGTCTCATCAGCAAGAATGATGAGTCTTGCAGAATATGGACACGACAAAAAAGCAGAGAATCTCACCTGGCTCCTAAAGTCCAGCTTCATAGCCAAGCAAGCCCAGCAGCGGCTGTATTTCCTCTGGAAGACCCTTTAGCGCATAGTGAGGACAGCTGAACAGATCATTGGGCTCTTTCTTCTCTCCATCACAGATATTTATACCACACGTTGCATCCAAAATGCCACCAGCATTGCAGATGACCCTACACACCCCTCACACAAATTGTTCTCTCTTCTGCCATCTGGAAGAAGGTACCGTAGCATTCAAGCCCTCACAGCCAGGCTGTGCAACAGCATCTTTCCACAAGCCACCTGATTCCGCAATTCCCAGGGACTGAACTGACGGACACCTGCATGCATAACAAATAACACCATCTCGCTCCTGCTGCTTGCAACTCTGGACTCTATCTGAAATGCTTTATTAAAATATAATATAATTAAATATAATTTTTCTGGTTTCTACTTCAGTGACTGCTATTCATATATGCTAGCCTATTTTCCAATATGTTATAGTATATTACATCATTCTTTCCTCAACTCTACTTACAGTAATGTGTACTGTATTGGTTCCATGTCCTCTCTTTATATGTGTTGCACTGTGTGTATTGTATTGTTCTGGCTATAAAATACTATATTCACGTGCACCAGGGAATCAGAGGGTTATACAGCCTGGTGCTTTTACTCCTTTCAGGGTGGCAGGCTAAACCTACCACCAGTATTAGACAGCCGTAATATAGAGCAATGTCCACGGTGGATGATCACAGAGGTGAAAGCGGCAAAGACGTCATTTCAACAGACTGGAAGAAGGCAATGGTAAATTACTTTTGTTCTTCATCGCATGGATAGGCACAGCAGAATGACGGTCCAGATAAGAGATACCATAAGCCGGGACCCTCAGATCGGAAGGCAATCATCATATGAGAGAGACAGCTTGTGTGTAGGAAGCGGCTAGATTAAAGCCTTCTGAATGTCTATTGCTGATATTGACCAGCGAGGACAGAGGATTCAAAGCTGCCAAAACAATCACAGAACTTAAAATGTACAGAGTACGAATCATGGTAAGGTCAAAATAGTGAAACTAGAAAATATCTAAGGGGAAAAGGGGAAAAGAACAATGAGCAGCAAAATGTATACAATACTGGATTGTAATTTTGAACAGGAATATTTGATAAGCCATTAAGAACCCTGAAGACCCAATGAGAAGACTGGAGGAACACGATGGCTCGCCATCTTGATGGCACCTAATAATATACAGTAATGGGATTATATGGTCATATAATTTCAGCTTTATACTATTATATAATATCTAGCATACTGGGCAGTAAAATCCATTTAAATCACTAAATATATATATATTTTAATAGATATTGAAACATTTATTGATAAACCAATATCTCTGAAGTTATAGACCGTCGTCTACTGTCACTCCAAAATAAATGTAAGATTTCACTTGTAACAAGAATGTTAAATAATCTATAAAATACTCTTTAAATTAGTGTACGTACAATATATATACATATACAGTACATACATATACAATATATACATATACAGTACATACATATACAGTACATGTATAGCAAATTAATTAAAAGAACTAAAGTATTTACCTTCAAATGCTTATCATACAAATACTATGGAGAGTAAAAGGTTTGTTTTCACTCTAATGTCATATTAGTTAGTTAGTTAGATGGCTAGCTGGCTTACCTAGCTAGGTTATCATCTATTATTCTAGAAATGAATGTTAAATCAGTTTACCTGTACTTCCAGGTCATTATTTTTAGCATTAATGTGTTTTTTCATTGTCACAATATGACTGTAAAATCAGTTTATTGTTAATAACGTATTATTATGATTTCAGGCTTGTATGGGGCATTTTGTTACAGAATGTCCTCTGTGAAGTTAACAGTTCTGAAAAGCTTTTCTTTGCCCTCGTGATGCAAGAAGAGGTGGGCATATCTTTTCTTTTTTATATGCATACAAACAGTCGTCCATGTCTGAGCTAAGCCTGATTTGACTATGTCACAGCAGTTAAAGTAACCTTTCAGGTAATATTTGTGTAATGAACAGGGTAAGCCTACCTATTAAGCTCACCAAAATCTACATTTAAATATTTTTAGATCACAAGGCACTGATTCCAGTAGCATAATTGATGTTAAAATTGAGTAGTATTCTCTTATACAATGTTACTGAACTGAATTTAAATGTATTTTTATAGTTTAAAATAAAATATATACTGTACATACACTCTACCATACCTTTGGAAACACTGTGCTGTAATTTTTTATTTTTGTCTTGTCATCAAGCTTCACAGCACTCAAATGTAGGACCGCAGAGGAGCAGCAGTCTTCACCTTTTCCCTCTTTAGTAGTAAGACGATTCATTATAATCGAGCCCAATCATGTGCTGAAATTCGGATTTCATATCCTGCCCTGGCCTGCTAATGTTTGTCTGTCCTCTCTGGCTTTCTGTTTATGTCTTGTCGTGTCCAAGTGCTCGTTGTTGTTCTGTCCCATGTGCTTCTGTTTGTTTTGGTTTTTGGCTCCTCGTTCTCCGTCCCCTTGTCAATCCTCTCACCTGTCCTTGGTTTGTAGCTCCGCCCCTTCCCAGTTGTTCCATGTTAGTCTTTGTTCCCTTATACTCCCTGTAGTCACCTGTGTTCTTGCTTGGTGTTTTGTCTTTCTACTGGTCTTTTGTCTACCTGCTGGTTGTTTTCTCCATGTCGGTCTGTTGTTGTTACCCAGTTCAGTGTTTCTGGTTTCTTTGGTTTTGTTTGCTCTGATTTGTTCTGTTTATTAAAATGATTGCACGTGTGTCCTGCCTCTCTGTCCTGTCCCAATGTAACACAGGAACTGATCTTTTGATTTATTGTTTATAAAATGTTATTGTTAAACTGTCTGCTTGGACCACAATGTGAAGCTCTTACAAGTCTTGAGAACATAAGAGCCATAGAAGATGGGAACACACTCAGCCCAGCAGCATCTGGTATCTTATCTGGTATCCCTAGGCCTGATCTGTGTCACACAAGCATAGCTTGGTAAAACTATGTGATGATATTTCCATGTAGCTCTGATTGTAAAATTTTGAATTTATCAGATCAACTATGTGCTGGCTCAAAAACAGCCATGGCATGAGTTGATTGCCTAAACCAAGAAGGCTCGCCTGGCCAGGTAATATTTTGACAGTTTTGTTAAACAGATTGTTAGACAGATTGTTAAACATATTTTTTCACATGCACAGTACAGTACAAAGCTGTTTTGAGGTCACTTAGCAGATTTAGCAGAGATCACGGTCTATGTTAATGGTCGAGTTCCTTGGACCACTTTAGGGTTAAAAGAAAAAACTGCATGTCAGACCATTCATATTTCTGTACAATAGACAGGTCGTGTCTCCCTGACCTTTACATATAGTATGGTGTGTTGCTTGTCTCCAAAGTATTATTATAATTCATTACTTGATTTAGCCAAATTTCTTTCTGTTTTAAATGAATAGAAATCTAGCTGGTAAAATATGCCCATAGACCTTGAGGTACTAATGGTATTCATTATGTTGAAAGTAATTAAAAGAATTAGTTGTTTCTTGTTTGCCTTTCTTCTTTAATTGTATTAATAAATATGTAACTTGGCGGTTTTGTTTGATCGTAGCATATAGCTTTCCTAATATTACCTTGAAACATATTGTGTTTGGTAAAATTGGTGCCCGGACGAGTCCTATTTTAACATTTAAAAAAATAGAAGACGTATCTCCTTCCAGAGATTTTTGTTGACAAACAATGCTAAAACGCTTACTGCATCCGTCACAGTAGCATGACTTCAAAGATAAAGAATCCAGGTCCTGAACTGGCCTGCCTGCAGTCCAGACCATTCATAAAATTAAAAATTCGGCAAAGACGACCCAAGACTGTGGAGCAGCTGGAATCCTACATCGGAAAAGAAGGGGACATTTCTTTCCCACAACTCCAGCCATTGAGCTCCTCACCTTTCAGATATTTGTGCTGTGGTTAGAAGAAAAGGGGATGCTACACAACGGTAGACATGGCCCTGTGGCAATTTCTTTGAGATGCAATGCTGCTATTAAGTTGTGTTCAGATGAGTTCAAAGAATTTTTGAAATTCAGCATCTGTGTTTTATGTTCTATTGTAAACAAAATATGGCTCTGTGAGATTTGTAGGTCATTGCAAGTCATTTTTATTTACATTTATTTACATTTGACTCAGGGGTGCTTCATCTACTGTCCATTTGAAGCTCCATCAGCTTGTCTGTTTGATGGTATGCATCCTCTCTAATCTGTGCCACTGCTCTAGAGGAAGAGAAAGTTGTTGTGGTGGCTATGTTACCCATGTTCCTCTTTGCAGCATCTCCCAGAATAGACTCATCCAGACCCAGGCAGATCAAAGCCGCCCTCCTTGTGTGCTGGGTTCCAGCTGCAGTATTGCCGCCAAGCTGCTGCTTCCAATCCAGAGGCTTCTGTCTTCAAGCCTGGGCACGCGCCATTCCCACATTAAGGACGCTCAAGCTTTGATGCCCGTTTTGCTGTGACTGAGCACCTACCTGTGCTCTCAGTGGGGCTGAGCATGAGAAGCTAAAGGATGAAAGAGAAGGAAAACAAGGACACAATCCCTTGTTCCAGCGGTCTTCAAGGTGCCGGGAAGGGAAAGCTGGCCGTCTGCCGTGAAGCCTTTGGAGTAAGATGATTGACGTCAATGAGAAAGTAAGCAGCTGTCGTGCAAGCATGACTTTCTTTCTCCTTCTGTTTCTTTCTCCCCTCTCTCTCCCAGCACTTCAGACTAATCAAGATGCAGACTGCTTCACAGACTTCTCCTGACCTCCTCCCTCCGTTCTCCTCCTCCTTTACAGTGTGAAGGAGACCCTAATAGACCTTGGCTGAAGTATCAGGCCCACACTAATTTCTGATAAGCATTCGTCTCTCTGCAGTGGTTTATACTGTTAAAAGCGTCCGCCTTTTCTCTCTGATCTTGGGTAATGGCGCACAAATGATTATTCTTCCATTTGTGATGGTGACAAATAGGGCTGATTGTGGCTGCTTTCCAGGCCATAAATCCCCTCCTTACATCTCCCTCAACTGCTGCTCCTGTCCTTTTGTTGAGCGTGCAGTTTCATGCTTCATATAGTACCCTCTAAAAGCATGAATCCCCTGTAAAACAATGTATTAGTCATACTCTGCTGCCCAGGAATCGCCTATGCAACAGTGAGTGGCATGTTGGGCCACCATTGAATGAGGGAGATGAATAATACAACGATGCAGTTTTACTCAGAGGAACGAGTCTGGCCTTAGTAACCCCTATGGTTGGGGTGGTTATGGTAATTATCATTATGCTGACTGGAATAAAGCCAATTTTGCACAGCATTATGATATGTTAATCATAGAGACTAAATTATATCTCTAAAATGATGTTAATATCCCTGTAAAATACATAAATAAACAGGTAACCAAATAAACACAGCATATATTACCAAAAATGAGGAAAGTAAACTTCATTACAGCCAAGTTTTTTCCTCCCCAGTTCAGCTATGGCAAATACTAACCGTCGGTTAGGTGTGTCCCCTTCACCCACTACCACCAAACTGTGAGGATGAGGGCTAGGAACTGCTTTCTCTGAGGCACATTAAGTCTGTAGGGTTTGCTTTTACTGGTATTTGACTGGAATTGTGTTTGCACCCAGAGGAATCTGTATACTGCATTAAACCCATCCGTGAAGTGAAACACCCACATAGACACACGCACTAGTTAACAAACACAAGGTGACAGTGTGTTCACTGAGTGGGCGACCCTATCCACAGCACCCAGGAGTAATTGGGGGGGTTAGGTGCCTTGATCAAGGGCATTTCAGTCACACCCTGTTGGTTCAAGGCTGGTTCCCTAACCCCCAGCCCATGGCGGCCCCATATAACCTATAAACCTCTTTACCTATTAAGACCATGCCATTTAACAGAGGAGCTCCAGGGGCCTAAACCTTCAATTCTGAGGTTTATTACAGCCTAGGGCTTCTTTGGAGTTATAGGTAAAGGAATGGTTGGGTAAAAAAACACCTCGGTCTTCATTAAGGTGGTGCTGTCTTGTTGATGTGGACACCACAGATTTATGTCATTTCTTTTTATGGATTACAGTCAATCTTTATTTTTCAATATTCTTATGGAAGATAGCTATGCACCTTTTCAAATTGGCAACAGGCAGTTCAATGAGTTTGGAAAAGAAGGCTAACTGTCTTCTGTTTCATCAGCAAATAGATGTATACAGTGCCTAGCACTGTGCTGAGTCATGGGGAGAGGGATGACCATTCTACCCACTCAAAAAGAGTAAGCCCAAGTACATTCTAATGGACTCCTGTCAACGTACGACTGGGACATCGCTAAAGATAAAACTTGTGGTTTATATGAGGTGGGATTGGAATCACAGTCTGATGTAGCCTGCCGATGTTAACAATTAAATATTTCATATATTACCGAGTTATTTTTTGTATAATCACTGATTCAGCATGAGAAGCTTTGAGCAAGACGTAGAGCTCCAAACATTGTTATTCTGAAAAGGCAAACTGGATTCAGGTGAAATGTAGTAACCTGCTTTTGTTTTCTTTCTGAGATCCTCTAACAGCATGAGGAACAGTTTGTGGAACAGGTTTTTTTTTATTTCAGGGCTATTCTTAAAACCTCACATCTCTATGTCTGTCTAGTCCATAAATAAATAAATACGTACCTAAATAAACACAGAGCCCCGGTGTACACCCCGGCCTGCCATATTCCCCCACCTAATGGATACTTTGTTTTTGACTCACTCCAAAGAGAAAGACAAGAGTTTATTTTTCACGGAAAAACAACATGCTGACCATTAACTATATAAAATGTATGTATGTAAACATAAAATGTATGTATGTCACTTTATATATAATCCTTCTACCTCACATCTCTAAGTGCAATACTGCTTATGCTGCTCCTTTAATGTCTGTACATGCTTTTCTATTTATTATGTTATAGGCAATGTCTTATACATGCACATTTATGTATATAGACAAATCTCCTTAATTCAGCTCTATTTATTTATTCTGATTAATGTATGTACATACTTCATAGAACACTTTTATATGCACATAGACTCTGTTATTTAAATGTATGTCATTTTGTGATTGATAGCTCTTCTGTAACCTCTGCCCTTTTTATTGTAATAATGTATGTCTTACTTGTGCAATACGTACAGAACTGTGACACTGCAATTTCCTTCGGGATCAATAAAGTGTTATCTTATCTTATCTCTTATCTTATTTTATGTGTAAAATGGATTTTAAGCTACACAAACTTAATTAAACTGAAAAAAGTTAGTGTATAAATAAACACCCAATGTATATAAATGGTGGGGCGCTGCCACCTATGCAGTCTGCATCACTGGTGTTAATTATAATCTGACAGATGTTTTTTAATGCTGACATCCACTGTAATTAACTGTATGTTATTAATACATTTGTGGTAGACAGAAACTAGTTACATTCACTCAGCTACATGTATGTTTTAAAGAATTGTCACTTTTCTGAGTATTATAAAACACAAAGACATTTGCTTGGAAGCCCCTGTCAGTCAAGTCATTTACATTTAAGGCATTTAGCAGACGCTCTTATCCAGAGCGACTTACAACCGTGCTTAGTGTTCCGTTGGGTAATATTCCAGCTAGTAGGAAGTTTAGAGCCTACAACTCACCACGAGCTCAGACACTGCCCGAACAAGGGCCAGTGCTGGTACCTAGAGATTAATACACAGACATAAAGTAAGTAAACCATTACCTGGCAACCCCAACACAGTGCTCACTCCTATAGAGGAGAAAAGGTCATTGTAAGTGCAACACAATACACACAATTTATACATCTACTAGAGCTCACTCACTTAAGTGCATTAAGAAGAGATGGGTCTTCAGTCTGCCTTTGAAGACCGCGAGAGACTCTGCTGTTCTGACGTCCAGTGGGAGTTCATTCCACCATCTGGGAGCCAGGACAGAGAAGAGTTTGGATGCTTGTCTTCCATGTGTCCTCAGGGATGGTGGTTCGAGACGAGCTGTACTTGAAGCACGAAGGGCTCGAGGTACAGCTCAACTCTTCACCATTGCCATAAGGTAGGGAGGGGCTGGTCCATTCTTGGCTTTGTAGGCCAGTATCAGAGTTTTAAATCTGATGTGGGCAGCAACAGGAAGCCAATGAAGGGAGCGCAGCAGTGGAGTGACGTGGGTGAACTTTGGAAGACTGAAGATGAGACGGGCTGCAGCGTTCTGGACAAGTTGCAAGGGCCTGATGGCCCGCAGAGGAAGACCAGCCAGGAGCGAGTTGCAGTAGTCTAGCCTTGAAATGACCAGAGACTGGACCAGCAGCTGGGTGGCTTCCCGAACAATAACATCAGTGAAGAATGCTTGTGTGCTTGAGTGTTTATGACAGGAATGTGTAAAACTCTCGAAAGCATCTCGAAATAATGACTTACTGTTCTCACCTGTTCTTTTGGAACTCAAGTCAAAATGACTTATTTCCTCAAAATGTTAATATGATCTAAAAAATAACGTACGATGTCGTCAGACCGAATTTGTCTTAAAATTAATTTTGACTTAATTTAAGTTGTTTTAACTTAAGAACATTATTGTTCAGGCTGTCTCAACATATTGAGTTATTTCAGTTTCAAATAGTTAGCTAACAGAACAAAAATCTCTCTTTTTATGCCCAGAAACTTATTTCATGCAAAATATTACGGGAACCTGGGCAACCTTTTTTAAGGTTAAAACCACCATGATTTTATTTACAGTTTAAGAATAATAATAATTCAAAATAATGTTTGTTTTCTTTTTAACTTTCTAGAATTAACTCAAATAATGACTTGATCATAAATAAAAATCACAAAACTTTTTGACTGTCAAGATGATAAGTGACTATTTCATGATATTTATATTAACATAAGTGATAAATTTGAGAAATTAGCTCATTGTTTTGGCCATAGTTACTATGAGATATCTATATGAGATGAAATATGAGAAGTCCTAATTCTGAGAGAGTAAGTCATTATTATGAGATAAAAGTCCTAGGTTCAAGAAAACAGGACCATATTCTGCCCAGTTTGTGAGACTTTTTACTATAGGCTTCCATGCATTTGTGAGGAATGGTATCCCCTTCATACAGCATAAAAGTGAAGTCATTAACATTAGTTATTTTTTATGTGTTTAATATCAATATATCATATTGTTGACAGCATCCAACATGATGTATGATTGGCCACATCTCAAAGTTCTACCATTTTATTTAGGACCACAGGGATCCCAAAAAGAGAAAAACAGGTCCAAACATTTCCCACGCCGATCGAAGCTCAATGTGCTACAAAGTTCAGCTGCAAATGTCTAATTATTGAGGTAGTTACTTCAGCACTTTTTCTTCTACTTATCCAGCTTTGACTTGAGTGAGGGCTTAGACTCGGCATATACCTGAAAACAGCTCAGACTCGTTTCAGCATACTGCACACTTGTGTATATGTACAATGTCAAACTTCAAGTGAATGAAATTGAGCTACGTTTTTATTTGAAAATATGCCCATGGTTGAACATTACTTTATCATACTCAGTCTCTCCACTCTGCACCAATATTTTCCCTTTTTCTGATTAGGCCATAGTTCATTGATCACCTGATGCG
The DNA here is from genome assembly GCA_024036415.1 of Prochilodus magdalenae. Classification (NCBI taxonomy): domain Eukaryota; kingdom Metazoa; phylum Chordata; class Actinopteri; order Characiformes; family Prochilodontidae; genus Prochilodus; species Prochilodus magdalenae. The sequence continues at coordinate 285,151 of JAMWET010006363.1, read as the reverse complement.
GAAAGTACTGATGATTTCTCGGCTTTATGGTCTATGTAATAACCACTCCATGATGATTTAGAGTGGTGTTAAGGTCATTACTCTCTAGATGGTCATTTAGGAGTGCATGGGTATCGCTGGCCATAGCCTTTGCCCAAAGCCCATTAATAGAGTTCTCCACCCTCAAATAAATTGATAGCCAAAAGGGACTGTTCTAAAATGACTGGGGTTGGGGTGTGATGAAAGGATAGGGTAGTAATACATTTTTTGTGTGTGTGCTTAGGAAGACCGATTTTGTGCTTTATTCTCCCCCAGGCTTTTATTTCTCCAGGGTTTCCCTTACACTTTCAACACGAGGTTGGAGGTTTTGGCTTTACCTTTGTTATCCAGGTCTCTTTGCAGACGGGAGATGGGCACTCGAGTTAGCGACTCGAGTTCTAGTCGCACTTGAGTTGCATATAAATAGACTTCAGACTTAATGACTCCCTACTCGACTCGGACTCGGTCCAAAATAACACATGAACAACATTCTTTCCGTTACCATCCAGGCACGGTGTTCGGAAGTTACAGAAAAATAATCCCTTGTTTTGTGTACTTTATTTGGTTGATTGAGGACACGGGCCACGGACAAGGACGAATCACAACATCCGACTTCAGCGCGTGCGTGATATCAGTGAGCCAAGTGTAAACACAACGCTGTAGCATGGGTTCGGCGCAAGCGTACGTGGTAGCCTTTGGTTACAGGGAATTCAAAATCCTAGCATATAACAGAAGAGTGGCAACGTGCAGAGAGTGTGGAAAACAAATTAAAGACACTGGATCGACCACATCAAACTTCATAAGGCATCTGAACACACGCCCGGATAGGTTTGTGCTAGCCACTTAGCCATTTAGCCATCATTCCAGCTATATAACACAGTGTTAACCCCTTAAGCTGGCTTGAAACAGGAAGTGAGGCAGAGTATGGTGCCGAAACAAAAGTGATATTGCTTCTAGTTTGTTCTGTTTGAGAGTTGTAGAGCATGTCATTTTTGTGAGTGAATATTGTAAGGAAATATGTAACATTTAAACAAAAAAAGAAAATAAATATTGGACTGTAAAAAAATACAGTTGTGTTTTGCACTGAGTTAATCTGTTGTGTTTTATTAATCTACATTTTTTTAAATACTATATTAACTATATATGCTTTGTGTAAATTGACTTAAGACTTTACCTGAGACTCTTTAGACTCTAGCCTAAAGACTCGTGACTTGACTTGGACTCTAACCTACAGACTCGTGACTTGACTTGGACTTGTATTCTGTGACTTGTGGCCATCTCTGCTTCTCAGCACTGCAATTGTTTAGGCTATACAAACATCACGTTGCATGATGATTTGTACTAAATCTCCTGAAACATTTGTTGTGCCAAACTTTGGTAAATGAAATTAGTAAAGGCTCATTTCTTTTAGCTGGCTCAGTGTGCATTTGCTGTTTGTTCGATGTCGGTATGTTGGAGCTGTATGCTGCAGCAGCTCTGGCGTGTAATGGAATATAAGACTTCTTATAATATTTACTGTAAATATCAGAGCGCACAGCAGAACACCAGCCTCTTCGCTAATATCTCGCCCTATTAGACTTGTTGAAGAACAGATGCAGGAGCAAATACGAAAAAGCTGAATGAATGTAATATCCAAAGCACCGTGAGAACCATCTTATGGTAAAGCATTTGATAGCGCCGCTGGACAGATAACGGCTGAGGGAAAAAATCATTAGTCTCGTGCGTGAGCCGCAACCTCTTAAGACTAATTGTGAGTCAGAGAGTTTAGAATTAATCCACTCTTTTATTTTATAAAAAAATTACACACCATAAAAATTACATGTACAAAACTATAAGATTTGAAATTGATTATGTACAATTACAAAAGAAAATGCCAAATAAAAGTGACAGACCAATCAAATCAAATCAAAGCAAATTATAATAATATTAATAATAATATACTTGTGCTCCCAAGTGGACCTGTTTGTCACCATTTACTCATCGGTTTGAGTCCTGTTTCAGTTCTCACTGGGCAGATGGAGAATGACTGACATAGATAAGGAGGAAGAGGTCAGGTTGATGAGAGTGGCAGACGGGTGGCTTTCTTTTCCTCCTTCTAAAGTCCTCCATGTGGGTGAAGTCTGGATGTTGGTGCGGATGACAACAGGCGAATACCTAAAGGACAAACAAAAGACTAAGTTAAATCCTGAATTTGTCAAAAGGTTATTCACACTTATGTTATCAAAGGGAGTTCAGTTTTCCTTTATTACAGCTTCCATTTGTTTTCATGCTTGTTGTGTTTTCTGCTTCTTACAATCCCAACAATCCCAAACACATGCAGTGATGCTGGGGTCTGGACTCTGTGGTGGCCAGTCTATTGTCCTCACAGCATAAAGAGAAACAGTAACACCTGTAATGGTTTTTCAGATCTGAACCAGTAGTAGAGCTAGATTTAAGGACTGTTTATGTAATTGGGACAGTGTTGGGGGTCTACAAAGTGTAGCTACAGGTCTTCCATGTAGGCTGTACATGGAGTGTAAAGACACCACGTCAACGTCACCAAAGATAGTAACAGTGTCATGCCAGACTGTCATAGATTGAGAATGGCAGCAGGTCATCTTCAGTGATGAGTTCCACATTCGCCTTGGTAAAGACAACCGTGGTTTAGAGGCACCGTGGTCAAGATGAATGGTTTGTTGAATATGCATGGGATGGAATCAATGCAGAATACCATTAGCAACCTCTACAACTCCAAGCCACGGACGCCATACTGTGACAGTACCTCTGTATGTGTAGCTCTACAAAATTTAAATAGCAGTCTAAATGTATCATCGTTTATTGTCCCTGGTAACCTTTATCTTCCTTCCCAATAGCACTGCAATCCCACACTTCCTTCTGGGTACAACTATTCTTTTGATAGTGAGTGTCATTTGACTTTGAATTCTTTATGAAAGTGGATTATTTTATTAGTCATTTTCTCAGAAATGTCTTCTGAAAAATTGATAACATGGATACTAAAATAAGTGAAGACGTGATGACTTATTTACAGTACTGCACAGTACAGTACAACACAGTACTGTATATTCAAAATGCATTAGACATCAGTGCTTAGACTTGAAAATGGAAAATACACATACACTCACTCACGCACACACAAAATCACATCCACACACACATTTACACACCTAGATAAAGATAATCTTTGCCATCAGGAGCACATAATTACCCATATTTGATTGTATCAGAAACAGTACACAAAAATACAAAAATTAAAACGAATATAGTATGAATTAAACTCCACAATGTGCCTGAATAGTGATTAGATTGTAATCTGACTGATATTCCTTGTATCCTCTTAGTCTTATTTACCTGCTGGATTGTTGTTGGCTATCCAATTATGCAGATTAGCACAGATACTGAAGCCAAAGTTCACTAATGCGCTGTCTTAATATGAAAGCTTTTTTTCTGCATAGAAACCATTTGAAATCAGATTTTCCCCCTGAATGCTTAAACAATGGTTCTGCAACGTGCACTATTCAGAAGCTAGGACTGAAGACTAAACAATAGAATCAGCTCTCAAAGATTCACAGCAAGACTGGCTTTAGTACGAGACCAGGACAGATGGAGAGGACATTGTTGGTCCCACCACATAAATACAGCATGCAGCAATTACCAGTTTGGAATTGGAAATGATATTCTTATCCAACATACAAAACAATAACATGGTTGTCCTCAAGAGGTTCATGACCCTACACTTAACCTGAAGAACGAAGTCAGTTTACAATGTTTTTAGCCATGAGAAAATATGTACCGTGAAGGCAAAAGTGAAACTGTTTTCATTTTACATGCATGGACATATTAATATATCTCTGAAAGAGGCTTATTTGAACAGCCATTCATTTAAATGGTCATTCTATGCCAGGTGTGTCTAGTGTCTAGCTACACTGAGCTCTAGAGTAAAAGCATAAGCAGATTACTCTGTCACTAATGCCACAAAACGCTTATTCTGGTGCTGGGAAGTTGCAGTAGTGCGTAGGATCATCTTCCATAGCTCCAACACCAATCACTGTATGAGAGCATTTAGTGTGTGAAAACACATTCCAATCAACATGGCAGCTGCAGTTTGGCAAAGGTGGATGGAGGGGCTTCCATGCCATTTTGAAACTGATGCATTTTGATCACCCTTCAAAAACCCATCACCCATAAGGCAAACGGCATTCACACGATTGCTTTCATTTCATTGTAGAAAATCACACTTAACAAGCTGAATGCTCAGGCATCATCCCACTGCCAGACATGTTAATACAAGATTTCCTCACTCACACATAATAACACATGCCCTCACTCTAGTATACTTTAACAGTAGACTGTAATATGTCTACAGCACCAGTGCCTAAGTCATTAAGACACCCAGCTAGCCTGTCATTTCCTTTTAAATTCCCTAGTCAGAAGCTATACTCTCTGGGCTATATGTACATACATAACAAACCATTAGTGATAAGCACAGGTGCTTAATGACATGGTCAACCAATAGAGGTGCCTATGTTCAGAAATCACTATTTGGGCATTTCATACATTGCATCATGGGAGGACAAAGAAAAGTTCTGGTCAGTAATTCAGTGTAATCCCTAGTAAGAATTTCATTGTACAGTGCAACTGCTTGTGTCTCTGTGCGAATGACCATAAATGCTTGAAAATAGCATTGCCAAGGCTAACTCTGCTAGCTGATGTTAACTAGAAACATGTTGCCCAGAAACAGTACAGTATATTTACTACATACTATACAAGCCCCCCCATTATTTCTTTTTTGGCACTGTCTGTCCATCCCAACGGTCAACTAAATGTCTGTTCATGGCCTCTTTATTGATACTCAGATATCAAATTAAGTGAACATGCAGATCCCTACAAAGCACAGTGCTAAACACGTCACAAACATGCAATAATACAGAGGAGCCATTAGATAATGGCACTGCTAGGCTGCATTTATAGTGACTACCACAACTATAAATATACCATTCATATCAATAATTATTTTTATTATTGTAGATTATTTTGAGACAGTTCTAAAAATTAACAAAAAATATACATTCTTTAAAAAAAGGGTCTCTGATCTAGTGCTATTGAGTGCAACTGCTATCTATAGAACCATCAAACCTTAAAACCTTCACCATTTCTACACTGGAAACTTCCAGTCTCCTTGTCAAGACAGTGTCCTTATCAAAATTAGAGAAAGTGTTGTATAACTTTCAAGCTGCTCTCCACCTACAAGTATTAGCTTCTCCTTTTTTGGCTAGTTTAACCACAAGATGGCTGGCTTAACCACGGCATTTCAGGTGGAACACCAGCACAAGAGCAATCTTATCATTGTTGCTTGTAACTGTTAGGAGCAGTATTATTATTGTTGTTCTAGTTGTTTTGGCAGGCTTGTCACTGGTTATAGTTGCCGTGAACAAGGCAGAGAGTCAGAACTTACAGTGGCCTCAAAAGTGACCACAATGTTTCTGAAAAGAATGTTCAGCTAATTAAAGCTGTAGCTAACAGTTCCTCAATCGGTATAGTATCAGCCACCTTCATTTCGCTAGAATTGCTGATGAGACATACAGTTTGAAAGTTTTTCAGGTAAGGTTTGTGGAGCCTTTTTCATAAGGTTTGTGGAATAGTGTAACCACTAATATTTTTAGGGGCAAAAGCTGTTATAATGGTCGTCGTTGTTATAGGAAGTCTTTCAATAAAAGACACTGATTATAATGTGAGGCTAGTTGTGATTATTATCTGTGGCTAGTAGAGACTATTGATTGAAAGGAATGGCATATGCAATCAACCGGGCTTCCAACATCTAAACCCATATTTTATGTAATCCTCCCTTAAATGCCTAATTATGCAAATGCCTTTAGCCTTTTGCCATGCACATGCTGCATAAATTGCTGTTTAGGCTTGTTTATGCCTGAACGGTATGCAACAGAGCTACATCTGAAACTGCTACAGAAGGCTTAGCATATCTGGGCCCATATTTACCAAGCTTCTTAGAGCGAAAGTGCTGATAGGGTGTGTTCGCTTTAGTAAGATCATCATAAATAAGATATGAATTTGATCCTAAAGCAGCACTTCTACTCTGAGAAGCTTTGTAATTATGGGCCCCGGCTCCTATTTCCTTGTCACTGCATAAGCCTATCTGTTGTTGACCCAAGTATTTATGGGCTGATCAGAACCGAATTAAAAGGGCTACTATGTAGTTCAATGGGGAGTTATTCAAACTGGAGCTTGACTGCTTTGCTGATACCGACAGGCCTCTTTTTTACTGTAGTGGCAAATGGTTTTCAGGGCTATGCTGTGCAATTCCATGCTGGTGTGGATTTGAAATACTGATTACTGGTTTTCCGTCTGCTTGTGCTGCCAAATCACAACCAGAAAATACTAAAGAAAACTACACAGAAGAGTGGAACAGCCTAACACTCCCACACACACACCCATCACTGCAAAACACGTTTGAATATATCTGTCGCCCCAACAGTAGTCTTTTGTGTCCTATCAGGGTCTGTATCTTCTTAACTGTGATGTTGTTTGAGCATGACTTACGGAAACTGAGCCTGTGTTGTGGCGGGCTGCACCCATAGTCAACTAATTAAACTAGCATTAGCGTTTTAGCGCACAAAGAACCACACCACTTTTGTTTTTCCGTTTTTCTTTTTTCTATCTCACTTCCCAACCAGACTTTTGAGTCTTTGATCTCAGATATGAGTCCTTATCCTCTTTCTGTTTTTTAAGCATTTCCTGGAACCGAGTATATATTGAGAGGGGTAGCATCATATGTTCACATTAGCCTAGATTAACGGGCTACAGATGGGATGTAGCATTAAGCATTTCATGTAAAATCATATCTGTGTGGAAATGATGCTTTCCTTCCTGTTACTGAAAGGTGCTTCCATGCTCAGTTACTTTTTGGACCTTCAGTGGATAAAGTCCTTTACTACCAGTATTGACTTGAAATCTTCATCAGTGTCAATGGGAAATCATCGCAATTCTTTAAGCTTTAAGAAATAAATTTTTGAAGCGATGCATGAACAGTCAAAACCTTTTGAATTTTGTTTCCAAGCGTCATGGGTACGGCTATAGTGCAACAACAGAACAATTATGACTGAGCACTGAGCCACCATTCATTTTATAGATGACAATTGACTACTGGCAGCAGCACACAGATAATAAAGTCCTTAGAGGACAAGCTGTTCTTTGCTTTGGGTCTGGTAAAAGGATTCTGCAGCATCAGAACACTGACTAGAACATTGTTAGGCAAACAAAAACACAAGCTTGTAAGTGGAGATATTTATCACTTGTCTTCAACTGCATGCTTATTTCATTTCCTTTTCTTTTATCCTTTTTCTGTAAGACAGTGACACTTTGGTGGGCAATATGACAAAAATAACAGATATATTAACAGTATATGATAAGCATCACAATATTTTCTTTTTATATGGTTGGAATAGACAATTATAATAGAGAATAAAGAGTCAATAGTGGTGCAAAGTGACTATGAATCAAGTATTATACTATATATGTAGTGAAACTAAATTTATATATATATATATATATATATATATATATATATATATATATATATATATATATATATATATATATACTTGTGTGTGTTTTACATAATCTGTGACCTCAGTATTGGTGCAATGGCTATTTATGTGCTTATACTTTCATTTTCCACAATGCTTTGCTGGTAGTAACAATTTATTGATCATCTCCAATATGATTCTACAGCAATGAAACTTCCTGAGAACAACTAATGGTATATATTAAGGGTGTTTCATCTCTATGTAATGACATTTCATGTTAGCGAATCCAAAAAATATATAACAGCATTAGCTTACATTACAAATGAGACACGAAATGTATAATAATGCTTTGTATATTATTTCAAAACAAGAAACTGTTCAGAAAAAATACATATAGTATAGTGTAGAGCATAACAGCAAATTATACAAAACTACACCAAATATGCTTCCATGAATGCAAATATCGGTGGCAAAATTCTTAAATGGTCATCTGAGGCCATTACATAAATACATATTATGTAGCTGATTTCGTAAGTAACTGAAAGGCCACTTAAAAGTTAATTTGACTTGCGACACTGAGGCCAATCTCGGAGAGGAGATTTCAGAGAGGGCAACTATGAGGAGTCTTTAAGAATCCCATTACAAAGCCTGGCTGCTTTTTCGGCTTTCATTATGATTCATATCGCCGCTCCTTGTTTCTCATCAGCAACTATTGATTATACAATTACTTTCTGTCTGACCATTAGACAGCAAGCAGGAGCGACTGCTGAAGAATTTGGTGGGAGCCTTCGGGGCAATTGGTGAGAGATGATCCGGCATGAATCTCCTAACCTCTTTAGTAAAACAGCAGTCTCTCATGCAAATGGAATTGTGATGACTGTCCGCCCCTCCACTTTTCCAAAGGACAGGCTGAAAATCAGCTTATTGTTTAATGTGTGATTAGTGTTGATGGGCGAAATCCGGATGTCAAGGATTCTCAATGGTGTAGTGCTGTTGATTAAAATAAATGCACCCGGAATAAACAAATAACCTTAAATGGATAATCTGGTCTACCCATCTATCTATCGTTTTATCTATCTGTTTATATTTACACTATAAATACCACTATATACTGCTCCTAGCTGAACACAGGCAGTCATACAGAACGACTCGGTGACTTTCATAGGATATGAATTTGTAAATTCCTGTCTGTCACTTTTCAGAAAAGCCAGGTCATCATTTTCTGCCTTGTTGGACATACACTAGTCAACTGTTATTGCTGTTATTGTGCAGTGGAAACATCTAGGAACAACAACAGCTCAGTTATAATGTGGCAGACCATATAAGCTGAAAGCTGGATAACAAGGTCAGTGCCGTGAAACTAACCATACATAAAAAAAGGCATCTGTCCTCAGAGTTCTCAACTGCCATTAAAAACTACACAAGAACTGTTGGTCAGCAGCTTTAATCAATTGGGGTTTCAAGCAGCCACACACAAGCCTAAGATTACAATGAGCAGTGCAGAGCGTTGCTTGGAGTACCATCATTACACTTTGGAAGAAGTGGGAACACATTCTCTGGAGTGATTTTACATTGGGCATTCTGACAAGCTAATCTGCTGGACATTGTTTCTGAACATTATTTCTGAATCTGAACATTATTTGGTTTGGCGGGGTTTTCCATGGTTTGGAACCGTTTCCTCAGTGCCAGGAAAGGGACACTTTCCAGCCATACAGCTCACAATGACATTCCAGAGAATCGTGTGATTCCCACTTTTTGGCAACATTTTGCGGAAGACCTTTCCTGTTTCAGTATGATGATGCCAAGTGTAGTGTGGAAGAACTGGAGTGGTCTGCACAGAGACTTGATCTCAACTGTAAGCCTGGATTTGCTGCCCAGAAACAGTGTCTGAGCTCACCAATGCTCTTGTGACTGAATGGGAGTGAATCCCTGCCGCCATGCTCCGAAGTCTAGTGGAACACCTTCCCTGCGGAGTAGATGCTATTAGAGCAGCAAGGAGGAGACGGACCCCATACAAATGTCCATGGATAGTGTATTTTCCTTCATATTTGATTGTTCCAATGACGTTTTATTCCTAGCAGCGCTGAAATAGACATCTGCAAATGTACAGGAAAGACCAGATACAGCTTTATTAAAGCACATTAGTGCATTATACATATCGCTATCAGCTCACATGTCATCCTCTCCCTTAGTGTCCTGTCTCGGACCAGCACCTATGTCCAATGTTTTATGGATTTTCACATTTCTTTGACATTAAAGAATGCACAAATGGAATAAGACAAAAGGTTTCTTGAGCTTCATAAACCAAGGCATGACTAAAACCAGCTACATACCTCTTGAAAAAAGCTGAAAGTCGCAGATTAGAGTCCCACAGTTGCATGAATTGGTTGTTTCCTGGAGTTATGAAGGCTACAGAAACAACAATCTGAACTCCATACCAATAAACTACTTTGTAAGCTTTCCAGAAAGTATTTTATTTTGAATGCCTTGAAAGCTTTCTCAAAACACCACTGTCATTTTGGGTACAACAAAATCTTATGGTTAGATGAGTCAACAAAAACCAGAGGTGTATAAAACTCTAATAATCAGATATGTTTAAATCTGGCTGACTCTCCCAAACAGGGTGATGGGATCAGGGGACCTTCCAAGAGGAAAGCAAAGCGGAATTCACAGACCAAAGAATCGAGCTTAGGCAGTTGCCACCCCAGTTCCCTGATCTAAAGCTCACTAGAAACCTGAGGAGGACCAGGGATTTTGAAGGATCTGGAGAGATTTTGTGTGGAGGAAGAGTCTCTGATCCTTTCATGTTTTCTTCCACCTCAGCCAGCATTATAAGAGAAGGTTCAGTGCCGTGATCTTAGTGAAAGAAGACTGCACAGAAAAATAGTGAATGAAAAATTTATAATGAACAAATAAATAAATAAACATGTGAAACATGTCAGTAAAGCTTTTTGGGAAATGTGTTACATGAATCTGATGTTTTTCTAAAGTAGATATCAGAGTTTTAATCAACAAAGACCTTGTTTGCTTATTATTTATTATATTTATTATAGTAATTATAATTATAGTAATATTTCTGTTTGCATAAAAATACACTGCTGTTAAAAAGACCTCCATATGCTAGGGAGCGCAGCAGCTCTGCAGTCTAGAGAAGAGGTGGATACAAGCTGACGTTTGAAAAACAGGGCATTGTGCTGTGTATGAAGTCTTTGGGCACTGCGAGGTAGAGTTATGGGAATCTATGCTGCCAATGTAATCACAAGTGCGTATAGTAAGTATAGTAAGTGGATATATCAAAACTGGAGACACCTTTAAAATGAATACTCGACCTTATCGGTGACTCCACAGATCATACGTAAGCTTGACTATGAGCCTTCTATTATACAGCCTGTTAAATGAGGAAATAACAGAAGGTACATATAACATCCAACCTGCTTCAGTTTTATGGATAAACAGAGCTATGGAAAAGTATTGCTCCCTTGCTTCGTACTGCATATTTGTCACAGTGCATGCTTTTAAATCTTTAAACACAATGTAATGTCAGACAACGTGGAAAAAAAACCCTGTCCCCTCAGTTACTCAAGCAACAAATTATACAAATGACTTTATAATTGATAATTAGATACAGCCAGGCTTGAATGCAGCCAGCCCTGCTCAGTGTTACACTCACTCAATTTTAACTTCACCATCAGAGTGATGTAGTCTCCACAAAACTGGGTTGTTAAGAGTTAAGGCTGGTAAAGAGGTACACCCTTTGCAAGTTACTAGAGCGTTGCAAAGCAACAGTGACAGTCCCTATCTAAAAATAAAGGGGCAAAAGAACTAGGAAATCAAAGGTTCCAGAAGAACATCCAGGAACACGTGGATCTCTCCAGCCTGCTAATGTCAATGCTCATGACTCCATCAGTCTTTGGAGACTGTCCAGACTGTTCATTGTAGTAAGGCAGAAAACAGTGCTAACCCAAAAGGAACATCAGTGCTTGTTACACAATCGCAGGACAACACCTGGCAACCTCTAAGCTATTTGGGATCATATTCTAGAACAGACAGGTGATAGGTGTAGCTTGTTGAACAACACAGCTGCCTTTATTTCTGCCATAAAGCACGTGCATGCATTCCACAACTGAAACATGGTGGTGGTAGTGCAAAGGTGCTGCTATTCGCTGCTATTAGACCCTCATGAATTCTGTTCTGTATCAGAGAATCATTAAGTAGACTATGGGTTCATCTATCCATTGGCTGAAGCAGAAACATTACTGGGTTATGCAACAAGCCAATGATGCAAACAGGAAGTATTAACCGGCGTCTGAATGGCTGCAAAGAAACTAAACTAATTGAAGTCCTTACTGGAACAAGGCAGGGGCTTAAAATGAGCAGTTCATACCAATATACCAGATCTTAAATAACGCAGTTCTGGAAAGAAGAGTGTGTCCAACTTCCTCTACATGAATGAAAAAGTCTGATATCAAATTATAGGACTTAGTTGTAGTTACTGCTGCTAAAACTCATGAAACAACGAAATTGTTTTGATCATTTAGGGGGACCATTACTTCTTCACACAGGCGGTTCATGTTAGGCATCTTTGCTGTTTACATATCGTTGCTGTCCGAAGAAAAACATGGCTTCATTTGAACACTGTTTACATGGTGTGAAAATGTCATGATGAATACACCAACAGAAATGGCTCAAACTGCTTGGAGAAAAGTTCGGTTCCATTGCCCTCTATTGAAGTTAAATCAGGTTTTCGCTCTCTCCTGTAAAGTTACCATTTTGGACAGTGACGATACATGACATTCAGCTTGACTGAGGCATGGACTTGTTTGGTTTTCTTCCAAACCTGGTCGAGTTAGCATGAACAGCAGGACCTGGTCTTTCTATACTACATTGGCCCACTGCAAGCCCTCTCTTGTTGTTTTGGCTAAAAGAGGAGAAATTCTGAAAGGTCGTCAGCTGTCGTACCCTATTCCTGCCAAGGTGTGATATTTTGTGCATTCTATTATGAGCCTTCTGACACCTTTGTTGTACTGGACTGTCTGTTGCTTAAATGTAGACAGCTGGTTGATCTGCACCAATCCATGTCAGCCTCCTTTCACATTCTTCCATCAGTGAGACATTTTCAAGCCCCCGCCTGCCATTAGGTGGATGTGTTTGGATTGTGAACCATTCCAAAAATACACAGGGCACTGCTGAGCTTGAAAAATCCAGCGCTCATAAAAGTATGCCTGGCCAACACAGTCTTAGCATTGCTGCCTATGAATGTCAATATTGATAATGTTAATAATCCTAGTACTTCACAGATACTGATGGTTAATTAATCAGACGGAAAAACAAAAATAAACATGGAAAATGGAAATACTTGAGGAATCCTATTTAAAAATAAACACATTCATTTAGTATGTTAAAGTAGTTTACAAAAAGTCTAGATTTCGGCATATAATTAGAACAGGCCAAAATTAACAACTAAAAATGAAATTATCAATCAATTTCTGAATTAAAACCATTCATGTTTTGTAAGAGAGTCTTCGACACCCTTGTATGTAATAAGTTCATCAGTGACAGATCACTGACAGAATGAAACGAGTTGTACTCAGATGCCCAGTGACTTTAAACGTGTTTGTGAAAGTTCTACCCTGCTACATCTGCCCCAGTCAACTGTAGGTGCTGTTACTGTGAAATGGAAGAGCTAAACAGCAACAACAGCTTAGCCACAAAATGGTACACCGTGCAATCGCACAGGGTGTGACCACCAAATGCTACAGCATCCTCATTTGCATCTCTCACTCCAGAGTTTCAAACCCCCTCTGGAAGCCACATTAGCACAAGAACTGTGTGTCAAGAGCTTCATAAATTGGATTTCCATTGACTGTGTCTACCTTCCAGCAAGCATAGTGCCAGCAGTGGCAGCAGATTAAGCTCTGGGGTTTGGCTTCTTAGTTCCAGCAAGGGGTAAACTGAATACAGCATACAATGACATTATAGGCAACAATGAAAAGCTTTCCTCAAAGCTTGGTAGTGGTTATAGTTATGGAGGGAGGGGTGTTGGGGGTTGGGGGTAACAAGCTTATATAGGTGTGATGATCAAGTGTCCAAAACTTTTGGCTTTGTTCACTGTCTTCTCAATGTCTTCAGACACTGCATCAACAGAGCCTCGACTTCCATTCCCAGGAGGCACTGATTAGCCAAACCAGTATTAATGATACCTACAATTAATACTGAGCTGCCATTAAAAGAGAATGCAAATGGTTAAACAAGCACCCTGACAGGCATGAAATCGCTAATTTAGTAATGTATAAATCTTATTTTTACAGTAATAAAAAATTAAGCAGTTTTCTAAGCAAATTAATCATTTACATTTATGGTATTTAGCTGACGCTTTTATCCAGAGCGACTTACAAGGGTTTTAATATACAAGGGTATTCTGCAGTCAGCAGAGGGCTGCAGCACTGGTGCCGTTCTGGGGGGACTACAGCCCGGAACTCCAACCCCCAGAATGCCCCGGGCTGATCAAGCCAACAAGCTGCACCTGAGGCGTTGGTCATATAAGCCCCCATCTAATAACAGTCTCTGCTACACCTTTGTAGATGGGTAGCCGGTATGGTATGGACAAAGAAAAGGAGAGAAAAAGAAAAAAGTCAGAAGAAAGAGAAAAAAGGAAAAAAGAAAGAGAGAAAAGCAGAGGAAAAAAGCAAAAGTAACAAAAAGCAACAAGTGCTTGAAAAAATAAATACATAAATAGAGTAGAGAGCGTGGGTCACTCTGCGCAAGGGAAAGGGCACAGAGACCCACAAAATCCCCTTTCGGTTAAACCCTTTCCTGTCTGTTTCCGTTCTTTAATAAACTTCCCCTTTCATTCGAGCATGTCTTCTCTGGCATCTCCTTTGTTTGTTTTTCCTGTCATTTCTCCCTCTCCCTCACAAAACCCCTCCTGACTCCCTTCACGTCGGGGAGGTCGGGGTTTCGATCGCCACTTAGACCAAAATCCCAAACACATTCCCACAAACAGTTCACTCCTTGCACACACAGTTTCACATGCATCCACATCCAGGAAGCCTGTCTGCTTACAATTTAAATCTTAACATTGTAGCAAACAGGTTCCTGCCATGTGTTTGGGTCCAGTTACAACAACTGCCCTTGACACCATGTCAGTATCGCCAAAGACTGCAATGGTGTCGTTCCAGGAGTGACTCAGAATTGCAGCAGGTCATCTTCAGTGACGAGTCCCGTTTTTGTCTTGGAGAAGATGAACAACCAATCCATGTGTGGAGGCACTGTGGTTAGCATTAAGATGAAAGGTTTGTCACATGCCATACATCCAGAAGGCCTGGTGTCACTCCACCTTCACTTCTATCGCAAAATCTACCAGAACTGTGTGAGAATATGTAAGCTGCATGATGGTTTATTGCAGGACACCATTAGAAACCACTACAACTCCATACCGAGACGTCAGCACGTTGGGTTGGCATATACTCATACGGATACTCATACTGTAGAAGCCCTACACAAGTCTGCTCATATGATATTCTACAAGCTCAGTGTTGCCCTGGCACAGTTCCTATGAACACTTTGTGAATGGAGTTGGCGAAGAAACCCAAAGTTTTTCTTTTATGTTACGCCACATACATGCTTAGAATTACCCTAAGTCCTAAAAATCTCCTCCTCCTCCTCCTCCTCTATGTCTACACTGACAGAAGTGGACTTAATCCATAAATCAATGAGGGATTACAGCTTCCACCTGGAACGTCTACATATCAGCTAACAAACATCAGACACCTACTGTTTTGTTCACCCTAATGCCTATGCTACCCTAATGCCTATGCTCTACTAGAAACCAAAAGAGACACAACGTACACACAAGGAACATAATATCAGGATTAACGTTTAGCAGTTTTGGTCGACATTAAAGAAACACATCAGGCTTGTGTGGAACCGGTAATAAACAGGTCAGTTATCAGCATTGTAATACGTGATTAATGACATTCAGATAATAATGATGATACTGTGGAGCTAGCAGGGAAAGCCTTTATTTGCATACTGTTTTATATTCCACTCTTGACTGTAGGTACAAGTTACCATGCACCCTGTGTTACATCTCTGTTTGTCTATCTGTCTGCCTGTCCCTGTTTCTGTCTCACCACGCCCCCTCTGGTTACTTTGTCTTAGCACAGCTCTTCCTGCTTCCCCTAGCTCCGCCCACTCCCACACCTGAGACCTATCTGTTACCATTAGGACGTGTATTAAGACCCCTTTGTTTGCCCTGTCAGTTTGTGAAGTCTCTGTTCTTTCCCTGTGTTAGTTGCGATCTGCTGTTTGCCCTGTGTTTGTTCCAATCCGTTGTCTCCTTGGTATTTCTGGTCTGTTTTGTCCCCTGTGTTAAGTCTGAGCTGTTGTCTGTTTTGTTTGTCTCCGCCTTCTGTTCTTTATCATAGTTTTGTTTCTGCTTCCAATTTATGGACATAAATTGATAATACCAACTTGTGTGTTGACCTCTGTTACCCGGACTCATTCCAATAAATCCACTATGCACTTGCATCCCACCTCAACCCAATTGTTACATCCTACTCCTACTGAGCATGATTCTATGACAGCTCAGTAACTTTACAAAATGACATAGATCTACCTTTAAACTAAAAAATATTACAACTTAAACCTTTTCTAACTTTTTTACTTTAATTAGTAGAACATCTAACATCTCATTATTGAATATATAGTACTGAAAAATGATCTATTTAAAACTCATTTTATTTCTTTAAATGTACAGTGTATATAGTACTCAAAAGCTTAACTTAAAAGCTAGTAAACACAGGTGCATGGGACCATTTGGCCCAAGTATGTTTTATTCAGTCAAGAAATTTAAAAGCAGCTTAACAAAGTTGTTTGACATAACAGTTTTAGGCATATCGTCGCTGTCCAAAGAAAAACAAGTATCTCCAAAATGGCAACTTTACAGGAGAGGCCAAAAACCTCATTAACCTTTAATGGAAGTCAATGGAACCAGACATCTTTCCAAACAGTTTTGAGCCGTTTCTGTTGGTCCATTCTTCATGAGATTCTCACGCAATGTAAACAGCAGCTCATGTGATCAAATGAGGCATAAAAGTAAAAATGGACAAAAGTGGAGATACATGTTTTTCATTGGACAGCGACGATATCCAACATCCAGCAATGCATTTTTTAGTATAGGCACTACATGGTTGGACTACATGTCCTTTATATGCCTGTAGCAAATGTGTTACATTGCAATCTGCATATTCATTCTTTCACTAGAGTGTTTGATCAGTTTGAAACCGTCTTGCTGGGTTCCTTGCTGAGAAAGAACTAAGATCCAGTGATCACAAGACCTGGTCACGGATCTGCAGATGGCATTCATTAGAAATGGTACCAAATTAGGCGCACCAGTAGATCCACTGCTGTGATTTCCTGTGCTTAGTTTCTTTCAGCAGCTTGCTAATGGCTTGGCTGCGCTCTTCTGTCATGCTGCTTTCACCCCCTGGTGAACCAAGACGGATAAAATGTGTTGATTAATTTTATGGATGTGCGGTATGGGGTGCGCTCCCACTCGTTCTGGGCACAGACACATTTTGGGTGACATTTCTGTCGCTTAGAAACTTATAAAATGATTAGGATCGGTATGATAACAAATCAGGACGATCTGCCCTCATGGACACGGGGCCGGGTAATAAACTGTTTCTGCCACAAAAATGATGTTTCTTATTATGTGCATCTCAAGCAATGTGTCACTTCGGCAGCCCGTCATAGCATAACCTTGTGCACTACTTAAACCTCATTTTAGGCATAAGCAAACATGCACAGACCATCTGTTATACAATGAATAAACACATTTTGGAAGTCTTACCTCTCGGTAATGGGTCTAAAGAACATGGTTTATTAACAAGTGACATTTCTGAGATGATGATTAATGGCATGGTGCACTCTGCATGGTACAAGCCTGCCTTATTTGAATGATGGTTGCTCCTATTTTACTAATATGATTAAAAAGCAAACAAGCTATTAAATATGTGAAACCTGCAGTAGCTTCTGCAGCAGGGGAAAAAAATGTTTAGCAGGCTTATCACTATGTCATCAGCATGGAGCGCCAATTAGCTGCGTAATGGTCTTTTAATTGGCCAAGAAATGAAGCTTGACGCATCAAAGCGACTTGCTTGGTAAAGTACGAGGGGTGCCAATGGCTAAAATGCTCGGTGACTATTATTATGCTGGACTATTACAACAAATGTAAATAGTTTTAGGAGTCCCCACTGAGAGTAGAAGCAGAGAGATGAAACTTTACACAACAGATGGTTAATGAAAGGGTCCCTCCGAATGCTTTGACTTTCAAGTAAAATGCGGCCAAGCTTGGGGGTCCTTAACTACCTAAAGCACAGCAAGAAAAAAGGCTTAGCTGAATTAGTACTGGGATTCATTTGAGTATTCCAGAACATATATCCAGAGATTACGGTAATATGGTTCCAGGTAGATTTGATACTGAATGCAGGAAAAACAAAATACACTGCGATCTCAATGATTCAATCCCCATTGCAAATGAGGTACAAACATGCAGCTGTTTGCAATAAACCAATCCACAATTAAAATAGCTCAGTGCAACTGCAACTAGTATAACAAGTGGTGTCTGCAAATTCAACACAAAATGGCACTTTTAATGACTACCCAGGGGAAAAGTACTTTGAAATGTACTTAGGTATACATACTTAGTATATTTCCTTGCATTTATGATTAAGGCACTGAAGTGGGCTATTTTTAGTATACCAAGTATGTACTTGTGTTAAGTGTGCTAAGTTCAATCACTGGTGAATGTACTTCAATAAAAGTAATGGTACATAACTGTGCTATTTACACAATTAGGATTTGTTCAGATATACTTAGATGCATATTAAAGTACATTTCTGGTACATCTACTCTAGTACTAGTACTACTATGTGTATATACTTAGTACTTTGTACACTGAAGTGCTACCAAGGTAATGTGTACATGTAATTATTATATAATATAAACACCCATAATATAGAAAGTACATATCTAGTTCTATAGATTAAAATATGCTTAACCTGAGTTATGCAGTCCTGGAATTATTTGACCCCCTGAATCGCTCATAAGAGAGCACAAGTTCAGGTGGTTTCATTAGTTGTATCAGATGTGCTTACCTAGACTCGTTAGGGTTTGGTTACTGTAACATTTGATTGCATATTAGAAATTTGGCAAAAAGTCAAGAAAGCTTCAGAAAGATAATCTTAAAAAGGAGATCACTGACTTGCACAAGCAAGCAATGCCTACCAAAAGACAGAATAGCCACTGACTGTTCCTAGCGATGTAGATGGAGGCATAGTTTGTTCAAAGTTAAAGGGACACTGACTGCACTACCTGGACATGGCAGAAAGAGCAAGCTAACACCGGCTGCCACCTGATTCCTGAGGAGGCAGGTGGTCCAAAACCAGTGTCTGCAAAAGACCTGCAGTATAGATTTGGTGGCAGCAGGCACTGAGGTTTCAGTTTGCACAGTGCATACTAAATGCTAAAGGTCTCTATGCCTGAACTTCAAGGCGTACACCTCTACTGACCCAAATGTTTGAGAAAAGTTGGCTCCATATGCTCAAAACCATATAAATAAGTCACAGAAGTTTTGGGATTCTGTTCTGTGGAGCGATGAAACATCCATCAGCAGTATGTCTGGAGGAGGAAGAATGAAGCATACGCCAAAAAGAAAACCCTGCCTACAGTGAAGGATAGCAGTGGCTCAGTGATGCTTTGGAACTGCTTTGCTTTCTCTGGCACTGGAAACCTGCAGCGTGTGGAGGGCAAGATGGATTCAATCAAGTGTCAGGAAATCTTAGGAAAAAAAAAAAAACAGCATGCCTTTTGTGAAGAAGTTAAGGCTTGGGCAACACTTGGGCCTTCTAACAGGACAATGATCCTAAGTTCATCATACCATAAAGTTCACCAAAGGTTCTTTTCAGAAGCTGTACAAGTTCATTTCAAAACTGGAAGATCCTGAAGAGGCAGTTGCCTGACTAGGACCCCATAGAAAACCTTTGGTACAAGGCGGTTGCAGCATACAAGCTAAAGGATTAGTGAACTGGAGGCCATTGACTTCCTAAGTAGTGCTAGCAAATGCTGGTGTCCTGTTATGCATCTTGTTAGCAGCAGGCCATAACAGCAAAAGGATGCTTCACTTAAAGCTAAAATAGCATGGTCATGAAGGAGTTTCCGAGACTGCCGTAGTCATCAAAAGTGACTGTTTTGTTAAAATTGGAGAAACCACTCAATATATTAGTTGAGCTATATTGCCAATAGGTTTTGCTAATAAGTGGAGTTTCAATAATTTGCTACGGATATTGAATAATTTAGATTTTAACTGCCAAGCCACATAAAAAGCGTAAAAACACTCACGGAAATTTAAAACAGATGCAAATCTTCAGGAGGTGGTCTGAGCCACATGCTATAAGCACGTTACAGAAGTGTGAATGCATCCATCTCTCCAAGACACATTCAACAACCAAAACTTCTCCCGGCACAACCACAACTCCTCCAGTAGCTATGCACTGGGATCTGTGTCTGTAAGGAAATGCTGTTGTGGTTCTTGCACAGCTGTTAGAAGTCCTATTTAAACTCCAAGTTGGAAACTCCTGACCTACCCTTATCTTGTACAAGTGGATTCTCTTATATCAAATTTCCAAAGGAGAAAAAAAAGAGAAAAGAAAAATGTATGATTTGATAGTTAATAGCCACTCAGTAGCCAGAAGGGTGGTCTCTGATATGTGCACAGTAATGCATATTTTGATACCTGAATACAAATAAGTAAGATGTCCCACATTAGCTTTAGATGGTTAACATCTTGCCACTGCACTTTGATTTTTACTGTTATGAATCATTTGAACAGTTGCTGTTCACACTGTGTGAAGATTTCGTGATAAATGGACAAACAAAAAAGGCCCAAAATTGCTTGGAAAGAAGTCTGGTTCCATTAACTTGCGTTTAAATTAAATTTCATGTTCCTCTAAAGTTGCCACTTTGGAGATATGACCATATACAGATGTTCATTTAAACAGTTTAACAATCACACATGTGGATTTCTGTAGACTGTATCAATATTTTTGGCCTATCTACTAATGCTATTGTGGTGCTTTCACTTGAGAGAAGCCCAAATTTACTGATGCCCACCCTATACTTATGAACAGAACACCCAGTCTAGTTTGATCTGGCTATTTGGAGACAAATTTAATAACCGAGATGTTATGAAAGAATCTAATTTCTCACACCCTCATTTCTTCGCTTTTATCCCTGGTTTTCAGTAATGAAACAGGAAGTAAAAACGTCCAATCCGTCTTCATTTTGGTCTGGCGAACCTTTAACGGCCCTCGTTCCTCAAAGTCATGGATGAGCACGACGTATCGGTGATCAATAGCTGGACAAAGCACCGATTGTTTACTTCTCAATTTTTCCTTGTCTGCCCCCTTAACGGCCAGGCGCTTGAACTAAGGTTCACTGATTGCCAACGTCATTGGCATCCAAGGCCTTTCAGGATGAGGCAGCACACTCTAAGTAAACACATGGCCTTAAGACGATCAATATTTCATCAAGTGAATAGCAACTTAATCAGCTGATGGTGATGGTTAACTAGAGCAGTTTGTTCTACGTTAGTTTCTTTCCTTCATCATCAAATAAAGGAATACATCTATCGATGCCTTAACAGGGATGTTTTTCTATCGTGCTCTTTGGATTTGCAATTGTTTTCCTGGCTGCTTTGCTCTTCTTCCTGCCTGATCTCTGCTGACAGGGCTTCGTCTTCCCTCCGTCCTGGACGACACGAGGCTCGGGAAGGGGAATTTATGGAAACATTTATGACTGAAGCAAGAAATAGCAGTGAAGCTAAATTATTCATGCTGGTGTTATATTGTTTCCGTGCCTTGAGATACAGAACAACAGCGCATCTACTGTAACATCTCTCATCCGTGTGTCAGCTGCAAGATAAGATCCTGCTGTTGTCATACAGCGCCGCAGATTGTGGAGTCTGTCGTCACTCGTGTATCTTGTCACTTGAGATACGCGCTCGCAAAATGTGCCTTGATGTTGAGAAATGAACACGGAAACCGTACCAAAACGTATTAGCTATCTACCTAACTGACTGTCTGTGATCGCTCTGTGAGGAGTCTAATACTCTGAATTCATTTGCATTTCCAGGGTTTTCATGTACTTCACAGCCGGTCTGGATTTAAAGGAGACGGCGGCTGATGAAATTAGGCCAGACATGTTTATGCAAAACTTTGCAAAGATGACAACACGGAAACGAATGAAACCCTGTGTTCCTCATTTTTGCGATTATGCTGGTACTTTAGAGAACTGAGAGAGACTTATATGGGGTGTCTGCCAGCATCCTCAAGTCAAATGTAATGCTTTTAAAGGCTGAGCAGCAGCTACTATCAAAGAGCCAAACATCAACAGAGCAAAGGATGAGCTATTAATAGCAAAAACAGATGGTTTAAAAATCTAACTTTGGAAATATGGCTGGAACGATTGTTGTACTGCTCCACAGGCTGTTACAATACACTTCAGAGTTGGTCATATGGACCATTCTTCTGAATTAGATCAAAGCTTGGGTTATTATTGCTACATAATTCTTCTCTCTTACTGAAAATAATACTGAAATGGGAATAGGAATTGAATCAGCTTGGTTTCCACCCTAACTGGGATCGGATATAGCCCAATTTGACTCTTATCTCAAAGAAATCTTGCTCATCAGTTAATCATTTTTAAATGTATACACAAGGCTTACTCCACACGTTGGGTTCTTGCATTATGCATATTGTCTGATATGCTAGAAATCTTGATTGATCATTTTAGTGTGGGAGGTCTCATGGCTAAATTGGATCAGCCTGGTGGCCAATCTTCATTAATTGCACATTGCACCAGTAAGAGCAGAGTGTGAAGGTTCAGTTAGCAGGTAAGAGCACAGTTCTGCTCAAAATACTGCAATGCACACAACATTATGGGTAACATACCAGAGTTCAAAAGAGGACAAATTGCTGGTGCCCGTCTTGCTGGCGCATCTGTGACCAAGACAGCAACTCTTTGTGATGTATCAAGAGCCACGGTATCCAGGGTAATGTCAGCATACCACCAAGAAGGACAAACCTCCACCAGCATCACGTAGTGACCTGGCCACTATCCTGCAAGAAGAATGGCTTAAAATCCCTCTGACCACTGTGCAGGACGCAGTATATGTCATTCCCAAGACCAACTGACGCTGTATTGGCCACAAAAGGAGGCCCTACACCATACTAATAAATGACTGTGGTCTAAAACCAGGTGTTTCAGTTTCATTGTCCAACTCCTGTATATATGTGTATTACAGTATGTATTTATCGTATTATACAGAAGTAGTGTCTCTCAGTATGACATCGGGTCACCATGTTTGCTAAAGCAACATGCCAGACCTCTCATCGTGCGCCACGCAGTGGTTGGTGTAGCTCAGCAGATACCACTACCTGCTAGGGAGCCCCCACCATATGTGGGAGACTCAGGTTTGAATCCCGGTCTGGGTGACTGTGCTGTGCTACACCAATAAGAGTTTTTGGGCAAGACTCCTAACACTACACTGGCCTACCTGTAAAAGAGCTTCAGCTAAATGCCATAAATGTAAATCCTCCGCTCCCCCCTGCAGTTCCTGCTGATTTTGCAGTAGGGGTGGAGGTGGAGTGACAGCAGGATGCGTGATGTGCAACAACAAACCTTTTATCTTTTATAGCACTGACCATGGTGCCTCCACACATGAATTTGTGTGTTATCTCTACCAAGACAAAAGCTTCTGAGGAACTGAAGCGTCACTGAAGATGACCTACTGCCATTCTCAGCCACTCCATGACAGTCTGGCATGACACTATGCAGTCTCTCGTGATGTTGACATGGTGTTGAGGGCAATCGTCATGCAGCTATCTGCCCATGGTGCTGGCACTAACAGGATGACTCGTAAGGCTTTTGTGAAACTTGCATTATTTGCATGTTTCATTCATGTCAGTTGGCTCCTTCTGGGTGCAGCTGTTCTTTTGACGTTGAGTGTATAAGACTCCAACAACAATGGATATTATTCTATCAATTAACGGACTATTGCAAAATTGAATAAAGCTAAACCAGCAAGTATATTGGCATGGGATATAACCATGTTTATGTTACATGAGGATGATTTTGGACTGTCCTTGCTTGTGTTTGTCTCCATTGTGTGGATTGTACACTGATTGCACATTTGCATGGAGCTGTGAGCAGTCTTATTCACGACGCCTGGGGAGCAGTTAGGGGTTAGGTGCCTTGCGCAAGGGCAATCATGTCCCATTGGTTCAGGGGATCGAACCAGTGAACTTCCGGTCACCAGGCTGGCTCGCTAATCTCCAGCCCACACCTCTCCATTAACACTATTAAAGGCCACTTCATAAACTAATTTTCTGCAATTAAGCTAATTGTTTGTATATTCAATTGAAAATTATGATGTTATGTGTGAACTGTTCATAGCAGTATGTGCTTGTAATGTACTGGCTAGCATTTTCAAGCTAAAATGACCTAGAACATTCACTACTGATACATTTGGTAATGTTTCTGTAGTCTTATGACCATTTTGTTGGTGACATAGGTTGAAATGAATGGATCAATTAATTGTAATAATTATAATAAAAATAAAGTACATGATCGCTCAAAGCAAATGCATTATGTGTGACACGTGTTACGTAAATGATGGACACCAACTCAAGAAATCAGATTCCAGGTCTTTAGCAGACTGTGTAGATGTATGAAGTGTCCTGCGCTAACAGAACTTAAGAGAATCCGAAGCCGCACTTGTTAGCTCAGAAATGTCAATTATTGTGTATGACTGTTACACATTTGGTCGGAGGAGGACTAAAAGAGTTTCAGCACATGTAGCTGAATGATTCAGGCTCACCTATGCTCCCTTCATGGACGTAAATGAGCATGTCCAGTTCAAACATTGCAACTGTCACACGTACTTCTATGCCGACATTTCTGGCAAGAACAGTTTCTGTCCAGTCTCCTCCCAGTTGTTCAGTAGCAACCATTCATCCCCATTCCCTGGCGATGTAATATTGTTTAGGTGTGTAATATTCCGAGCTAGGCTGCAAAGTCTCTCTTCCACAAGGGTTTTTTCCTTGTCATGTCCATATGGCAGTGTTTGTGCATAGTTTAAACTGTTGGCTACACTGTCCCTATGATTTCCAGTGGCATTGGCAGTGTTTGTTTGGACAAAATCACATGAAGACAGTAAGAAGGTTCTGTATTTAGTGTTGAGCATAAATGAATCTATAGGTGGACAGTAATGGGTTAAAGTGTGAGAGGGAATAAACTGGGAATGTTTATGAGGTGAAAGTTTATGAAAATGTTAATTTAGTCCAGATGGTCCAGGTTTAAATATGATAAGTATGATTTCAGAGCAGTTAATCTCTGTTTATATGAAAATATTTCCCACAATGCAACTTTTATATTTGTTATGAGAGTTAAAACTATGCTAATTATTAGTAGCTAGTTTTAGGTTTACCAAGGTTTTCTGTGTGCTTCTCTAGTGTAACCTCGTCTTGGACTCCAAAGGGCCACTTTACATTATTAGAGCTTAGCGTTACTTGAGCAACCACTGCTGATTCGTTGTCTTCATCGGACACAAAAATGTATTGAGAATCTTAAGAACTAGCACTGGCAGTTTGGATTTTCACCTCAGTGGGAGTATTCTAGTTGCTAGTGCAATATCCACTGCTGTCCTCCATTAACGATACGCAACAAACTTTCCATCATATTGAATCATTCTGTCAGACTTCAATTCAAACCACTACATTTCTTCATGCAACTCACATTTACATGACTTTAGCTGCTAAAAAAGATCTTACATTTTCAAGGAAGTCCATTAACTGTTGCCTTTAAGCCTTTTTTAATGTCACTTCATCTAATTTGAGACTAAAATCTAATACTAAATTGCTGTTTATATACTTTTCCACAGAGCATCACTGGAAGTCATAGGCTAAGTCACCATTAAGAGACACCATTAAGCATTAACAAGGCTGTAAAGTGTGACAGTTTTGCTCATATTTGCAATTATGTTGCAATCCAGAGTAGTGCCTTAATGTGGTTGAGTTGCTGCATCGTGTAGCTCTTTGCTGTCAGTGGAAGACATTTCTTTGTTCTGAACATTACCTCGACAAGCTAACATGCCGGCACACCATCCACAGCGGAGGAAAAGAAAACCTTGTGGAGAGCCCCACTTATCACTGAGCCGATTAGCCTTACTGGACGTCGTTCCTGTAAGGCCAAAGCATTACCAACGTAAGCTCTCCTCTTCGTTTAGCACTCCTGATTCAACTTATCAGCTAATTAGCAATGCCTTTGTGAGTTTCATTCAGATGGAAATTGCTAATAGTGTATCTATGAAGCTGTGGCCTGGAAAAAAACACAGGTTGACATCTCTGCTGCTAGTTTGTTACCTCATCTGAAAAGGCTACCCTACTCTTTACTTACTGCAATAATTATCCAACTGGTGACATTTTATTTGGAGTGGTTCTCTTTAGATGAAGCAGATGAACAACAGACTCTCAGTAACACAACATGTCAATACTGTAACAACAATTAAACATCTGAATACATTTAGCAGATTATCAAGAGACTTTTAATTACTGTATTGTATTATTTTATGATTATGACTTTTAATAAGTAAAAGTGATTAATCATCTGCTGAATTCAGTTGTTTTTAACTTTATAGCTAGTGTCCAAGTTTAGATGTGTGGATGTTCACTTAAAAAGTCACTAAACATGTAACAGGTATAATGCAGACTCAACAAGTAACTGTATAAATCACAACCTCCTCAACAGGCTTTTGTACACATGCTGTTGACACCATCCAGCAACTGATACCCCTAGAAAGTTTACCTGGATTAAGTTTTGGTTAAGGTTAGGGTCAAAATTAACTTTTGGGTTGAGGTCAATGTTAGGGTTAGGATTAGGGTCTCAGTGAGGGTTGAAATTAAGTGGGGTTGAGGCTTAAGTCAAGGTTATGATTAGGTTTTGGGTTGAGGTTAAGGTTAGGGTTAGGCCCAGGGTAAAGTTTTGGGTTAGGTCCAGTGTAAGGTTTAGGGTTTGGTTTGCATTGAGGTTAAGGTTAGGGTTATAATCAGGATTTATGATTTGTGTCTGCTGATGCTGGTGCTTTCAGCATCCTTTTACTGCTGGACCTGAGTGCAGCAGCCTTCAACACAATGCATCTTTCTATTTTCTGTCAAGGTTGCATGACTCGGGCATTGATGGCACCGCCCTGATCTGGTTTACATCACACCTAACTAACAGAAAGCAGTTTGTCACCCTCTCCAGTCATATTTCCTCTACCTCTGCTGTCGCTCTGCTGTCAGGGGTTCCACAAGGCTCAGTCCTTGGATCTCTGTTATTCATTGTTTATATCCTTCTTCTTGGATGTATACTACGCAACTTCAAACCTGACTGTCATTGTTGTCGGATAACACCCAGATTAACCCCAGAACTATATACATTAAATTAACCCTAACCCTAGAATGGGATCAAACATAACTTTCTCATGTTGAACCATAACAAAACTGAACTCATTTATATTGGATCCAAATCTACCCTCAATAAAACTCCTCCTCTTTTACTCTCTACATTGATGATGTTGCTGTCTCTCCATCCCCACTGATCCAAGATCTAGGTGTCATCCTCATTTCAACTCTCTTGTTTAATGCCATCAACTCTTCTGTTCCTAAAACTGAATTTTTCCACGTGAGCAACACCACCAACATCAGGCCATCTCTCTCTCAGTCTGCCATGGAAACCCTCATCCATGCTTTTATTTTCAGCTGTTTATACTATTGTAACTCTCTTCTAGCTGACATCAGCTCTTCCTCAATTTACAAACTCCAGATGGTCCAGAACGCTGCTGCCCGTCTCCTGACCTACACTCATTCATATGACGATATTACACCTGTTCTCCATATGATCTCTGTACTGATGGGATGCCCTTTCATGGACTGGATGAACTCATGAACTCATATTGTACATTTGAAATTCAGGTACATTCTAATTTCAAACTTTAAGTATTCTAATAGCACTCATGCACTGACAAACATATAGAGGGGTTCTGTCTTAACAAAATTGATAAGAATGCATGCACAGAATACATAAAAAATAGGATTTTAGGAACAAGTTCAATAAATAGTTATTTATGAATAATTAAATATGTATTAATCAGTATGCTAATATTGGCAATTACTGTTTTATTAAAAGACAAATATCATTTGCACCAATACAATATTGTATACTGATATGGCCATGAATATATATATATATATATATATATATATATATATATATATATATATATATATATATATATATATATATATATATATATATAGTGACAACCTGCTGTTACTTGAAAGAATTATCCCAAGTAACCCAACATAATAATGTGCACACTGAATGGTATAAAATAGCACCAATCAGTCTGATCATCGGCTGGTGCTCTGTGTTAAGGCATTGAAATCAGTGTCAAGGGGGAAAGAGTGGAATTGAACTTTCATATAACCCCTTTTAATGTTTTAATATCCATGCCTTCATTGAATCTCCATTCATGTCTGTGTTTTCACAAATACCACAAAGAGAAGATCTATACTCACCCTCTGATGAAGAGCCATCCTTGGACGCAGACCATCCAGTTAATGATGCATATTGTAGTTGGCAGCAACACAAGACAGTCCTGACCACAGCGGGGTTAAAAAGGCAATACGTTCCCAAAAGCCAGCGATGGAAAACAACCATGTGCTCTGTTTCCTTTTTGTTGCAACAGTGAATCAAGTCCTCAAATATGTCCTAGTGGAAATGGTTGGATAGTCCCAGGGATACATGGTGAAGAGAGAGCTTATGGGAGAGTGTTCCACAGGATGTTTATTTTTCTTTTTTTCTTTTTTTTTAGTTTGTTTTGTTAAATGATTCCATCATTTAGTTCTCCCTGATTTCTGGTGACCTAGATAGCTCTGTGGTTGCAGAGTGGAGAAAAGAGTAAGGGTGGGGGAGGAGAGGAAAAAAGACTTGTTAAATCTAAATAAACATGTAAACAAATAAATAACAACAATGCATTTATACATTTGATACTGCCTTGCTCAGGCTTGACAACCTCCCTACAGTCAGGTTTAACCTGGATAGTATGTGACCCGTTTAAAAAAAATTTGGTCAAGAATTCAGTTTCTTGCAGTCAACAATACAAGTTTTTTAGGGACAGAGGTAACTGCTACGGCATTATGTAGCACCATTAGGCCTTATGTCTAAAGTATAAAGACAGTTTACAATTTTTTAATTATTCTGATTTATTAACACTTACTGATTACCAAACCACACATCACTGTAAAAAGCGCAACCTAAAGAATACTCTAATTCATTACCAGCAACTGAATACAATTTCCTCCTCTCAAAAAGTTACTTTGATTGAAAGAATGGTTGTTTAAAGTCCTTTTTAAGGTTGGACCAACCAAACACTTTTTACAGTGAATCGGTGTGAACTAAATTAGGAAGACATCTTCATTAGTGACCACAGATTTATTATAAACAGAGGCCATGTGTGCCCGCCATTTGTGTATTCCTACACTTCAAGCAATTGATAAAATTTTACTCAATTAAAAAACTACTTTAATTGAAAGAATTGTTTTAAAGTACTTTTCAGGTTGTGTGAAAGTTTTTCATTTGCTTGTAACAATATAAAGAATTTTTTTTGGACCAATCACTGCGTTTCACAGTGATTGGACCCTGATAACTGCCACTTGCAACGTAATCTATAGACAAACATTTAACCCCCAAAGCAGTTACAGGTTACCGAAATCAACAAGTTCCACAGGAATTCCACATGCTAAATTAAAAGCTGATTGACTTCAACACATTTATACATATTCATCTTATGCCCAGTGTTTACTAAAGCCACTGAAGGAAGACAGAAAGATCTATAACATCATCTTGGGGCTGTAAAATCTTCAACACTATCTGTATCTAGGGTTAGGGTTGGGTATCACCACCACCATAAAGAAAAGAGCTGCTACATTCCTGTAGGATGAACTACTTTATGTAAAACCACCATGAGTGAGTTTATTTACATTGCAAGGCTGGAATTATGCAAACTACACTAACAGTCAAAAGTTTAGACACTGCTACTCATAGAAGGTTTGTAGCTTGATGGTTTATTTTAGAATAAAAGTGAAAACAACAAACTATGAAATAGCACTTATGAAATTACAAAGTTAACCTTAAATCCTCCAAAATGGATCTTATAGGAGATATATAATAATAAAAGAGCTTTCTTAAAAGTTTAGGTTGATGTAACAAGATATAACTACGCAATTTTGGATCATTCTGTTCTATTATGTCCATCATAAATATTTGCTAAAGTGAAAGAGTTTCTACATCAAAATATTTATTAAATATATATATATATATTAAAGGTGACAATATGCCAAAATTACGATATTGTGATATATATACATACATACATACATACATACACACATACAGTATATATATATATATATATATATAGGTGTCTTTAAGATGACCAAACACTGGTAGTGTAAATTAATAAAATTCCTTTTTAATAACATCAAAGAACGTTGGGTAACAGCCGCAGTTTCTGTTTTTAGTTTTCACCAAGATATAAAAGTCACAAGGTGGGCAGAGAGTGACTGCATCCATCACTCCATTTTGGAGAGAAGTGGCACATGCGGCAGGCGGGCCCACAGAGCCTTTGGCAAATGCCAAGGAAGAAATGTGTTAACTGGAAATAAGTGGCAGACAATCGCATCTCGCTTTCATCAATTCATCTCAAAGCGACATGTTCGTTCTTTCTCTCTCTCTCTCTCTCTCTTTCTCTTTCCCTCTCTCTCTCTCTCTCTCTCTCTCTCTCTCTCTCTCTCTCTCTCTCTCTCTCTCTCTCTCTCTCTCTCTCTCTCTCTCTCTCTCTCTCTCTCTCTCTCTCTCTTTCTCTCTCTCTCTCTTTTTTAAACATTCCACAATGCAGAATGACGGATGAAGAAGAGAGACCGAAACATGCCATTACTTTTCAGGGTTGATGGCTGCCTCTTGAGGGACAGCAGAAGGAGTCATCAAATTTTAAAGTCGCTCCAGTCTCGCTGAACCTTTTTCTCATCGCTGACCTGCGGGCCTGTCGTGTCTGGAAGGGAGAGACAAAGAGGCGTGAGGGATGAGCAGGGCTGGGGAAGTGACAGGACACAAGCTGCCAGCCCATCTCTCACTGCCGCACACATGCTGCTTAGTGTGGCGAGGGACAGTGTGCGGCCAGTGGCAGAACACATGGCCGTTGGGACTTGGACTTGGAACTGTGAGTCACTGGCGAAAAACATGTATCCAATATGTCGTGGTGCGACTTTCACACAGGTACACAAGTGAAAACAGAAACACAGGGCTATATATGTGATATTGGAATACTAGTCTTTGTAATATCGTAGATGAGCCAATCACAGTAGCCCTTATTTCTTAAAGCTTTAATGGTCGCACCCAAACTTCACAGACAGTCTTGTTATTCAGCAATTCCATCTGTACCATAAAATTCATGCCTGGTAGGAGTACATGTAAATATGAGGGGTTGTGGGTAACTACAATGATAGCAATAACAACAATTACCTCCTGAGACCCGGACCTGCTTGGTGTGCAATTTTAATTTCTCCTAGCTATTTGTGATTTAGTAGGACCTAACAAGCATAAAAACTAAACGTTGTCCTGTACAATTTTCTCATTTGAGGCCAAAGGGTCAACGTTTTAAAAAGTATCATGGTGCAGAGAAGCAGAAATGTAATGTCCTCATATGAGGACGCTGGGGTCTCAGGAGGATAAAACTATGATATAATAACAAAAAAAAATAAGAGCTATAAAACAAACAATAATGCTAATAAACAGTGTACATGGGAATCCAGTAGGAATATGGATGTACTCATTTCACATGCACACTAGAATTCCATCTTTCAAGACAAACACCTTGTAATTAGAATTTAGAACCATTTGCCAATTGTGTTTGCACACAGAGGAATTTGTCTGCAGCATTTAACCTATCCGTGAAGTGAAATACCCAGATACTCCACACACTACTGAACACACACACTAGTGGCCGTGAGCACATTTCCCCGGGACATTGGCCAGCCTAATCCACGGCACCTGGGGAGCAAGGGCTTCTCACTCATGTCCTGTCAGTGTAGGGAACTAAACCAATGACCCTCAGATCACTACGCTGGTTCCCTAACCTCCAGCCCACAACTGCCCCTCTTTGTTTTATACTACTGACACCACCCAAAACATAATAAACAAAGTCCAGCTAGTGCAGAGGACCTATCGTATACTGCAGTAATACAGATTATGAATATGCTATTTTGGAAATTTAATAACACTACACAATCACATCATTTTACCATTTACCATACTATTTTCTGCTCTGGTGGTTTTCATTTTAACACTAATGAAGCTTCAGTAGGGTGAAGTTTCAGTAGGGGGAGCAGTGTACTCATCATCAGACTCACAGGGCACAGCCACTGGCACATGAACTGCTTAATAATGATGTTAGTCTACTGCAACATCTGCATGAATTAGGGAGTGCTACATATAAATGAGGTACAGGTAAGCTGGTGCTTGATTTCACGCACTGAAGCTCATTCATCATTTGCAATTAAGCTGCTTGATAGTAGTTTGGTGGTTGGTAACAGTTTACAGTAAGTGTTGACTAACTAACATGAAGTAATAGATGAACAAAGGTTAGCTAATGTTAAGTAAACATGTAACAGCTGTATATGTAGCTGTTACATGTTTACTTAACATTAGTTAAGCATAGTAACCATTGTTCATGTATTAGCTAATGTGACGTAATGCATTACTTCATGATAGATAGCCAGTTAATTGTCTTCATCATTAAAGTTGGTCAGATCTGTGCTCTTTACACACAACTTTGATAAATAGGGACCAGGATGCTTTTGGCAGCGTGCCTATGAGCATGTTGCTCAGTTACAGTCCCAAGTGCACTTTCTGTGGTTGGTTTCTATTAATGTATATTGTGTTTAAAGTATTGCATTTGTAATATAAACTAGTGTTTTTAGGCCATTTTGGGCAACCTTAATAAATTGAATTATAATTTATTTAATTTTAATTTATTTAAATTATAAATTTAAAATAAAATCTCTCAAAATGTATTTACAATATGTATTTTCATATACACATCATCACTGTTCATAAAAGAAAATAATTAAAAAAATAAATCTTGGTATCTCCAAAACTTTACAGGAGAGCACAAAGACCTCATTTAACTTTGATGTAAGTCAATGGAACCAGAGCAGTTTGGGTCTATTTCGGTCGATCCACTCATCATGACATTTTCAAAAGATGCATAAAAGTAAAAACCAACAAAAATAAAAATCTATGTTTTTAATTATAGTAATGTCCAAAATAAAGGAAACATCACATGAAGTATTCATTGGCCATTTCATCAAGTACACCTACCAAAACGGGATTTTTCAGACTTACAATCACTGTTGCTGTACAATTTATCAGGCTTCCTCTACCCTGTCCTTCAATGGAACGGTGCCGCCTTAAGGCTATCACTGATGAGATTTTATGTAGGTGGCGGACCATTCTCAGCACAGCAGTGGTGCTGGCAAGGTGCCACACAGTGTGTTATGCTGGTACAAGTGTGTACACTGCTGTCAGGCACAGCAGTGAGGTTTTTACACAACTCTGCGTCATTGCTGGGTTGAGAATAACCCAGCAACCAAACACATCCAGAAACTGACTCAGAAGAAAGATAACAAACAACATAAAGCACAGGCCCAGCACAAAATGAGCCTTGATGTGACCTCAATATGTGCTCAGTACATGGCTTAAAATAATGTTTCTAAAACCGCTACTTATTATTAACCTGTATGTAGCACCACCCACTAACTTCTCACATTGGCTATTATAATAAAGCTATAAGGAAGCTGGAGACCAAAGAGAAAATGAAACTTTAATGGTGAGAAGAGATGGTGGTGGTGATGGTGGGGGCTTAATTCCGCTCTGATTAAGAAAATACACTACAAAAAATACTAACTCGGCAATGGGAAATGATCTTAATTCTAGTTGATATGTCTAATACAGGGGTTGGACAATGAAACTGAAACCCCTGTCATTTTAGTGTGGGAGGTCTCATGGCTAAATTGGACCAGCCTGGTGGCCAATCTTCATTAATTGCACATTGCACCAGTAAGAGCAGAGTGTGAAGGTTCAGTTAGCAGGTAAGAGCACAGTTCTGCTCAAAATACTGCAATGCACACAACATTATGGGTGACATACCAGAGTTCAAAAGAGGACAAGTTGTTGGTGCACGTCTTGCTGGCGCATCTGTGACCAAGACAGCAAGTCTTTGTGATGTATCAAGAGCCACGGTATCCAGGGTAATGTCAGCATACCATCAAGAAGGACGAACCTCCACCAGCATCACGTAGTGACCTGGCCACTATCCTGCAAGAAGAATGGCTTAAAATCACTCTGACCACTGTGCAGGACCTGTATATGCCATTCCTAAGACGAACTGACGCTGTATTGGCCGCAAAAGGAGGCCCTACACCATACTAATACATGATTGTGGTCTAAAACCATGTGTTTCAGTTTCATTGTCCAACCCCTGTATATCTAATTTTGAGAAGGTTTCATAAATATTATAAGGTTTAGCTTCTTTTATGCTTGTCATACGCAATTTAAAATTCTCACTCTATTGGAAGAGAATTTGACTAGTTTCCAGCATGTTCTCTGCCCATATAGTGAGATCAGTTTACTAGATAAAATCGCTTTGAACAATTAAAAATGACTAGAACTACATATTTTTTTAAATATGGGAAATGTTGGATATATAATGTCTGGATTTAGGATCATTTTACATGCCAAGATTTCAATTATTTGCAGAGCTGAGTTCGTAAAACAGTATTAGTGACTGCATGTGCATTGCAGCTGCATCAAGTCATGTTTTGTGATGCTTCTTCTCGCTTAAAACTTCTTAGCTTCTCAGATGCACATCTGGAACTGTTTAAACAGTGTAGGGCGTTTTCAGACAGAGCAGAGTTTATTTCAGCTAACTTTTTATTGTTTATCCAACAACTGGAGATTGTTTTCTGCTGTTTTTGGTCACATTTGGTGTGTAACAGTCTTTCCTCTGCAGGTAAACATTAGTCCAGCAACATTTCAGGTGCCCAAATCAACATGTGACTTGTTCCTGAAACTGGTCCGAAGTTTTAGTACATCTAGCCCTATGTGTAAAAACCTCAGCAACACTGCTCTTTACAGTTCTACAATTACAAACTGTTGTTGCTTAGTTCTTCAATGGCAGGTTTTGTTCAGGTGGTGGGCCATTCTATATATCCAGCCAACAACGTCCTGTTTCATTTTTTTTAGATTTAGTTGTCCTAAAAGATTTTTTAAAAATTTTATTAAAACAAAAACATGTAAAGGCATTTGTAGATATTGCAGCACTACTTCTTTATCCTCTCACGTTAGACTGATTCAGATATAGTGACTCACTATCACCTTTGTGGTGTGAAAATAATAGACTGATATCTGCTATCTAATAGATCTCTACTGACATCTTTGACAATCAAAACTTCTTCAAATTTTGTTGAATACTTTAATCAATTTTTTTATTTTTTTAAGTTAATCTGTGATATCGCCCCTGTCCAAAAGAAAACAAGTCTTGGAAACTTTACAGCAGAGCACAAAAACCTCATTTAACTTGAATGTATTTCAATGGAACCAGATGTTTTTCAGCAGTTGTGTTTAAATAATGCATAAAAATAAAATCTGACAAAAATAGAGATACATGCTTTTCTTTAGAGAGTGATGATATATTTCTTCTTTAAGGAGTTATTCATTTTCGAGAAAGTAATAAATCCCCGCAGTCCAAAGGAAATCTCCAAAATGGCAACTTTACAGGGGAGGGCAAAACCTAATTCAATTCTAATATAAGTCAATGGAACCAGACATTTTTCCAAACAGTTTTAGGTTGTTTCTGTTGGTCCATTTATCATGAAATTCCCACACAGTATAAACAGGAGCTGCTGTGTCCAAAATATGCAGAAAATTACAAATCGACAAAAAAGGAGATACATGTTATTTTTTGGACAGTGACGATATATAGGTTTTATTTTTCAAAGAAAATAGAATTTTGAGAAAATATCATTATTTCAAAGTGCTTTGTAAATATTTGTGTAGAATTGGTCATTATTTTAAGGTACTTATTTAGTAATTTGGCAAAATGAAAAAAAAAAAATGCTGTACTGCTGCTAGAAGCAGAGAAGGAGGAAAGAAAGTGCTGCTTTTCTCCCATAATGGGCTTCCATATTGTAGAATGTCATTACAGAATGACTGACCGCTCATTTTCCCAACTTAAAAACTAAACAGATAAACTTTCTTACAAAACTGCAACTTACCACTGAAACATATGATTTACATCCAACATATTATTATCCAATATATATTATATTCACTGTATTTAATACATAGAGTTAACCTGGCATCATGGCATTGTGACAGGGCTCACAGTTTAAATTTACCAGCCACTTGTCAGCTACAGCCACAGAGACACGGTCCAATAAACATTGTTCATTTCCTCAGGACATCATCGCTTTTAATTTGCCAAGACTTATTTATGAGTGTTGCTAGGTCACCGGCATGGAAGGAGAAGAGGATACAAGCCCACCCTTCTGCACCAACAAGTTCTGATTAAATGGACTTCATTGATTTAATGATTTCAGGTAGGTGACCTCTCTTATTCCAGGGCAATTTATCCAGCTGCTGCAATTACCTGAGTGGAACTACGTTCACTGATTCACCAGGAAAGCTCTTTAAGATATTTCTGAATGTGGCCTACTGGGTCAGGTGAATAGCCCTGTACCTAGCATATGTAAAGGCTATATGGACATAAATCATAAAATCACATGCAAAAAGTGGCAAAAAGTGCATGTTCCTTTTCCTCAAGTGGTCGAAAGGGGTCTTCCAAAGGATGTTGGCTTTGCATGAGTACCACTACAACAGCACAATCTTGCAACCTTGTTACCATTCACTTACTTCCTGACATGTCTACAGTTGTTGTTCCTTCATTGCTGGGCAGCGAAGGTTGCCTTTTGACCTCTACGCAAGTCCTGGAGAGGCGCTTCTGTGTGGGCGACATGATGCCCTCGCTGCTTGTCTCTAAGCTCACCATGCCTTTCTCACAGTCCACTACTAAAGCTATGGCTGCAGAGTCTTTGAGGGCAGGGGGTTGTGCTCCTGCGCACGCTGCTAACCCCGTCCCTTGCTCCTGTCCCTCTGTGACTTTAGAGGCCGAACGTGGG
This sequence comes from Prochilodus magdalenae, assembly GCA_024036415.1. NCBI lineage: Eukaryota > Metazoa > Chordata > Actinopteri > Characiformes > Prochilodontidae > Prochilodus > Prochilodus magdalenae. The sequence goes on along the minus strand of JAMWET010006363.1, from coordinate 248,196 downwards.
ACTTGCCCAGTCGCTTGCCCTCCATTGGTCTGTGAGCGAACATTAGTCATGGCCATTCCTTTCCCAGCCTCGGCCCCTTGCTGGCTGTAGACTTTATAGCGAATCATGAGGATGATGATGAAGACCAGAACAGCGGCAACGATGATGCCGCCGATGATGATGATCATGGTGCCGCCCAGAAAGTGGCTGCGGAGCGACTGGCACTGGCTGTACTCCGTGTCTGTGACGAACGTGACACAGCCCACCTGACGCGTGGCGGTCAGCGAGGTCATGCCGTCGTCATAGACGGCCAACACACACAGGTCATACTCTCGCCCCGACACCAGGTCCCTCACCAGGAAGTCTTGACTTGTGGAAGGTATCATCCTATAAAGCAAAACAAGAGAACAGAAAGGCCCAGTTAGTTCATCAATATGCAGCTCAATGTATCTGCACAGAACAGTGTGACGGTCCGTGTGATGGACAACATGGTTTGGGTTGTGTATCATGCTGATACCAGTTTTAAAAGCCCATAATCCATTGCATTTCATCTAACACCACCTATAAAGTGGTCTGTGTTTGTAGGCATAATTGCTGAACATAGCATTTTTATGAGCCCACATTGCTAATATTTATTAGCCTGAACAGCTAATGTTTATCGGACGCTAAGAAAAAAGTTACAGTGCGCCGTAAAACTTCATTGGGCCTGTTCTAACGCCATGTAGCTTTTAAGCAGCTCTATCAACTATTCATTAGGGCAGCTATAACTAGAGGCTAACTGAAAGTTTTCTAGCTCTATTAAAGCCTCAGGCCTCTTAAAGGTTCCATATGTACAGAGCATGGGAAAGTAAGTTCCCTCAGTGTTGTATTTACAAACCAGGTCCAGACACCTAATGAGCAATCCAAGGGAACACGGGCAGCTAAAAAGAAGTCTCAGATATGAAGCAAAAATATTAGATTCATTAAATGGGCCCACATTTGCTGTTACTATGCATATTTTGTAGCCCCACTGCACCCTGTTTAGGACCACCACAGAGCAGGTATTATTTGGGTGGTGGGTCACCACTGATGTGATGGTTGAGTGGAACCAGCTGTGCTGCTGGAGTCACTACTGGACGGAGAATAGTCAACCAACCAAAATGTTTTCCAGCCATAGTGCCCAGTAGCGCCCAGTGACATCTACAAAGTGGACCAGCGAGGTAGGAATATCTAATAGAGTGGACAGTGAGTGGACACAATGTTTAAACACACCAGCAGCAGCACTGCTGTGTCTGATCTACTCACACCAGCGCAACACATACCAACAATCCATGTCAGGGTCACCGCAGGGCTAAAAATGAGATCCCATAACATCTCATAACACATAACTTCTGCTCTGTGGTGGTCCTGTGGGGGTCCTGACCATTGAAGAACAGAGTAGCAAAGTATGCAGAGAAACAGACGGACTACAGTCTGTAACTGTAGAACTACAAAGTGCATCTGTGTGGTCAGTGGAGCAGATCAAATTGACAAAACTTGTACACAGGAAGTGAGGGAGGGAGGGAGGGAGGGAGGGAGGGAAACACAGTGTCGGCAGTGTCGAATACTCTAAGTGGGTGTTGAGAAGAAAGTTCTTCTCAGAAGAATGTGAATAAGCCTCATTGTCCACATCTCTTTTTTTTCATGAGCCTGCTGGTTAATTGCTCTATTGCTTTCTGTCTCTGTGTCGTGTCATCACTCCTTTATTTTCCCATTTATAATTGTGGGAAGATTTCCGATCTCTGCTGCAGGACAGAATTCGTAAGTAGAACAGCCGCTGGCAAAATTCTGAACCTTGTTTGCACTTGGTGGACAGTTACTGCATGTGGAGCCATGTAAAGGTATTGTGCATGATCGCTTCAGCCCAGGCAAAGCCAGTTTATTATAGGATTCATTAACACAAGCAATGTGAAAATCGATACCCCTGAGTCTTAAATGGATTTTTAATGAAATATGCATCATGCAGTAAAGGTACTACATGGGGAATTAACAGGCGGCGGTGCAGAATTTGTATGTACACTCACCACCTTGTATCTACACTCACTCTTTTTTTTCCATTGACTTTTTTTTATCAGGTTCATTTACCGTGTGGCCACATTTTGTTTGTTCAAGACTTTGTTGTACAATTCCAATCTGTTCAGTCCCATCTGTTTCTCTGCATACTCTAGCCCACTTGCATTGTCTCCTTTAATGTTCAATGGTCCGGAATCCCACAGGACCATATTTACACACATCATCAAAGGAATAGTTGAACAAATAGATACACCCAGATAGGAAGGAAACTTGGTGGGGAGGTTTGACATTGTGAGACATGTGAGTGATTTCATGTTTCATGCTCAGCTCTACATGTGACTTAAGCAAGGAGGGAACTTATCACTGTACCTGACTGACCCAATGGCTATGACTGCGGATATTCAGTGATAAGTGATGCCTCATCCTGTTAGTGCCAGCACCATTGGTAGACGGCTGAGTAACATAGGGCTACATGTACACAGATCGTTACAATAACAACGTCAACATCACCTAAGACTGCAATGATGTCGTGCCAGTCATGGAGTGGCTCAGAATGGCAGCGTGGTCAGTGATGTAGGATGTAGGCCACATCAATGTTCAGTCACTATTAGATCAAAGAATTGTGCAGTTGGACCATATTTGATGGATACATGCCCTGACACAATTCTGAGGAGAGTTTCCTGTAGACTGGGATTTTAGCCAATGCTGGTAGACCCGTATGACCGTATGCTTCCATACATCTACAGATTCTACTTCTTTCACACTATGATCTTTGGCCACGCCCAAATACAGTCCCTCCTTTTAGCCAATCATTAACATCTGCTTTGGGGCCATTTTCCACACATGGAACGAGACATTCCCTGCACTGTACCACCTCCTCTCAATCTATGGATCCCATCACACACCCTGCAGTTACTTATAGCCCCATGGCGTTACTACCACCTTAAACACGCATGGTGACTTTGTCCAGGAAGCTTGTATATACATATACAACGTCACTAAGAAGGTCATACCACATGGGCCACACCTTTGTATAGGCAAGCCAGCCAATCGGTGAGTGAGTACTGGGTGTTTGTCTGTGTTTGTTGTTGGGTATGAGGTGCTAATGTCTCATTAGTCTCAGCACACTTGCTAACGTTGTCAGTTCTGTCGAAGATAATAATTTCTGAAGACAAACACATTATATTTGATGCATTTATTACATTTCTAATTTAAATGACTGTTCGCCTTTTTTGCCAAGCACCTTGCTGGAGGCCAGAAGTGAAATGGAGCCAGACAGCTGTTTCAGCGACTGGGCTGGGAGAGAACTGCAGTGTCTATAAATTAATTATTTCATCACCAACAGTCAAACTTTTCTCTTCTTATCCTCCTGCAACACATGTTTGTGAGAAGCTATGCTCTATTATAAATGCTACTTACTTTTGCCTAACTGTGCAATTGTAAACGGGAAGTCGCTCTGAATAAGAGCATCTGCCAAATGCCATAAATGTCACGCACAGTCATATCTGATGGTTTAAATATCCACATGTTATATGTATATTTTTAACTCTTCTATATTTACCATATCAATGTAACATGAGAAAAGTTATCATAAAAAATTAGTCATAAGTCATGAGCTTTTCTGAGTACACCACATGTCAATAGTTTTAGAACATTGATAATGCTGATAAAAAAAGATGATTAACAATTAGCACGTAGTAACTGCCTAAACTGCCAGTGATGTAAGTATTAGGGCTAGGCCTTCAGGGCAATAAAGGTATTTATGGTTTCATAAAGTTCTACCTTTGATGCTAATTTGATGCTAATGATGGTAATTGTAATGAGGGGGTAGAGGCAGGTTGCAAGCGCTGAGTGGTTTTATTAGTAGCATTCCAATAATCAAAATCTAAACTACAAGCAGGGGTCAAAACACAGGCAGGCAACAACAGCGACGTATCCAAAACAGAGACCAGAAACCAGAACTCACTAGACAAGGAATTTAAAAAACAAAAACAGGCAAACCAAAAGAAACACAGCTCAGAATTCTGGTTAGACACAAAGGGTGTGTCCCAACTGCCCACCCAATAGTAACTCTGTGTATGGAGTATATAGTACAGTTACGGTCAAAGTATAGTATGCTCAAAAACCCACAATGCACATTTGGACCAGTTGATTTTTGAGCATGGTAATGATGGCCACTATTATCCCACAATGCAATGGGAAAACAGAAACGAAGATGTTTCTTGCACCTTGAAAATAAAAAAAACAACCTACAATCTTGATTCAGTTTTTAATTCTGGCATAGAGCTTGCACTGCATTTAACAACTGTCGAAAACGTAATTACACTAGTAATAATAATGTTTATTTATATAGCACCTTTAAAACATAAATGCAGCTCAGCATGCTTCTCAAAGCCCTTTTCAACCAAAAGAACTCTGGTCCTTGAACTGATTTCATACAGGCTTCTTTGAACCTTGGTGCTATTCAGGGAACCAACCTGTGTTTGCACCAGTTTTACTGTAACCAAGTAACTGCAAAGAATACAGCATCAGCGTCAACAGAGGGCGCTGCACTGTGGTAGTAAACAGTAGTAACAAGACAGGGGAGCGTATAGATTACCTGCGAGCATTTGTGTTGTTATTTCAGATGTTTTTTTTTTGTCCATAAAGCAAGCACAAATCAACTAGATATGAAGACATAGAAGAGTTTCTTCAGTAAACCACTGGGCGTCACCATGGTGGCTGTCTCTGTCCTCACCAATTGAGATGGCCACGGATGTCCTTATGGTTTGGTCTGAAGAACTTACTGTTCTTTGGTTTCAGCTGGGAATTAACTTACTGAGTTCTGAATCAATACATATAGAGTTACATACATATATAGAGTTACATTCTGGTTAGCGCACCTAATTTTGAACTGTTTGGTGCATTTGCATCATATATATGAATATATTTTTCTGATGTAAATGCAAAATTAGGTGCGCAAACCTGAATGTAACTCATTCCATGTTGGTGGAAAAGGATTGACAGAGTCATTTATAGGATGAGAGAGTAGACAGTGTATCCAAAATAAAACTATATATTTATGAGACTACCAATATATAGACCCAAAATAGAAAGCAGGAAAAATAAAAATAGAAATACACATAATGAGCAAAGAGAATAAAACCACAGTAAAAATTCAAAAGTCTATAAAATGTTAAAATCATTTGAATAAAATAGCAGGCAAATATGATCAATAAGAAAAGCAAGTTAAACCAGAATATTCATAAATCATAAAGTTCATAATTTTTGTTATTAAAATCAGATCATATTTGCAGTTAGCAGTGTCTCTAGAACTTTCTGAAGGCCCAGGATGACAAATCACATTCTCATGTAATTGGTCAACACTTTGTAACTCAGATTCCACTTGGATGATTCACTTCCTATTAATGCTAGTAGTTCTTCTAGCATGTAAGGCCTTCTGTGCAGCTCCTGAAAACCTAATGATGAACAATGAATGAGATCTCCTGGCTGTATCCATATAGACACCACAGGGGGAGACCCCATATGGCCAACTTTCTGACCAGCATTTCAAGACATTTGTATGACTGTTGTTAGCAACCAAAGCTTAACAAATTCGAATATTAGAGACAAGCATTTTTTAGAACACAGAAATCGCCTTCTCCATCAGGAAGTACAAGCTAGTCCCCATCTTCCCTAATTGGTGGCAGCTGCATGAGAAAACAGAGACCTGCACAGCAGGTGGGCCCTGGCAATGGCTAGTGCTGATGAGAGACTTGTGTAAATAAAAATTCTCACACCATTCATTCAGTTTATCTGCCCAAAATAAACACAAACTGGGTGGGAACTGCCATCGCGCAAACCTAAGCATGCACCGCTTTCATGGTATCACAGAAGAGAATATCTTAATCCTTAATCTTGAACAAAAAGGCATAGTAAAAATGGCATATTTAAAATCCTGTGCCCTAAATTCAGTGTATCTCCTGCACAAAGCAGAGGCAGATCCCTCCCGAGACCCTTTTAAGTGCATCTATAATATCACATCTGTTTGCGAAGGATTTCTGTAGCTTAACGGAAGGCACGTTAAAAACAGCCATGGTACATCCATAATCTTGAAGGGGATTACTGATGTATTGCATTACATGTGATTATTATAGAGCATACGTATATGTTATTAAATAAGGAGAAATTGCTCTGCTTGGTAATCTCCACTAATGGAACTGGTTAGGAACAATGAGAACATATACCTTATTTAAAGCACTAATTACATAATGTGGTTAGAGGTAAGGATAACACGAGACTTAGCTCTGTCTTAATGGAAATGGAAAGACATAGACAGGCTGTCTTCAGAAGTGCACCTTCAATGCCGAGCATTTGAGTAAGCCCGCAAGATCACAAGCCAGCGAACTATTGAACTACACAGAAGAAAATACTCCTCCTTAATACCACAGAGGTCGCTGAAGTGTCACTGTGGAAGACAAGTCTCTCTTTTCTATTATTAAGGATCTTATGCGGTCAAAGTTGATAAGAAACGGTCTTAAATCTTGGTGCTGATTGCAGAGTGGCAGGGGAGAGGGCGGAACCCATTCGTCTATTGACTTTAAAGCAGTCTTTGAAGTATTCTCCTCCTTCTCTCTGGAAGAGAGGACTTGTCTGTCAGACTATGAAGTGTGCCTGTGTTATTTATTTATTTATTTATTTATTTATTTATTTATTTATGCCTGTACTCAACAGCTCTCTCCATATCAGGGATATTGCAGTGAATACAAACTACATTGAAAAATATGTTACTCTTATTTGTTACAAGCAATTTAATAACTTTTACTTAACTCAAAAAAAAGTAATTCATTTGCTAGTAACAAATTAAGAGTCATTTTTTAGGTTGAACCAATGACACCCTTTTTACAGTTAGTTACCAAAGTAACAAATGTCAACAAAAAGAATCTGCTTGTTTACTGTACTAAAAAAATAAAAACATGAAATCTTTTTTGAACTTAGGCTCAGTCATTTTAAATCTACTCTTACCAAACACCTACCATCACCTGACCTGAGGAGGTTGGGTTCCCCCCTTGAGCCTGGTTCCTCTCAAGGTTTCTTCCTTACTCAAGGGAGTTTCTTTATTGCCACTGTTGCCTCTGGCTTGCTCAAGGGGGGCTTGGACCCGGCCCAGTCGTTAGCCTTACAAGTTGTTAGTCATTCAATACATTTCTATGTTGGACTTTTCAAGCAAAAGGAATTTAAATATACCTAATTAAAAAAAACTGGAATAAATGTGATGAGTGGCAAGTGTCATACATTTTTGATAGGTATGCAGAATTACAAATCATCAATTAAAACAGTCAATTAAATGTGTACAGGATTACATAAATTGTGGGAAGCAGAAAATGCAACTTCTAAAAATAAATGAAACTGTGATAAAACCATATTAGGGATATACAGGCTCCTCTGTTTGTTTACTTTGGGAGTCTCTACTTTAGCCTGCCTAATTATCCCTGTGAGTGAGTTATATGTTTTAAAGCAGTCCAATGTTACACCAGTAGGATGATTAAAATAGGTGTGAGTTTTGTCTATTATGACTTTCCAGTTTTTTAACTTTTCTTCAGTGTGTAATGTAGGGTTTTGTGCTTGTAAATTGTCTGCAACGTAATAAAACCCAAAGTGCATGCCAGAGAAAGAAACTCTCTGACAGAAGGCATATCAGACCAACCAGGAGTTTCAGGATAGGGCTATGACTCAAACTGAAACAACATTACATTACATTTACATTTACGGCATTTAGCTGACGCTCTTATCCAGAGCGACTTACAAGGGTATTCATATGACAACCAGGCCAGTGTAGTGTTAGGAGTCTTGCCCAAGGACTCATATTGGTATAGCACAGCAGTAATCACCCAGACCGGGATTCGAACCCCAGCCTCCCACATGTGGTGGTGGCTCCTTGGTGGGTAGTGGTATTATCCACTGAGCTACACCAACACCATTGTAAGCCACAGCAATTCAAGGATGCTACTTGTAGAACAATACTGCTTTGGTAGTTGACCAGTGAGAGATCAGTGGGTGAGCTGACCAATTAGAGTACACTAAGCTCATCAGGAGGTGGGACTTAAAGACATAGAAGCATTTCAGCATATACATATGATTTGTACAGTAGGAGTAAAATATTTTGTGTATGGAACACCAAGTCATGTAAATCAATTCCAGTAATAAAATGCTAAACATTAATAAGTTTGCCTAATAGGTCGCTTAGAATTCTGTAACTCGAGAATTCAGTGCATTTTAAAAAGGTTTGTCAGACTGCTGTCCATCAATAGATTCACTGAAATGAGAATATTAGAAAACAACCGAACACAAGTTCTAGTTCTGTTTACCTACATTAAAAACACCATGTCATATTTTACCCTGCGTTAATTTGTGCCCTACACTCCCCAACTGCAATCCACCAGTCCAACAAAAGAGCCCTTCATCTGCATGCAGTCAAGAGCCTTTCTCCCCGTTTCCTTCCTCTAGAATATTAGAGTGCCCAGATGCTGCCACTTTTGCACAGTGCCAAAATGGGCATGGACAGGAAGACTCTCTAACACTGAGCCATAAGAAATTCAGACTAGAGGAATTTGCAGTGTTCCGCGGCAAGAATAATTGAACATGCAAGTCATTTTTTTACTAAACCATGAATTAGTTTCTCTCTGGCCGTATCAGTGGAACGTAAAGAGAAGCCACTTTCTTGTTTTATCTGTGTTTTATCCGTTTCACATGACAAACAATTGGAATCCTATAAATCTAACATCTGGTGGGAAAGTCGATTTCCAGTGTGCTAAGGTACAAGAAAATGTACATATATATCCTGTGTTCTATAAATAAAAAATAAGCTTACTGGATAAAAAATTAGTCATGTGACTGAACTGTGCCCAAAAGCGTATAATCGATTTGGCAGAGACTGGACAAGTTTCAGGATGTAGGCCACATCAGTGTTCAGCCAATTTTGCATTAAAACTTTGCGCAGTTGGGTCAGATTTGGTGGACGCCTTCCCTGGCACAATTGTAAGGAGAGGCTCCTTTAGACTGGGATCTTTGCTCCTTCTGGTAGACCCCCATGACTGTACACTTCCTTACACAAAAAACTCCGCTACTTCCTTTACACTATGGCACACACAAATGCAGTCACACCTGCCAGCCAATCATTAACACTTGCCTTGTGACCCCTTTTCCACACATTGAATAAGACATTCACTGCACCGTACCACCTCCTCTCAATCTTTGAATCCCATCACTTACACTTCACAGGTACTTATAGCCCTAAAGGCAATCTGCAGGAGCACCACCTTAAACAGGCAAGGTGACTACATTTTTATACAGTGAGCTAATACTAATACTAATAGGGAATTCCATTACAGGTCGATAGCTGTGTATGGTCCTTAGTACAATAATACAAATAAATGCATCATATAAATCTATAAACTGAAAGAAACTCATTGCTGCAGGCTAATCTTACCGGAAGCAACCAACCCCTGACCCTGCATGATTATAAAAGAACACAGCTACTCAACCAGATAATGGTGAACTTTATGTTTTTGCCTGCTCCCGCATGTTTGATTTACATGCTAATAGATTAGGTAAAGGTCAATTAAAACAATATCAAAAAGCTGTTTTATTATATTAATACTTTATATTGTTATTTAGACGTGATTTAATGGTGGCTATTACTAGAAAGTTTTCCATCCAACCAAGTTTCAAACAAGCTCTTGAACAGCTTTGATAAATAACGTTTCCTTTGGCAAATTTGGTTTATCAATAAAGGAGAAATGCAAAACAACTGTGCTGACATATATGAAATGAAAGCCATGGGTTTGGTACCACATCGTACCAGGACTGTCTCCATTTATCACTAAAGCTATGCATAGTTGGCGAAGGGGTGTCAAACCTGGCATACAGAGAGCTAATAAAGGTTCAGATCTTTCCAATGTGTACACCACACTTGGTGAGTGAGACTCTTGAATGCGATCTGGTATCCACCAGACACATTCCGGTTGTCCCGTATAAGCGCGGCTGTCGCTCCATTAAAAAGCGGCACATGATCCAACATACAATGCCTTTGCCGCCTGACAGCTCCAGCTCTGTCAACACAAGTGGCATGTGGGAAATCAAGCATAAAGAAATGGATCTGAATCCGCAAGTGCAAATACGTCCTCACCAAGCACAGCTACAGTTTCTGGTGACATTTTCATCTTAATTGCAGATATGTTGCACACTGATTAAGACCCGTTTAAATGCCATTGACACTTTATTTGAATGTGCTTCTCCCTGTACGCTACATAATATGCGGTGAGCCGGGAAAGGTAAATGGAGCACACTCCTTGTGTCACATTATCTTCAGGAATTTGCTTATCTCAATGGTGCTGGGTGCCCAATCCTGGTCATGGACAGCCACCTTCCTGCAAAGTTCAGATCTGACACCCCTGGCTCTAGAATTCAGATTACAATAAAGACCTTCATTACCTAGATTACCTGGAATTCCTATATAGATAAGGACGGGAGCTAATGTTTGCAGGGTGGTATACTTTACCACTCAAAATAAGCTACATGATTAAATGAAGACCAATCTATATTCATTTAATTGTGAAATCACATAAAAATGTGATGTTTTATTTACCACTCTGGACCCCACAGAACAGGACCATGTCAAGATCAGCTTAATATTCAAATTTAAAACTTGATGTTGTTCAAGACTGTCTTCTGTTGTTCTGAGTGAATTGCATTCACAGCAATGACTGGTTTGTCTTTCACTTTGTTCTAAAAAAAATATATTTATGGCCCACCCACCTTGTGTCGTACTGACTAATGCATGGTATAGCAATTATTCGGACTGGAAATCAATAGAATTGTATGGAAATTATGAGAATTGTATGAAACACTGGTAACATTTATAGTAATAAGCTTTACCAAGCAGTTAAGTAATGTAGCAATTGATCATTAACTAATGATAGAAATAAGTAGTAACAGTATTTAATAACTTATTAAGTAGTTTATAATGTAACCCTTACTAAATCTAATGTCTCAGTCATAAAAAGCTTCAATAATCATAGTCGGAATAACTATGTGACTTGTTAATTGGGACAGTAAGAAGTAAGCACTATGGCCATTTCAAATACGGTCTTAATTAAAGTACAAAAGACAAAATTATGTTAGTTCCTATTTTTATTAGTAGTTAATAATAAATAGCAATATTACTTAACTGTTCAGTATTGCTTATAACTCACTTAAGTACTGTTAATACGCAGACCCTTATTGTAAAGTGTTACCAAAACACTACATAACCTAATTACCTAGTGGTTATGTAGTGTAGTGGTTGGGGTAGCTCAGTGGGTAACACCACTACTCAGGGTGCCACCTCTACGTATGGGAAACTGGGGTTCGAATCCCAGTCTGGGTGACTATGCTGAGCTACACCAATAAGAGTCCTTGGGCAAGACTCCTAACACTACGTTGGCCTACCTGTAATCATTAACCTTGTAAGTTGCTCTGGATAAGAGCGTCAGCTAAATGCCGTAAATGTACCTACATTAGGAACTGCATCAGCTATTATTAATTTGTTATGCAAATGGACTTTTAGACTGAAAACTTTAATGCCGTTTTGAACTTCTGCTAAAATAATCGCTTGATGTGACCTATCACCTTTAAGAACCAAATCAATCCAACTGTACATTGATATTATACTGTATATAAGTTTACATTCAAGCTCATTCATTTAACAATGTCTTACAGATGTTTTATAATGTCCATTATCACAAATAATAATTTCCTCCAATTATGTACTAAACAGGACATAATTAACTTAGAACCTAGACACTATTGCACCACACATTTAAAGAGTATACCTCACTGCTTGGTTACGCTGAAGGACACTGGATATATGGGTACTAAAAGGTATCTGCCCAGAGGAAGCAACCGAAACGCAGCACATCCATTTGTAAGGTATATGACTTTTAATGGAACTTGAACATTACATGCAACATTAAAATGGCAGTAACAACCCAAAGCATCCAGGGAATTAATTCCTGAGTGTGGATTCGATGAGGACAGGCTCTGCACCATAACTACTAGTTGGAAGGTAGAGCGGGTCCTGAATCTTAGAGCCAAGATAAGCTAAGCCATTTACCCTTTCTGAATTCAGTGGCTGTTCAGAAAGGCTCCCTTTCATCTTTTCATCTTTTCATCAGAGAACTGAAGCAAACACACACACACACACACACACACACACACACACCTCAAGTCTCTTCCTGATCTCTACATATAATCCCATCTGTGCGACTGGACTGCAAGGTCTAGATCCACCATGTGACCATGAAACTTTTTTATTTTTATTTTTTATTTTTTAAATTTCAAAGATTTAAGACCGCATAAATAGATGCATTGATCTGCAGGTGGTGAGTCAATGTTTTTGGAGGCTATGGCTTCATGGTCCATTGGTGAACCTGAGCCACCTGCCTTTCAATTATAAATGCTTATCAGTAATGCGCAACAATAGTAATAAAGGTCAAAATCAAACAGGTATGTAAATTTGACTGATATTTAATGATATATTTATTACAGTGATCCGCATGTGCATGATAACGAAGCCCAAACCGGACCTCACCAGAGCCAGCTTGCACTACTGAATCCTACCCGAGCACATTAGCCAAAAGCTACCTGAGACATTAGCCATAATTGGCCATGTCTCACAATCCTTTTAATTTTGTGCAATAAAATCATTTCAGATTTACTTTCAGGATGACGCAAGCTATTCCCAACATTTAGGCGCAACATGTCCTAAAATGTGCAGTGCCTCCTGCTCCCTATTCAATCTTTACCAGTCTAGAAGAAACTAAAAGCACAGAGCTTCATTACTTCACTCACCAAAAGCATCAACGTTGGTAGAAAACAGCATCGGTGTTAACTGTGTTTTGCTTCTCAGTGGTTTCTTGGTAGGAGCAGGTGGCGATGGTGATAATGAGAGTTTCAGCCCAGAGTTTCAGCAATCATTGCATTTACTAATGCATTTCTTGTCTAATTCTCCTTAAATGATTTAACCAGGACCTTCAACAAGAGGTTAGACTGCTCCGACTTACAAAGTGCTTTTACAAATCAGGATGAGCTGGGGCTAACCGGCTAGCATGCTAACTTCGGTACATATCTGCAACATGATATTGATACAGTCTTTGAATCACTATCACACTTGAGTTTGGAATGTTTTACAGTGAAGAGCCCACATATTGCACCTTTACATGGATTTCATTAAAAGCAAAGTCCACTGTTTGCCACTGTTAACCTACAAAAATACGTTCACGTAAACATCTAAAATGGGAAAAAGACTTGGTACTCTGGTTATATTGTGAAAAGGACAGAAATGTGAATTCTATGCATCCATTTTTGGCCATAGAGCACACTTCTAGACGCAGTGACTACATGTAATAAACGGTTTTGTATCTGCACTGGCAGATATGTGATTGTACAGTCCCGAATATCAGCCTCAGCCCAAAGAGTACTGTGTAAAACATCTCCACCTGTCGCATTAGCATAGTTAGTGCTTTTAAAAAAATCCCACCAAAATCAAAAAAAAACTAAAATCGAATAGAAAAATGGTGACATTTGAGAACTCAAAGTTGACATTGAGTCGTTGCCTAAACAGTCACAGTTAAGTAACACCTGAGGTCAGAGATTTCCACGAGTATGTAGAAACAGTGGTCTCTCGCTGTTCTTTAGCATGCACCAAGCTCCATTCATTCCATGTTCAGAACTAGAGCCTCATTACTACCTGAATGGCCTACTAATGACGAGCACTGGGGAGCGCCACTAAAGAGGGCATAGTTTCTTCAGGGGGGGCAAAGTGGAGTAAGGAGATCAGACGCTGCAGCGTGATTGCCTCTGCCTAAGAGGCTTAGGTAAGCGTAGGCTCAGGGTTCACAGTGTTCAGCAGTGTTTGGCAGAATTGTGGAACCATTCTGTGAACCGCATATCGAGACCAGGAACAACAAACACTCCTTGGCATTTCTGTAGAGGAGGAAGTTCATTGTGTATGCGTCATCTTCTTTACTATGCAATCACACAGCAACATCTCCAGTGTTAAAATAAGACAGGAGGCCAGTGTGTCTTAAGTGGGCACAGTGTAGGCATGTTAGGCTCGTCTCTGAGGCACACTGTAGGTGGTAAATGTAGCACGGGTGAGGTGCGGAATCAGTAATAACAAATAATCTTTCTATACACATTGTAACGTGCTCAGGCTCTGGTAGTATGTCAGGAAGAGCTAAGATGCTCTGTGCATGCTTATCATACTCATCATCAAAGAATAGTTGCACTCAGAAGGGAGCGTTAAATTGCAGTAGTGTCTCTCAGTGTGGCGTAGAACTGCCATGTTGGCTAATGCAACATGCAGTCAACATGAGGTCTCACTGTGGAGTTGTAGAGGTTCCTAATGGTGTCCTGTGATAATTCATCCCATGCAGCATGGTGGAGATGGAGTGAGACTAGGCTTTCTGGACATGTGATGTGTTACAAAAAGTCATGGCACTGACCATGGTGCCTCCACACATGGATCCATTGGTTGCCTCCACCAAAACCAAGTCTGGCACGACATCATTGCAGTCTTTGACAACCTTGACGTAGTGTTAAGGGCAGTCGTTGTAACGGTCCTGTGTCCTGCAGCCGTATGCCAATGGTGTCGACTCTAACAGGGTGACTCATGGAGGGCATCGCTGGTTGCTGAATATTCACAATCATGGCTGCTGGATCAGTCAAGTACAGCATTAAGACCAACATTGCTGACGTCAGGAGGCGGCTGAGTGTGAAACTTGAATCATTCGCGTGTCCCACAATGCCAGACATACCCACCAAGTTTCACTCCTGTTGATAAATAACTTTTGAGTGCAACTATTTGTGTTGCTATTCTTTTGATGATGAGTGCATGTTTATCCAGTTGGAGCCTGCTACATGCTTTAAGGCAGGGAAGTTCAATCTCATCTGCAAAGGGCTGGAGTGGCTGCAGGTTTTCATTTTAACAAAGCAAAGGCAGAGCCAATTTAAGGGGAGACTGACCACCTCTGCTTCTTATATTACACCAAAGAGCTTGCAAACATCCTGACACTTGCAAACATCCTGACACCCCTCAAGCCACGGAACAAAAAACAGAACATAATGAGGGAACTTCCTTTATTTTGAGATAAGGGGAAGTGGAAAAAAACAAAGACTGCTCAGCAATATATTTCCATCTTACTACAGCAAACTGCAGGTGAGCAGGATGCCACAGCGTGTTGATTGGTTGGTGGGCTAATCAACTTATTGGTGGAATTAGCGGTTCACATTTACCAACCAAAAAAAGTGCTTAAAGTATAACAGCTATTTTAAAACATCGTATGCTGATATAAAGTACTAGTCAAAGGTTTAGACTCACTAAATGGATGTTGTTGGTTATCTCTACAGGGTCACACTTCTCTACAGGGTCACACTTAACCGTTCCAACTGATGAGAGGTCTGACACAATACATATCCTGATATCCCACATATACTCTTGAAATATCAAAGTATTATATTTTTGCCATATCACTACCTCTAATATATATATTTTGCTGTGCAAAAAAAAAATATTACGCTTTCTGTGAATATTTGTGATGAAGAGAAAAACAGATTTGCTTGGAAAACACTGGTTATATAATTTAGGTTGAAGCTGTTTCATCCTCCTGTACATTTCCATTTTGGAGGGTTTTAAGGTGGACTGTATAATTCCATGAGTGCTATTTTATAGTTTGATGTCTTCACTTTTATTCTAAGGTAAAGCTGCTATGAGTAGCTGTGTCTAAACTTTCGACGGGTACTATTATAATGTGCCAATTCTGCTTACTTCAAATTCAAGGAGAATTCAAAACTAACTGACGTAGCAGCTCCCCATTTGTATTAGATCATTTATTGTTATTATCAAATAATAAAGATTAATGACAAGTTATTAAAAATTCCAATTATTTTGTGTTGAGTTTCTGATAGAAATGATCTAATCCAATTTATTTTTCATATGACGGACTGAATTATAACCATGCGTAACCCTTGAACAAATTCTGTACCACTTTACAATACTGTTTCATAGTTAGGTAACTACCTGTACATTTAGTTAATCATTATTGACAAGTAATTATGTAAGTGTTAATGCAGCACTATTTATTAGTTCCTGCTTAGTTCTTAGACAATTACCATCTATGAAGCAGTATTGTCAGATATTTCCAAAATTCCAAACCACTTTCCATTATACAGGCAAACATTAAACAAAGACATAACTGAAAAAAAACTCAGTATTAGCAAATAACAAATAAATAAATAGAAGGATGTTAATGGTTGTGTCCATCAAAATCGGTCTCTTAACTGACCAGTCTGTGGATTTAAAATGAGCAACTGATTTATCGAGAGGCTAAATTGAAATTATCATTAGAACTGGCCTGGGCAGCATTTAACAGATTTTTAATAAGCATTGATACTTCTGATAAATGGCCTTAAAAACAATCATATTTCACACTTTTTTAATTGCCCATCTGACACAGCAGACCACACATCCATTTTTAATCAGCTTGGTTCACACTGACTGTGCTAGACGCATCCATCAAAAGCCTATTATGTCCATTGGTGATTTTTTTTCACTTGAGTGTGAGTAGTCCATGGAGACCCAGTCAAATCACACATTATTAAAATGTGAGGATCTTCTTGGTGTGGTTGGTAGGTGTAGAGCAGCTGATACTGCGTACAGGAAACTCTACTCCAAGGCCTAGACTACTTGAACATGGGCATTTTTTCATGGGGATTTCCTTCACTTATTTAAGATGGAAATACAGACGACACCAGCATGCAGTCGAGTGCTATTAGGAGCATGCTAAACCATCAGCAATGCCCTTGACAAACACTTCGCTTTCAAAGTTGTCCCACCAATTATATATATGACCAGGTCTCATGCAAAGCTGAGAATGTTGGCAGCGGCGTATGTGCTGGTATAACAGTGACCTTTGACCTAGCACATTTTGATGCCTCTATTCTTCATAGTGTGGAGTAGCCCTACGTTCACAATAGCAGGCAACAGAGCAGCCAGTCATTTCCTATGGGTGTGCACAATTTGTAGCTGCAATTTAGCAACAAGCGCTAAGTGACACGGCAACAGAATGACACTCAACAAATCAAGATTTTCTCAACTTTATGCAAATTAATTATGCCGCAGTGAAGCGACATTGACTGAATTGACCAATCACAGACACGGGGGTCCAAAGTCTCTAGCTTCTGTTGTCTGAACACTTGTTCACACTGGTGTTGCATGGATTCTCAGCAGTGTGTTGGTAGACATGGACGAGCAGCTCATAACAGCTGTTTCTTCTTGGACCATGTTATATGCTTCATGTACATATACATTTGAAGACAAGTGAGGCATGGAAGAAAGTAGGGAATATTGTTTGGTGTCTCTAGCAAGTTAGGTTCCTTGATAGCAAGCTAGGTTAGCTAGTGCCAATTGGTGCTAACCAACCAATAAAGGTTTTTATATAAATGCCATACAAATAACACCAGAATCAGCAGTGAAAAAGGCATGTACTAAAAACACAGTTGCTTGTGTAAACAGTAAATCTGTTTAATTACTAAAGAAGCAGAGAAAACAAGAGCTCATATTCCAATCTAAAGCAGCTACACGACAGAGCCAGAGTCAAACGCTATGCAGATGGTACTCAGATACATGCTTTATGTTAAGATAAGGAAAGCAGGTTCATTGACAGCCATATATGCATATGCTTTAACACTACCACCACCATGCTGTGGAACAGTTCATCCTCTTCTATCCCTTCCCTTCTCTTCTGTTCTCTTCCCTTCTCCTCTGTTCTCTTCTCTTCTCTTATCCTCTGTTCTCTTCTCTTCCCTTCTCCTCTGTTCGCTTCTCTTCTCTTCTCCTCTGTTCTGTTCTCTTCTCTTATCCTGTTCTGTTCTCTTCTCTTTCTCTCTGGTCCCTTCCCTTCCCTTCCCTTCCCTTATCTCTCCTCTGTTCTCTTTCCTTCCCTTCTCCTCTGTTCTCTTCTCCTCTTTTATTTTCTTTTCCCTTCCCTTCTCCTCTGTTCGCTTCTCTTCTCTTATCCTCTATTCTCTTCTCTTCTCTTTTCCTCTGGTCCCTTCCCTTCCCTTATCTCTCCCCTGTTCTCTTCCCTTCCCTTCTCTTTTCCTCTGTTCTCTTTCATTTCGTTCTCCTCTTTTATTTTCCTTTCCCTTTCCTGCTCCTCTGTTCACCTCTCTTCTCTTCCCTTCTCCTTTCCTTTGTTCTCTTCCTTGCCCTTCCTTTCTTTTCTCCTTTGTTCTCTTCTCTTCCCTTCTCTTCTCCTCTGTTACCTTCCCTTCTCTTCTCCTGTTCTGTTCTCTTCTCTTCCCTTCTCCTGTTCTCTTCTCTTCCCTTACCTTCTCTTCTACTCTGTTCTCTTCCCTTCCCTTCCCTTCTCATCTGTTCTGTTCTGTTCTGTTCTGTTCTGTTCTGTTCTCTTCTCTTCTCTTCTCTTCTCTTCTCTTCTCTTCTCTTCTCTTTACAGAATTCAAGCACAAGGTGATATTTGTCTCATCTGTCCATTTGATGCTGATCCAGAAATACACAGGCGTTTTCAGATCTACAAACTCTAATCTAGTCTTCCTGCTTTTTTTCATGTTATGAACAGTTTATGTCTTGTGGGAAACCCAATGCATTTACTCTGGTTGGTCCTCTCTTCTTTAACACAGATACACCTACATCCTATTCCTGTATTCATAATGCATTATAAAGGCATAAATGCAAATTTGTTGACATGCATGATGCTTATGAACCTGACTGCAGGCCATAATGATTACTTCCATCCAATGATTCATTTTACAAGGAATATTTTATATCACAACTCACAAACCATTTTTTTCTAATGGTCGGTTTATTGCTTTTAGTGTTTTTTTCCACAGCCCCACAATGCAATTACACTGGCTCCAGACATCTTGTAGTACTCAAGATGACTCGAATCGTGTCTGGTTGGTCCCAAAACTCAGGAAGTGTCATTTCATTCTCTTCTGTGTTTACAATAGAAGGCTTTCAATACCATCTAACTTCCGACTGATATCAAACCTGAGAAACCCACACACACACTCTCTCTCTCTCACACACGGAAATCTGCATCCTGTAATCTACATGATCTGAGCTCAATTTCCTTCTTGCTTCCCACAGGATTTACGGGCTATGTAACTTAAACATCAGCTTGGAATGATTCAACCAACTGTGACATTTGTTTTGCGGCCAGAAATAAAGCTGTCTGACGAAACTCAATCAGATACTGTTTCATACTCTATCAGGAAAAAAAGCCTGTTTGCCAACGCATCGTGTCTCTAAGAGAAGAGACGACAGTCTGTTGGTTTTGGCAGCAGTGTGGGGTGGAGGTGGGAATGGAATGAGGGGGAGGAGGAGGATGTCATTGAGGCCCTCATTACTCAGTCCCCGACGTGTGCCAAGGAGAGAGCCAGCCTCGGGCTACTCAAGATGCTCACTCTCCTTTCCCTGTCTCTCCCTCTGTGCTGCACAAATTGACTCTGGGGACATTTATGACGTACCTGTTTATTAGGTACCTTCAACCTAAATGGAAACTTTATCAGAAACCATTCATCATCTTATCAACATTCTGAGATGTATTCTTAGAGATATTCTTTCCAGACTTAAGCACAATTATCTGCTATTAATATAATATAATATAATATAATATAATATAATATAATATAATATAATATAATATAATATAATATAATATAATATAATATAATATAATCATTCTAAAATAAAAACTATGATTTTTAATATTTAAAAAAAACCCTGAAATATCCAAGATATTATTCATTTCCACAATATATTAAAAACCAAACTACGTGCTTACTAACACTAGCCTAACAAAAATGGCTCCAATTTCTACAAAGCTACGGGCGCTATTACTTTACGTTGAATTCTTGTTTGGGAGCCTTTTGTTTGAAATGTATCCTCCTTAAATGGAGCAGCGTTTACATTCCATTTATGGTGGAACTGAAATTCTGAATTTGAAGGGAACTTCACTGTGAGTCCTATCCGTGGGACGTCAATATGTGGGGTGGCCTCTTCGATCTTACCATCTTGCTTGTCCACCAATGCATAGCAGCTGACAGCTGACATAACAGCTGACCAGATATTTATTGAGTGATGGACAACAGTGATATCAGCACTGATACTAGTGTACCAGTCCCGAGCTGAGAGCATAGAAGTAAAAAATATCCAGCCAACAGTGAGCCTATGGTCAGAAACTGGCCACATATCAGATATCTTCAATTTATTTGTCAGGATTTTTTAAGAAGATGCAAAACTGGGTAACATCATGAGCATGAGTTTTCTGAAGAACGAGAGAGTTGTAGTGGCCCCATGTAAGATGGCACATGAGTATCTATGCATTTCTAGTCCATTTCAATGTACTTACAATATACTGCCCCATGCCAGATCCCAGCATCCCTAAATATGTTTGGGAATCCTTGGATCATGAGAATCAGGAAATGCCACCAACTTTTAAGATTGAACTGCAGCAAAATTTCTCTCTCCTGAAACTAACTGAAGCAAATAAAGGAAACACAGGGACATTATATTCAGGTGTTGAGGGTTATGTGTTCCGTTTTATGTTCAGACATCAAATAAAAACAACGTTTGGTCTCAGACTTTTAACCAGTACTGTAGCACTAGCTTTTATAGCCCACCCACAAAACGTACCAAGGTAAGTGTTTCTAATAATGTGGCCAGTACGTTCCAGAACGCACAGCACCATTTCCCTTTCTGTCTTTGTTGTGTGTGCATCTTATGTTGTAATAGTGTTTTACTCTGGTCAAGCAACAAGGGAGAATCAGTGTGTTTTGTCTTCTGCTGCTCATCTTTGTGCCTAGCTCCAGCTCAGACTCCCTTGCTCTCAAAGTGCATTGCGAGTCCCTACATTATTGATGTGTGGCGAGTTTCCAGAAAGCCTTCTGAAGGTTAGCCAGTGTGTGGCAAACACACCCAAGGCTTCCTGTGCTCTGGCCAGCCCAGCTCAGAGAGACTGCGTGAGGAAAAGCAGGGCATGACTGGCCTCTCAAATAGCCCCAGAGTTATTCCATCATTTATTCATAGGCCTCACCCTAGTCGCCTTCACCTGGCAGCCGAGATCCTGATCATGGGGTCCCAGCTCGGCTGGAAGTTGTGCTTTTATGTTCAGTCTGCGGCTTCACCGCCTTCACCCAAATCGGAATCTTAACCTTTCCGACAGAAACCGCAAAACCGACCGCCGTGAAAACATGATTTTTCTCTGGGTGCCCCAATTCTGCTGCCAGCTTGAACCTTGTTGCTAATCTGAGAAATATGATTGCATCTAGGACACGAATAATAGATAGACAGTTTACCTGCCATCATTGTGTTCTTCACTGATATCACATGAAGCTGCAGTATATGAATACATAACCAGTTTTAAGGTGTGCTGTGAGAATGTTAACCAATCACAGATCTAGATGAGTGTTTGTGTGGGTATGTTTTCCAAGGTCTCTAACAGTCCACCCCTGTTTTATTTTAGCCCATAGTTTTTTGACCCTGCTTCGGTTTGGATAATCACAAATAGCTGCACCCTGAAAAAATTAACCATCTTAAATGAACCTGGCTGGGTAAATTTGACATCTTGAGACATGCAAATGATTCAAGTTTCATGCTCAGCCGCACATGTGAGGTATGGATCTTATCATTGTACCTGACTGACCCAAAAGCCATGATTGTGGACATTCACCGAAAAGTGATGCCCTCCATGAGTCATCCTGTTAGTACCTACATGCACACAGACCATTACGCCTACTGCCCTTAACCTCGCGTCAACGCCGCTAAAAACTGCAATGGTGTCGTGCCAGACTGTCATGGCGTGACTCAGAATGGCAGAGGGTCCTGTATTTGTCTTGGTGGGGACATTCAACAAATCTGTGTGTGGAGGCTTTGCTGTCATGCGTCACACATCCAGAAGGCCTGATGTCACTCCACCTTCTTGGTCTTGGTTATGCTCTTCCAACCAGTGTCGAACATTTCTAGCCATGTGGCATTGTCTTGCTGGGAGGTCTCCAGCCCCAGGGAAGACAATCAGCATGTACTGGCCCTTTTACCCATGGCAGTAATGAGGCATATTTGTGCAGACAGTCTAGCGCACTCAGTATATACCCAATAAGCCAGCTCCCAACATGTGACATCCTTCATAAGCAGCGGGCTGCTTAAGAGTTAGTTTAGTTTATAAGAACAAAGGTGCTTTATTTTGATATCTGGCTTGGTTAATTGGAGCAACTAAGTCACTTGGCTGTATCATTGGACGTACAAAGTTTAGCCACATCATTATGACCATGCTAAATGTTGTGGCTAAACTTCATACGTCCAATGATACAGCCAAGTGTCATGACTTAGTGGCTCCAATTAACCAAGCCAGATATCAAAATAAAGCACCTTTGTACCTATAAACTAAACTTACTCTTAAACAAAACCGTCTCACGCTGGGTCCTGGAATAAAAAGAGAAGAGGCTCCAAACTTTATTCTCTGGTCTATTCTGAAAAGCGTACTCTTGGGTAGATTGAATTCTATGGCCACTGTATGGTACAGAGTTTCCATACTTATACAGTGTTCAGGAGGTGATGTAATGCCACCCTACTATTCAAGACATTTCCAAACTCTGTATTGTTCCCATTATCTCATGGTTCCTTCCACAAATGCATACAGTGAATGTAATTTTAAACAATATGTCTTCATCCAGAATGTCCTTGTCTCACAAAGAAATATGATCGCTCACTGCTCAGGATGTTCCCGCAGGCTGAAATCTTGAGACTTTGTAATTTCTACTTTTACTCTTATGCCCCTAGAATCATGCGATGCAAACACTTCCCTCGACCTTTGGAGTTCATTTACGTTGAACTTTTCCATCCTGTATCCTAGCCTCACTACAAAGTTTTAATTGTGTCCCTATGCCTAAGGCATTAACGTTGTATATTTCGTAAATTATTACCTAATTATTCCCTCACCAGCCTCAACAGCTCAGAAACATTTTTATCTGAATATGACTGGAGTGTGATTGGAGATATAAAAACTAGTAGCTCCAAATGCTTGTACTTAAGTGCCCAAGTAATCAAGCACTTGGAAGGTTTTAGTAAACAACTTATTTTCCCTTACTTACTAATTTCCTGTATTAACACTTAACACCCCTCTTACGGAGGAATTTTCAGGACTCTTATATCCCCCTTTTTCTTCGCCAGGAAATATCACACTGAAAATATACAGCAATAAATTCGCAGTCCTACTATTTTATCTAAACTGTGCAGCCTTAATGGCATCCTGGTCGAGCAGCAGAATCATTAAAAAGCCCAAGGCTGTAAGCGCTTAATGTAGAAGAGAGGGGGAAAAAACACACTCGTGGCTGAAATGTAAACTTCTAATGAATAATTAATGCAATAACTTTCTACTTTGCATAATAGGTGAACGAAACTGGGGAATCTTCATGATTAGAAATGCTCCCTATGACCTGTGGCACCGCAAGCCATGAAAGCACAGGCAAACATGCGAGAAAAACATCGGCGTGTGCACACAAACAGCGGTACATCTTCCTGACTGAGTCGCTCGCTTCGGATTTTTGAGGTCAAGCTGCTCCGTCTCTCAGCGGGAGGTTAGTCATTTGCAGTCATCTATCTAAGAGCTCCTCTTGGCTGCAGCCTCAGTAAGCGCTGAAATCAACCTGCCATCAACACACGCCTCCAGCGGAAGAGTATGGATGCCTGCACAGTGAACATACACATGCAACTTGCTTTACCTTCACTTTACTGTTAACGTAGTAGATGCTTCATGTACAAACCAGGGCCTGACTGACAGATCAGCTGGCTGATTAAAGGTATTGACGATATTGGCTCCAATAAAGCATTGACATTTTAAAATACTGTAAGAAAATTAAACAATATAGTAGCAGTTGGAATTCCTACAGGCCCCATGATATAAAACACAGTACTGTGAGCCACAATATGTGGTATAATGCGCATTAAAATCAATAATTAAACATCTTAAATATATATACCCGTTATAGAAAAAAAAGTTGCACTCAAATGACAGGAATGAAACTTGATGTGTAGCTCTGACATCATGAGACATGTGATATAAGGAAGGACAGGCCTGTGCTGTTGTGCGTGCTTTCCAGAGTTTTCCAGAGTTCGAAAGCAATCTGAGCACTGGAAACGTTAAAGAGGGGTCACATTATAGGGCTCCGAGAAGCAGGGGGGCTCCAGTCATGAGATTTCAGTAATGTGGATACTACCTTAGCATGCTGTTGGTGGAGATGGATAGAATTTGGCACTCACCAGTGACATGAAGGGTAAGGGGGACCTACACGAACCACAGAGTAAGCCGATGGATTGTGCGACATGCGTGGAGTGACCCACTGAGTACATTAAGCAAGCAGTGATGCCCCTTCATGAGTCATCCTGTAACACTGGCAGATGGCTGCACGATGCAAGAGACATGCATACAGACGTTACCACGACTGCCCTTAATACCACGTCACCGTCACCAAAAACTGCAGTGGTGCTGTACCAGACTGTCATGGAGTGACTCAGAATGGCAGCTGGTCATCTTCGGTGACGAGTTCTGCTTTCGTCTTGGTGGAGACGACCCACAAATCGCCCTTAAACACAAGTGGAGGATTTTTTGTAGTACATCCATTCATTTACTCAAATAAGAACCACCTAAGTCCAAAACTATATATATATATATATATATATATATATATATATATATATATATATAATCAATTTATTCTATAACATTTTGTGGGTCATAAATTATGAATGTTTATTCCGTATTTGATAGCTGCTATGTCTTTTATTATTGCATGTAAGGTCACAGACTGCTTATTAAACCGAGTCATGTAAGCTGGATCCCAGGATAAACCTGGTAATGACAGCATTATGGGTTCACTGCATCTCCTTCCAGAATATACGGAATAAACCTACAGAGTCATTCATAGATGTAATATTTCTTGTAGTAACTTGCAACTTTCCATTTCTTTTCTTCTCGTTCAGTTTCAGGATAAAACAGAGCAGGCTTTCGCAGAACCTCTTCGTTTTAAATGTCCTGTTTTTGTTGTTGTTGTTTTTTTTAATGTTCCTTGGTAAAGCTTGAAAGACGATGGCATTCAGTCAAAGCAGAGATGAAAAAAGGAAAAAAAAAAGGCGTGCATCGGATGCAAGTGTCTGGCGCATGGCTCTATTTTTAGCAGGCTGCTGAGTTTGTTCACAGAGATGCTCAAATATTTCCCTCTTCTTGTTGTAAGGCAGGATAATAAGGCTCCCTGCAACGAATGCAAAGAAGCTGTTTCCTGCAGGTAAACATATGGCGCCAATCTGATGCAGCTGCAGAAGTACATAGGGGCGTGATGGTGGGTTTCTCCTTGAGCGAGGGTAATCACTGCAAATTAGACAATCCTACTAGCCAACGGCAGAGAAGACATGCAATCCTGCAGCCGAGAAGGTCTGATTGAGGAATAATTATCTACGGGCAGAGAGCATGCATCTATCGACGGGAAGCGGATCAGTATGCATGAGGCTGAAAGAGCACATTCCTGCATGGCACTAGATTGTGCTGCTGGGGGAGGGGGCGGTGTGGGGCGGCTTTTATTGCTTTCCTTATTAGAACTGACAGTTCGCAGACTTTAAGCTCCACCCCAACTAATCCGAGTTAGCGCTGGGTTGGGACGGGATTTGTGCCAAAAGAGCTGGCCAACATCAAGGGTCAACAAACAGGCCATTCGATTTAATTAGACAATCGTCTGGTGATTTCAAGACGTGTTTCTACCACAGAGTGAGCAATATGACCACATGTTATCATAACTCTAATAGTCACTATGCCAGTGTCTGAGGTTTAGAGCACTTATACAGAGCCGGCAGAAGAAACATAAACTAATATCAACACGTGCACTATACTTCTAAGCACTTGTAGACATTTGCTCATCCAGAGGTCAAGGGTATTGAGCAATAACAGGCTCTACTCTTATGAGAAAGCTATACACTAAATGTTGGAACAATGCTGTGAGGATTTGATTGCATTCAGCCACAAGCGATTTGAGGTCAGGTACTTATAGGGCCATACAATATGCTTTTTATCAGTGTCACGCTTCCGGGTTTTCCCGGCTCCTCTGGACTCAACTTCCCAGAAGGCATTGCACTATGAAGTCACACTCACATGTCCCTAGTCGACCAACCAGCACCGTTCTAGGTCTCCAGAGCACTAACAGCTGTAGCCAATAAGCCCCAGTATATATGCCCCTCTCAAACACTTCCTGGTTGCGAAGTTTTGCCAAATGTTAGTTTGCGATTCTGAGCAGCTCTCCTTGTAGTTCTATACTCTGGCTTTTGACTCTTTTGTTTTTTGACCTCCTCTTATGCTTGTCCCTTGTTGGCTTTTCTTTGTTTGATCTTTCTCTGGCTCTCAACTTCTCTTTCATTCATTCGTTCATTCTCTTGCCTAGCCCTTCCAACTTATCAGCCCCGCTGTCGGTCTACTCTGGTTTTGATCTCTGCCTGTCTTTTGACTTCAATCTTGCCTTCTTCATGTTGGTTCATGTGTTGTTGCTCTGCTTAACTACCTGATAGTTTAATAATACCCATCGGACCTTTAGCTCTGTGCGAGTCGGTCCTGGTTCTTTTGTCCTTGACAATCAGCATCACTTGTGTTTCCTCCATTAACGCATTGTTAGGACTGCAATGACTGAACAAATTAATTTCCCTTACCTGCATGCAGTGCTCTATTGACGTAACTAGATTGAAGTGAACATAGCTTTAGAGGCCGAACAAGCGCTTCCGAGCCGTTTGTTCACTCAACATGCTCTTTTTCTCAGCGTTATATGAAAAATACTTGGAGTGTGTGATACAGTGATGCTTACTGTCACAACAAATCAGCATCTTCTTTTTTTAAAGACTTATATATTTATTTGGAGGCCTGTATTAAACATGCACACATACATATTTGAAAAAGAGAGTCAGAATTCCCTCAACAGCCTTTTCTATTTCTATGCACGTTTGCAGGATAACTTGAACATGAATAGTAAAAGCTGTTCTGGGAATCCTGAAGCACCTCTCACATTTTATAGACTACAAATTATCCATAAGGAGGCATTGTCAGACACAGGCTTTTAATGTGCTTGGGGTTCTAGATATATATAAAATAGCACTCATGGAGTTATACACACAAACCTCCAAAAGGGTACCGTACAGGAGGATAAAACAATCTTCTTAACTTGTAATGGAATGTAATTTTTTTTTGAAGCAATTTTGCATAAAATCTATTGTTCTGTTCATTATGAATATTCATGAAATTGAATGGGTATCTATAGCTTTCAAAATGTGCAAAAATAATAAAATAGGGAAAAGATAAAAGTTGGAACTGCTAAGTGTAAGCCTGTAGAGGTTTAGTTGAATCATCTATTTAGTTGAATGAGTCTAAACCTTTTGACTGGTAGTTTGTACCTAAAAATAAAAGAGTAAAAGTTAATAAAGGGATATAATAAAGGGTAAGCCACTTGATGGAGGTTGCCTCTTTGTAGTCGCTATGCAGTCCTCAGCACAATATCCTCAGTAGACCATGTGCCACCACGA
Source organism: Prochilodus magdalenae (assembly GCA_024036415.1). Classification (NCBI taxonomy): domain Eukaryota; kingdom Metazoa; phylum Chordata; class Actinopteri; order Characiformes; family Prochilodontidae; genus Prochilodus; species Prochilodus magdalenae. Next base: position 220,535 of record JAMWET010006363.1, on the reverse strand, counting down.
TAGCTTGTAAGAGAAATGTGTATTCACCGTTTATAGACCATGAAAACTTCAGTTTCTCCTAGTTAGCTCTCTAGGTATGGCCATGTGCATTGATTTCTAATATGGCACGACAGCTTACATGGCGATATGATGCATACCATGACACTGGGCTTATGATTCATTTCGTGCTACTATAAGTGTGGTGCTATACTGTGAGTGTTTTGTCTTAGTCTTAAACCATCAAAACTAGTCAGATAGGTTTGCTAATGCTAACATTAGCGGTTCACCCTTAAGCTACTTGTTTATGCTGGAGCGGAGAAGTCTAATGGCTGAGAATACAACACTGCTATCTAGTGGTCAGGGGTCCCGCTAACAATTTAAATATTATTGCATTCCAAATATTAATATTCTTGTTTGTGTGAATTTTTTTGCCTAAATGTAGAAGATAGCATAACAGTGCTGTAATTCCAAGTATTGTTTGTGATAAATTAGGATAGAATGAGCACAATTATGAGGAGTTAAAAAAAAAATTGGCCCACTTGACATTGACATTGATATAATGTGGCCTGTTATCTCAAATGAGCTTGACACCAATAAAATGAAAAAAAAAAAGTGAAAATTATATTACTGCTCTATCGACTGCCTTTATTTCTACCTTCATTGTAGTCCCCAGTTTCATTTACCCTGTCATCGTGCACTTACTAGTGCTCATATAGTAAAACCTGTATTCATTACTCAGCATTAATGGTGCCTTCACAGATGTGCATACCATATGCACTGATGCATTCCCTTACCATCACAGACCTGTGTGCTGGAAAAGGGCAGTGTTTCACTTCTATCTGTGAATCTTTTAATCATATTATGTACCGTAGATGATAAAATCTCCAAGTTCTTTGCCATTTAATGCTGAGAAATGTTTTCCTTAAACTGCTCCACTAAAACCCAACCTTAATACCCCCCATCCCCCCAACTGAACCCATTTATGAGGAGCTATATATGTTTATTAGTCTACTAAACTGTTATACTTCAATTTTCTGGCCCACATGACACTGGTCTGTGCATAATGTGGTCTGTTACCCAAAATGAGTTTTAGATTTGATTGCATTATTGCCTGTCCTTATTTCTGCCTTCACCAGATATCACAACCAGCTTCATTTACCCTATCACCATGCACTCAGTAGTGCTCATAGACTAAAGCACTCAGTACATAAATGCTCTTCTGCTGCTGCTGAGACAACAGGCAGTGAGACACAACACCCACATCTATGTGTCAAGGTCACAAATCCTGCTGTGTGAACTTCACTCAAGCATAAAAGGAGAAACAAGGATGTTTTACCGCTGTTGCTGCCTTTCTGCCTTACTCACCAAAAATCCCACACATACAGCACCAGTAAGCAGCACACTGAGCACTGAGCACTGAGCAGTATCCATTTCTGTCATCTCCGCACAAGAATCCTCATGCCTTTAAAGCCCATATCCTTTATATTTTCTTGCACTTTATTTGTTTTTCTCTGACATCTATATGAGTTTATGTACCAACATTCATTTTTACATGAATATTTGATAACTCCTAAACAAGCATGTTTACTAGGCTTTTAAGACTGATGTCACATCGGCTCTGATTAGCTTCCAGGCATCATTTTTTTTTCACCTTCAGGAAAAAGAGCAGAAAACACACATACACAGACATACTGATACCACATTTTGCTTTGTACTGACAGACCGATTATTGGAATCGTCATATTAATACAGTTACAGTCAATATTATATCATTTAATACAGTTTGTGTTTAGTGCCACAAATAAAATATACTCAGCTTGATTAAATGGCATTAACTTTGACATATACTGTTTTTATTAGATGTCTATTAAAACCTAGTTTATTTATTTAATATATGCCAAGCATGTTAACGGCGGTAACAACTACAGGCTCCCACAGATGGCGCTGCGCAACATAATGGGGCTATAAATACCTGTGGGGTGTGAGTGACAGGATCCATAGATTGAGAGAAGGTGCTACAGTGCAGGGAATGTCTCGTTCCATGTGTGGTAAATGGCTCCAAAGCAGATGTTAATGATTGGCTAAAAGGAGTAACTTCATTTGGGCATGTGAAAGACCATAGTGTGAAGGAAGTAGCTGAATCTGCAGGTGTATGGAAGCGTACATGGGTCTACCAGCAGTGGCTAAAATCCCAGTCTAAAGGTAACTCACACCAGAATTGTGCCAGGGGGGGATGAACCAAATCTGACCCGACTACACAATTCTGTGATGCATATGTGTCTGAATAATTAGTAATTAGCAATAAGGAACATGTTTAATAACCTATGCTTAAATTTTTTCGTACAAACCGCTTAAAAACAGAGCAGAACTACTCTGTCACGCTTTCAGGTTTCCCCTTTGCCTCTGATCTCCTGGACTCCAACTCCCAGAACCCACTACCTGATGATGTCATAGTCACATGTCTGTCATCAACCAATCACACCCTGTTTCCTTGTATTGATTATTTTCCGCTGTATCTCATTTAGTCCGTTTGCTTATAATCTTCTGGTTCACATGCACCCATGGCAAAGCATTGCCAACTCCCGTTGCCTTACTGAGCACTCTGTCCTAGTGATGCTGATTCTGATTCTGACTTTCTGACTCTGTTTGATCTCTGGTTCGCCCCTTCTCCTCTGCTACCCTCTGTTTTTGGTTGCTCTGTTCTGATTCCTTAGTTTTGACTTCTGACTGCCTCTTCGTAACTGACCTTGCCTCTCCTTTGTACTATGTTTGCTTGGATTCTGTTTTTGAGCCTGACTGTCAACCTGTTAAATAACCAAGCCTTGATTTTAGCTCAGCGTGCATCAATCAGACTTTGCCGGTGTGAGAATAACCCTGTTTCCAAAAAAACTGGAGCGCTGTGCAAAACATAATTAAAATTGCAATGATGCCCCAAATATACAAACGCTGTATTTAAATGAACATAGCATAAAATATCTATATATATACCCATTTTGAATTTGGTGTCTGCAACATGTTTCAGAAAAGTTGGGTCAGGTGATGCTTACCATTGTATTCATCACCTCATCTTTTGCTCTGTATGCATTCAGGAACTGAGAAGACCAGTTGCTGTAGTTCTGAAAGTGAACTGTTTTCAAATTCTTGCTTGATATAGGATTTCAGCCAAACAGTTTAGGGTCTTCTCTGCAGTACCCTTTTATAATGTAGCTTATGTTTAAATGGGTGTCAGGTTGGACTGCAAGCAGGCCAGTTAAGCATCCAACCTCTTTTACTATGGCACCATGCTGTTGTACTATGTGCAGAATGTGAGAGCTATTAGTAAAGGAGTATACAGATCCCATGTGGGCTTAATGATGGTATATTAACTTTCACTAGCAAAAAATAGCAAATATGAAAAGGAAAAAAAGATGTTGATGACAGTAATGAGCTCCATCATGTGGTATGGGGTCTGTATTGCCGTTATTGCCATTGGTTTAAATGATTTGTACATCATTGCGTCCTGTTTTTATTTTTCTGATCGTGTTGTTGTCCAATCAAAGCTGCATGTTGTTTCATATCCACATTTCCTAAATCATTTGTCTAATACATGCATCTTGTTCACTTACATTTACGGTATTTAGCTGACGCTCTTATCCAGAGCGACTTACAAGGTTAATCATATTACAGGTAGGCCAATGTAGTGTTAGGAGTCTTGCCCAAGGACTCGTATTGGTGTAGCACAGAGGAGACACTCAGCCTGGGATTTGAACCCCAGTCCCCCACATGTGGTGGTAGCTACTTGGCAGGTAGTGGTGTTATCCGCTGGGCTACACCAACCACTGGGCAGGAGCTCTGTTCATGGTGTCAGTATCAGTGACTTCCAGGGTTTTTATCCACCTTGGATGAAGCAACAGGTCACAAGACCTGCTAAGTGATACAGCTGAATGACTAAAGGGCACCCCAGTGGGGATAGTGGATACAGCAGGCCGGTGTATGTTAACTAAAGGGTAAATCAAGACTACTACTGTGCCGGGAGTCTGGTGGTTCCTAATGCAACTCAATCACAATCCAGACTAAAATTAATTCACTCTAAGTGACTACACAGCAACAGATGAGTAATTACTACATGAGATGATTACTGAAAGAAGCCTGGCTTAGCCACTCAGGTAAGAAGCTCCCATTTACAGAATTAGCCATGAGCATTTTTGCTACTGCTTGTTATGCTTGTCATGATGCATACATGCGTCAGCACGTGTGAGCATCAGAAATGGTTTTGTGGGACGGTCACAGGTCTCGGAATCTTGCCTAATGTAAGAATGAAGCTTGTTTTTCTCTTTTAATTCAAAGATGAAAGAAGTACTGTTCATCTAATGAGTATATGTGGTAGTTTACAATATTCATATTTTGATTAGTTGGAACTGTTAGGTGAAGGCATATACACCTAACAGCAAAATCCATTTAGTTGGGTGGGTTTAAACTTGGTTATGTGTGTGTGTGTGTGTGTGTGTGTGTATGTACATATATATATATATATATATATATATATATATATATATATATATATATATAAAACTGTTTCTTCTCAGTTGCTTGTATGGAAATGGTATAAATAAAGGTTGTTTTGCTGTTTAGTTTACATTTAAACTTTATGGACTGCTTTCATTGAGAAAGTGTTGTCCCCTGCATTGTTCTAATTATCAGCCGAACTTCTCACTTTCTGGTTAGAGCACATCAGGTGTTGGGCTTCATAGAAAGGTAAGGATCAACTGAGGGAAAGACACTGGAGAGGTTCAATAGAGAGTGATGATAATAGGTGGAGTTAAAGTGATGAGTTTCATTGTCACACCACAGGCAGCACAGCCTTGCGGGAGGAGATGCATCCCTGTTATTAAAGACGCGTCCCTGCAATTAAAGCTGCACGTTTTAACCATAGCCATGCCCCTTTAGAGCCATCTTCCTTCGAGCCCTAAACGCCCCTCTGGAGCAATTTCCCTTCGAGCTTTAAATTGCTTTAACTACCTCATGGCCCAGAGGAGCGGCAAGGTACGGATCCCAATTCCACTTAAAAAGCTGCACATCAGTTTTTTTATTCTTTCGTTTTTTTTTTTTTTGTCAAGGTGTTTTCTGACAGTGCACTCATTCACTCTCACAATAGGCTGCATTACATGATGGAGCCGGAGTGGGGCTCAGGTGGATGCTAGCAGTGTTTTATCGCTTTTATTGTAAAACTCTGGCAGCAATAGAGGTGATTTTACACAGTATGGAGAAGGTAACTGGTCTATTGGATTCAGGTCAAGAGCACACCGGTTTTCTTTGATGACTCCAGGTGCAACTTATGAGCTTCAGCGAAGTTCTCAAGCTTTTTTGATTTTGCTGCAAAAGAAGTTGAAGAAGAGCAAAAGGTTGGGACAATATAGAAACACTGCAGTGTTTATTACACTTACTTTGACTTGTGTGTCATTGCAGGCAGTATGATATCAAGACATTTCATGTTTTGTCAACTTCTATTCATTTGTTAATATACACCCATACATACATTCCATTTCCCTACTGTCCCAGTTTTTTCTGTATATGGTTTGTTGAAGAAGAAGAAGAAGGTACAGTAAATAGCAATTCATTACTTATCTTACTTTTTTCTATTTATCCTAACAGTTACTGTACATAATGTATATAAACTTGCGGTCATGTATCTTTTACTGTAGTTGTTGCTCTTACAGTACATACGACCTACATTGTATTCTCTCCACTCAGTATACACAAGTACAATAAAGTTAGATCTAATCTAATCTAGTATAAAGAAGAAAAAGCTAGAAGAAGAAACAGACAAAGAAAGAAAAAAATAAAAAAAACAGAATAAGAAAAAAGAAGGGGGAAATCATCACTGACAATAAAAACATAAAGGCAAAAGGAAGAAAGAAAACCTGTAGAGAACCTTTTGAGGAAAATGAATAAGGAGGAGGAAGAAGAGAGAAACAGATGGACCAAGGTAGACTGGGGTTTGAATCCCAGTCTGAGTGGCTATGCGGTGCTGCACCAATAAGAGTCCTTGGGCAAGACTCCTAACGCTACATTAGCCTACCTGTAATATGATTAACCTTGTAAGTCGCTCTGGATAAGAGCGTCAGCTAAATGTTGTAAATGTAAGAATCTCCTTTTGAAAAAGAAAAAAATGAAGGAATACAACAGAAGAAGAAAAAAGGCTGAAGGAAATGAAGGCTAATGTAGACGAATAAAAAAGAAAGAGGATAAAAAGACAAACAAATATGAAGACAGAAAAAAGAAAGAGGAGTATAGGAAGGATAAATAAGGAGGAGACAGAAAAGGAAAGGAAAAGATGGAAGAACAAAAATATAAGAAGAATGCTAAAGAAGAAGAAAGACAGTGAAGGAAGAAAGCAGGAGAAAGAGAGAAAGAGTACAAGGAAGAAGAGGAGGAGGAGGAGAAGGTAGAATAAGAAAAAAAAGGAAAAAGGCAAATTAGATAATAGCCGCCTAAACCAAGTCAGTAAGCTTTAAAATAACCAAGCGAGGGTTAAACTAAATTACAGCAATTATAAACAACTATAAACAACAATGCACCCTGGGAAACATTTTTTTTTCTAGAAAGACAGTACACAGAAGGATGAAGAAAAAAGAAAAAGCACTAGCTGAGCTGCTAAAGAAATTAGCTGCTGGCTACAAAAAAGGGAAGGAAAAATAATGGAAGAGACAGGCAACAAAAACCTGCCTGGACAGGTAGAGTACAACAGCCACATAAATCTCTTCCCCGCTTCCTCTCTGCAAATCAATAGATTTGATAAACGGGGGAAAATATGCCGGCGCGAGACACTTCTTCAAATCTGCCTGGTTGCATTGTGAGCACGGAGACTTTAAACAGCTCTAGCAGGAGAAAGCATGGCTCAGAAATGCCTTTTATAGTATTAAAGTGAAGTCCCAGTCACACGTGTAGCTAGAGGCCTTAATGTCCAGCCTAAGGAAAGGAGTGCGCTTACTTTTATGGATCAGGCTGTGTTTGGACGTGCAGGACTGAGAGCTGGGCACGATCACTGTGGTGTAATATGATTTACAATATCATAAAATCTGGTACCTACATGAATGTTCTGCAGTCACAGAGAGCCACTAGAAACGTATCAGGTTTCACTTTGTGGCCAAAGAGGAAAAACCCTACTACAGGCCCACTGAAGTGCTCTACCGCCCCGTGCAAACTGGACCCTTTCCAGTCAAAACGTCCATGAAGTGCAAATCATCAGCAGAACTCACTGTTCTTAACTGATCCAACAGTCATGATTGCGGACGTTCAGCGAGCAGTGATGCCCTCCGTAAGTGATCCTTAATGCCAGCACCATTGGCAGATGGCTGAATGATTAAGGACTACCTGCATCAAGACGATTATGACGATTGGCCTTGACACCTATGGTGTTGTGCCAGATTGTCATGGAGTGACTCAGAATGACAGCGGGTCATCTTCATTCATGGGATAGATTATTGCAGGTCACCATTAGGAGCCTCTACAAATCCATGCCGAGGCATGTTGTGTTAGCAAACATAGTGGTCCGACAGCATACTGAGAGACTTCTGTATGTGTAGCTCAATGAATATTACTCATATCAGTCTAAATGTATCATCATCAATCATTCCTGGTAACGTTTATCTTCCTTCCCAACAGCACTGCAATCCCACACTTCCCTATGTGTGCAACTATTCTTTTGACGGGTATATCCATGCCTCCTCCTAAAGGCCAAATGCTTCTGCATCAAATCTACACTACGGTAAAACTCCCTACCCTTTGCTGTAGCCTGACATGCACCTCCCCAGAAATGCATTGTAACTACATGTGGTGGTGACGTGGAATGCAACACTTTACTGTCATTTTTTATTCAGGTGGACGAAACTGTTGGACTGTGAGAACGTGGGACACAGTCAACGTAAAAGTAACTGTGGAACTTTTAAGTAACTGAGAAGCTTATAGCTCCAGCTCCAACATAACCAACTCAGTTTCAGCTCCCATTTGTCTGTAGAACACCAAGGAAGTCAATACAGAGCACAGAAACCCCATCGGCAGCTAGTGTTCTGGCAGGGTAATTGCAGAGCGGCACAGACACATCAAGGCACAAGCATAAATGCTCACAAGAGAGAAGGCCACTTGTGCAGCCTACGGTGTAGACTCTGTGTTGATTCAACGCAGAAGCATAAATCAGCCATATGCATGTGTAAGTGTTGGGGATGCCAACGAAAACCACTAAGCGGATGGTTTTTACCCTGAACGTGAGGCTAATGGCAGCTGCTGAAAAACTGAATGTATGTTGGCCATAGTAACTGTTGCATTGTACCAAATTATGGTGAGTGAAGTTATGGTAAACTGTAAACACTCAATAGACAATAATTTACGAAAAAAGGTCTCAAGGCACTAGCTGTAGAGGCTTAGGCAAGGACAAGATTATTCATATTCATATTCATAGTAGACATTTGGGTAGTAATAAAAGGCCAGTGGCTCTAGCTCACTAGCCAGACCTTAACCACACACCTGGCGTAGCTCCAATTCTGGAGAGATAGCTACAGCCTACATACGTCATATGTCATATATGGATGGCTGGAAAAGTGACACGGTTTAGTTGTAGATTACCCAGCAGTATTCTCTAATTCCAGCAAGCAAGAAGTAGAAGTAGTTAGTGAAGCTGTCACCAGCCCCCTCCAGTGGCCCCTTTCTGGCATGTTTTTAATTTGCAGTTAACATCTAGGGCATTTCCAGGGACAGCTCTACCCAGAGAATGGCCACTGGGACAAAATAAGGACTGACCGGGGACAATTAGGGAATCTACAGTAATCCTACAGTAAGCTGAGAGACAAACGGTATATTCGGTTTAGCTTAGTAAACCATCTTCCCTGCAATGGATATTTTATCTCATGGAAAAAGTCAGTGCATGCTGATGTTCTTTATAGATCCGCTGTGAGCAGAAGAAAAATAATGAAAAGGGGAAAAAAACTGAAAAAAGACAGTAGAGAAAGAAAGGAGCAAAAAGAGGGAAACAAAAAAGGAGACAGAACAAGAAAGATGAGGAAGGAAAAGATGGAAGAACAGATATAATGTAAGAAGAAAGCTAAAGGAGAAGAAAGACAGTGAAGGAATGAAACAGAAGGAAGAAGATGAAATAAGAAAACGAGGAAGAAGGGAACAAAGGCTGATGTAGACAAACGAGACGAAAGTAGAGGAATAGACAATAAACAAAGATGAAAATAGAAGAAAAAGATGACAGATGAAAGAAAACAGGAAAAAGACAGAGTATGAATAAGGAGGAGGAAGGAAAAGTGAACAAAGAAGACAGAAAAATAGGATAGTCTGCACTTATCTAGTGTTACCTAAGGACATAGCAGGACTTTGTGAACAAACCCAGGTCTGAACTTTCAACAAGACCAATGTAGCGCAGTCCTGGACTGAGTGGTCAGTGCTTTCAACTTCCTTCACCAACTGTTCCTAAGAGCTCCTCCTTAAAACTCACTTACACTGTTTACACCAAGTTTCATCGATCCCTTTGATCAGTACTTAATTACAGTATCTCAGATTTGATCTTAGGTAAGAACAGAACCTACACAAACCCATTGGGACAAAGGTGTGAACAATGCTGGATGAGAATGCTTATGAGAAAACCAGGAGCTTCTTGGATTGGTATGCAATTATTTGTCCTATTTCTATTCATCAATAACAGCTGCACCTCCTTTCAGACCCAGGGCATCTCCACAGGTGGAAGCATGGATGGAAACTGTCATTCTTCTCAGAAATGTATCCAGAATTAGGTACTTGTGCCTAATGGCTTTGTTTGATTAAAAGTTTGTATTATTATTATTATTATTAGTCTGGCACATTCCTGTATACAGGCACTAAGCTTTGCCAGTATGGTAAGCCAGTGCAAATGAGTTAGCTCAATCATGCACCAGCTGTTGGCATGTGTGTTTACAGCATATGTATAAGTATGCTTAAATATGGTTGCAGAATTGTAATGAATTCAACAAGACCCAGAGTAGTGAGGTTTGACTGTTGAAGAGCCACTTCAACATAGGCTATGGCAGGCAAATGTGGCTTAGTGCATCTCACTGAGTCAATTACTCGACTTTATTTTAAAACAAAGCAGGAAAGTAGTGGTAATTGCTTACATGTTTATTAAAATGTAATTGCTAATTTACTACCGAATAGCAAAAGTGCTCATTTAAGGAACTTCAGTTCATGGTGAGCTTGGAGTGCAAGAAGTGTTTGCTGCTGAGCAGGAGCAACAAACATTATGAGTTAGAAACATTCTGAAAATAATTGCTTCCTGCTGGCGAGAGCAGGTATAATGACTAAATAAAAGCCTTTGAGCTGGAAGCTAACCTGAACCCCTTTCATGCAAATAGCTTTCCTATAAAGGTTTGGCCTAGCAGTCTGCTTCTTGAAGGAATTCCATTGGAATATTGTTTCCCTGTTCTGGTCCTAAAATAATCCTGCAAATGTGATTTTTAGTATTTGACATGTTTACCAACACATCAAACAAGCCTTCCGGCCTGAAGGCATGCTGGGAAGTGCTAATCACATATACTGTATTATGCGTGACCAGATTATCAGCATAAAGGGCCATAAATACATAGCACATACGCAGTGGCCCCAAAATTTATGGGGACACTTTTAACCTACAGTAAACTTTAACACATCATCAAGATGATAGCATGGAAATCTCCTGCAGAAGAATTGCAACCATACCGCACTAATCGAAGGGGAAAACACAGAGAAGGATAAACCTGGGGTCAATTTTTTTAACAGTGGGGTCACGAGATTTTGTTCTTTGATGGGTGATGATCTCATAGATGTATAAAGGAGTTATGGATGCAAACCTACAGAGGTCCATAAAGAGATTCCGTAAACAACAAAGTGGATCAGAAGTATAGTGATCTTGAGCACAGTGTACCACAATGAGCTTAACGTATTTTTAAATATGGCACAAAGGTGCAAATACTTTCATTTTATTTAGAAAATTAGATTTATTATTATATGAGCTGGACTGCTGCCCATCCTGTGTGGCCTGATGCTGTTGCTACATCTGCTCTGACTGGGAGCCACTGCTTGCCTTTAACCGCCCCGGAGCTCCTGACTGTCCTGCACTGTGGAGGCTTGGCCTGCATCCTGCTGACCCATCCGATGACCCAGCTACTTAATTACAGACTAATCAGACATTTATTATTCTACCTTATAAAACTGAACGCTCCTGCTTTGTCTTGTTTCTAGGGTTGACCTGAGCGGGATGGCTTCCTCTTTTGAGTCTTGGTTCCTCTTGAGGTTTCTTCCTTTTGAACTGAGGGAGTTTTTCCTTGCCTCTGTCGCCCTTGGCCTGCTCACTGTGTGTTGGGACACCAGATTCTTTGTAAAGCTGCTTTGTGACAACATTATATTGTCGTTGTCCAATTTACAGTAGCGAGCAAAAGCCTAATTTAATTTGAATGTAAGTCAATGGAACCAGCCATTTCTGTTGGTCCGTTCATCATGTAGCTTTACAAAGGCAGCTGCTGTGTTCAAAAAAAGAATAAATAATAAATAACAGTAAAAATCAACAAACATGGAGATAGATATAGTTTGCAACCCAATGTGCATATAGTTTTCCTGCCAAATGCTTTCATAAGTTACATAAGATATGAATTTGTTAGTGTTTCAATTAGCCAGCATACAACCATACAAAATAAAGCATGATGAACACATACCGACTTAAACTATTACTACTACAGTTAAAGACACTGTACAACAGAACATTAAGACAATGATGACATCACTCATTACTACATGTTATTAAAGATTTAGTTAAATATCAACTAAATTATAGAAGCCAGCTTTGAATTTCTGATTTCTGATTCCGATTGTTTTCAGTGTACTTCCAATAACAAACAAAAATCCACAACAAAAAAAGACCTAAAGTTTGGCTCCCTGTGACTTCATGCGTTTACTTGAAAATGGTTAAAGATACAAGAAACAATACCTCGAAAACCATGGACATACAGCATGTTTGCATATACTGCATATACACTCATCATGAAAAATATAGTTAAAGGAAGAAATCAACTGACAGGAATGAGCTTAACACCACATCAACATCGCCAAAGACTGCAGTGGTGTCGTGCCTGACAGTGGGTGACTCACAATTACAGCAGCGGGTCATCTTCAGTCACGAGTCCTGCTTTTGTCTTGGTGGAAATAACAAACAAATTTGTCCCCGTGGTCAGCATCAAGATCAACAGCTCATTGTCACGTGTCACACATTCGATGATATACAGAAGTAGTGTCACTCAGTATGTCCAGACGTCTCAGCATGGAGTTGTAGAGGTTCCTAATGGTGTCCTTTGATAATCCATCCCATGTAGTTAATATTCTCACACAGTTTCTGCTGATTTTGTGGTAGGGGTGGAGGTGGAGTGACACCAGGTCTTCTTTGTGAGAATATTCAAGCTACATGAGATGGACTATCCATGTCGAGATGTCTGGCCTTTCTGAGAGACACTACTTCTGTATATCATCGCTGTCCAAAGAAAAATATGTATTTCCCAAATAAACAACTTTACAGGAAAGGGCCAACACCTCATTTAATTTTAATGTAAGTCAATGGAACCAGACTTCTTTCCAAGCAGTTTGGGGTCATTTCTGTTGGTCCATTCATCATGAATTTCCTTCACAGCAGCAGCTGTGTTCAAATGATGCAGAAAATCACAAATCAACAAAAATAGAGATACATAGACGATATGTAGCTCAATAAATATTGTCCATATCAGGCTAAATTTATCATCATTTATTATTCCTGGTAACTTTCATCTTCCTTCCCAATAGCACTGCAATCCCACACTTCCTTCTGGGTGCAGCTATTCTTTTGAAGATGATTGTATATTTTGGGGTGAATTAAAAAATAAAAAAACACGGTGAGATGGTGCAGTGGTGCGTTTCCTTATAACATCAAGGTCCAGTAACTAAAGGAAAACCAGCCTTTATTTGGACTATGGAAGTATAAAGGAAAATCAAAACAGCCAAATAAACTAGCCCCATTCCAAAGGAGGTTAAATTTAAAGTTCCCAAAGAGCAGAGACTGCAAATTATGTGTGAGGGCTAACTGGAGTAGAAACCACAGCAGCTTAAATCATTAGGCCACTGATTCCTTAAAAACACACACTGTTCTGGCGTTCTGAAGCAAGTTAAAGCCACTGTACTAGCACTTCCGGAACATTGATTCTATGTACCTTTACCAACCTGTTGTCAGCTGGCATTAAAATCACTATCTGGCCCAGGAAGTCTTGTTTTATCTGTAGGGCTGCGCCACGTCACTTTAATTAATCTCTGCAGTTGTAGTGTGAGGGAGGGGGGAGTGGGGAGGCATGTTGATGGCTGTAATTAAAAATTGATCTGGGTTTCCATGATGATGAAAACTCTAGGCAAGAAAGGAGAACCCGGAGGAACAATAAATTCAAAACGCAGACGAGACAACCTGAGCCGGGCCTGCGCTGTACGTGGCGGGGACCTGAACAGCTGTTTTGCAGAGTAATGCGTGATCACGTGCGAGCTTGTAGGTGTACTTTCTCTCCCTAATTACTTTTCAAAGAAAATTCATCAGCTGCCTGTGCATATTTGATTAGGTCCAGGCCAGGCTTTTGTTGAGAAACACAATCCAATTAAGTTTCTGGTAGGGGACTGTGACCTAATAGCTCAGCTCAGTGCAAACAAATACGCACACGCTACCAGCTGATTAGCAAATCTCTAATCATGTAAGGCTGTACACAAATCCAGTGGGATCTGTTTGTATTAAGAAACTGAGATTTGTTAGCCTGGTGGTAATCTGGATTGTGCCGTCTAATCTCTCATAGCTGACAATTTGGTCCGAAACAAAACGGGGACACATCAGTCAGGCGACAGCTCGGAGCTGTCACTGTAGATTATACAGCTGCATGCATATAATGCATATTTATGCAAATTGTTGGTTTTCTATATGAAAATTAGTTAACACATTGTCTGTAGAGAATGCACTTTAACATGGCATTTGTGAGCACCCTTAGTTTAATGTGTTGGGATGCACTTGCACATCTGAGCTCGGAATTTTGTATTTTATATACTGAACATCTTTACTATTAACTGTATGGCTATTTTAACTGCTTAGCTGAACACTGAGCTGCATATATATATATATATATATGTGTGTGTATGTATGTATGTATGTATGTATGTGATGCATACTCATTGGTGCGCCCATAACACAGGATGCCCATAAACAACTCTTGCACATGACTGCATTAGTGGTAAAGTAATTTCCTGATTGTTAAAAAAAAAGGTCAAACAATAAACTTGATGCCAACAATAACAAACCATGCCAAGCCTTGCCAAGATTCCACATATTTTGGCAAACAAGGAAGCCTTTAAAAAGACTGAACTAAAAATCTGTCACTGTTAAAAGACTTGCATCGTCCGTAATGAGGACCGCAGAAGCCCAGCTGCATACACCTTTTTAAACAAAACCTTCAGCAGTGATGGTGACGGTGCTTAAGGGAGACCTATGGATAAATTCAACAAGCAACAAACTAACAAAAGCGATAGTTATAGTTACTCTCGTGTAACAAGTACACACAAACTGTGTTACAACTTTAAAACAAGGTTGTGAGGGTGTCCTAAAGATAGATAGAAAGACTAAGACCATTTTAAGTAAGCTGGCCCAACAGTATGGCACTTTTTACTTCAACAGCTACAGATTGTAGTTCACATACTACATAATTTATGAGCCCCCTTTTATGCTGTTCTTAAATGGTCAGAGCCTCCACAGAGTATGATCTGAGTGGTGCTGGCATGTTTGTGTGTGTTGTGCTGGTACAAGCGCATTAGACAAACAGAAAGTACTGTCCACTCTATTGGAGACAGTCCACTCCTTGTAAGAATGTCCACTAAAGTGTAAGGTCAAAGACAATACACCTGCTGCAGAGTTTGTGTTAGTCACCCTCCAGATCTTCATCAGTAGTCAGGCCACTGCCCAGAGGATGCTGTAGGTCTAAAAACTGTAGAGCTACAAAGTGCAGCGATATAGTGCCATCAGTTTGCCACTACCATGGATGCCACCTTTGTCAAAATCAGTTGGAAACGTCTGCCCTGCTAGATCAAATTTCTGCTCCGGTCAACTATTACTAGCACCATTACTGTGAAATGGAAATGTGTAGGTGCGACAAACTCAGAGCAGGGCTGCAGAGGTATGCAGCATGTAAAAATCACCTATCCTCGGCTGCATCACTTACTACAGAATTGCAAACTGCCTCTAGAAGTAACAGCAGCTGTGCGTTAGGGTCTTCATGAAATGGGTGACACAATTACACTCGTTATAAATTTTTTTTATTCCAGTTTGTCTTGTTTTCATACGTACTCTAAAAGCAACTCATATTATAATGAAGTTATAACACACACACACACACACACACACACGCACACACATATATATATATATATATATATATATAGATATATATATATATATATATATATATATATATAAATATAAATATATATATATATAAATATATATATATATATATATATATATATATATATATATATATATATATATATATATAAACAGCAAAAAATTGCACTCAGAAGGAATCAACCGACAGGAAAAGTTACTCTGCCTATGCTCGGCCTATGAACATGGATAAGCACTTTACCTGACTCACCCAACAACCACGATTGTGGACACTCAGAGAGCAGTGATGCCCTCCAGGAGTCATCCTCTTAGTGCCAGATGGCTGCATGACACAGAACTACATGCACACAGACTGGTACGATAACCGCCCTTAACACCACCTCGACGTCACCAAAGACTGCAATGGTGTCGTGCCAGACTGTCATGTAGTGACTTCATGATGAGGCCCACTGTTTTCTTGGTCGAGATGACCAACTCTATACACATGTCCAGAAGGCCTGGTGTTACACCACCTCCACCACAAAATCTGCAGCTACTGTATGCAAATATTTAAGCTGCATGGGATGGATTATCACAGGACACCATTAGGAACCTCTGCAACTGTGCAACTTCTGACACGTTCCGTTAGCAAACGTGGCATACTGAGAGACACTACTTCTGTGTGTAGCTCAATTCTGGTAACCTTTATCTTCCTTTCATACAGCATTGCAATCCAACACTTTCTTTTGGGTGCAGTAATGTTAACGATGTATATGTGATATATGATAATGGGTATGCTTATGTGACTGTGCTGTGCTGGCCCGTTTAGTGGGGTAGTAGTGCAGTGTTGGTGTCTTTTATCACTGTGGAACATGTAGCTGTTCAGTAACGCTGTGTGGCAGGTTCCATTGCTGACATGTTTAATAAAGACCAGTCTTTTAAAAGTGTGACGTTTCCCTATGCCAATGCCTATGCTCCATCATATATAGAGGGTACCTCAGGTAATCCTGGTCTCAAATGAGTCTCAAATATCCCTATAAAAAGACTGTTATTATAACAAGTCATTCTATTAACACGTGAAGGGGCTGACTCCAGAGCTATGTCAAGTTCACACCCTTCATTGCCAGAGTCTACACATGACCTTCCTTCGAGTCATCTTAAACAGCTCATCAGTCATTCAGAACAGATGACACATTACCTCCCAGATCACACATTAGACATCTGCTAATCAGGCCTGATTGAGCAAGGCCTCATCTACGCTCACCCCAGGAAATAGGCCTGGTGACTTTTCTTCTTATTTTGAGCAAGCCTACAAACCTCAACTACGCACCTTTCTCGTTCCTTTCCAGCACGTTCTGATCGCACTTTACAACAAAGAACATGGTGGTTTTCCCATGCCCCCTTTAACCGGTGCCAATGAAATAAACGCTTAGCCTTCAGAGGGCACAATGGCACATGATGCAATATCGATGTCAGCAGTGAAATCATAGGACAACATGTGAGCTATGTTACAAGTGGGATTTGTGCTAAGTCAACCTGATGTGGAGATAAGCAAGTGAAAAATGATCACATTAATTATAAACAACTGTAAACAACAAATCACCCTGGGAATCATTTTTCTTCATATAGCAAGTCATTAGAGAATATGCATTTATGCATTCATTTATCTTTTAAGCTGCTATCCTTCTGGGATTCTGGCGGGTGGGGGTGGTTATTGGAGCCTATCCCAGCAGCGCTCACTGGGCAGATGGCAGGAAACACCCTGGACAGGGCTACAGTCCACCAAACGGCAGACACCAAGACATACACATTCAGATAAGGCAATAAAATGCTACTACGGGGTCAAATTTATCAAGACATGTTTTTCTACTCCTTGCCTTTATCTCAGGATCCATCCTTTTAGGAGGCTTGTTCTTAGTCTAAGGAATCTGCAGGGATATTGGACCATGAAGTTCAGTCCTTAAATCTTGACTGCATTTTCTGACTCTCAAATTCAAAATGATTCCAAACATATTCAAAGATGTAGAGATCTGGGCTCTGGGGTGTTCAGTCCCTGTCTGTGTTGGATTTGTGTTTTTGTGTATGTGTGTATTCACTTTCTCAGTCATAGCTTCTTGAGAGCTACACTTTCTTTCAAGCACATAGCTTAGAGTTGAAATCACATTGTTTACCGCCCTAGACCTTTTTTTAGTATAGTTCCTGTTCACTTCCGTAACCGAAGCGGCACTACCAGCTGCAATCTGAGACATCTGGCTCTGTGAATATACAGTATGTAAACTAAAGGTACATATGAACTTGCCAACATGTATGCAGTATTTACAGAGAGCCCCTCCCTCCATGCTGGACATGATTTTATTATGATGTTGTATGTAAGCAATGCTTGAAACCGAATAAAAGCTGGGGAACGTGGGGAGCGTGCTCCGGTGTGACTCGCAGTGGAGAAATACGGGGTCAAAGTGGGTATTAGCCTAGAACAGTTGGTGAGAGCATTATTAAAAATGACATTGTTTGGTATAATTGTTTTTATAATTTTGGTTGCCGGACATTCGGTGCAACCCTTATTTACAGTCAAATTATGAATCACTTTATGAAGCAATAGCCGTTTTGCCTTTTCACTATTATACTGAATTTATGCATGCATCCACCGTATCACATACTACACTTCATCTAAGACCTACATGCAAATTGAATCACCTGGATATCTTCTTTTCTAGAAGTGGGCAGGTGTGTGTAATTAATTTTGCCGCATCAAATGGCACATCTGGGTCTGGTCAGGTGCTAGAAAGCATAATTTTAGAAGTCACATTTGCCCTTTAATGCTGCTCCGTGTTGAGCATAATTGAGCTTATTTCTAGCACACGAGTCATTTGGATTTGGAGGATTTGCAGCCTCGGACAATGAGATTATAGATACCAGAGTTCAATGGTTGAGTTATCACAGCAGCTGCCAGCCTCAGTGATGATATGACTGCTCATACTAAAACTACAGAAAGCTCTGCGGCTTGTAAACTGAAAGCTGAATGACAACCCTTTAAATAAAAGTCCCATTTGCTGGTAACCAGAACAACAGCTACACGAGAGTACACAAGGAGGGGTGGAGCAATGACAAGCAGGTTGCACCAACCATCTGTCCTCTATTTAAACAAAGAGCATATCAGCCACTTCACCCAATTTGTAGTGGCAGCGTTTTAGAAATATGGACTAAAAATGACCCGAACAAACATTTCATGGGGTGATTATTCAACATATACTCCATTTGATATACCCACCTTGCATCTACAGTTATTGTCAATTCACCCGGTCCACTTACCATATAGGTGCACCTTATACCTCTACAATTACAGACTGTGGCCCATCTGCTTCTTTGGACTTGTTACGGCTCCTCCCCTCCAAGAGACCCCAACAGGCTTCCACAGAGTAGGTATTATTTGCACAGTAGAGCAGTTATTATATGCACATGAAATTATGATATTGCAAGGCGAAGCCGTTAAGATGTGTGTTGTGGATGTGTGACAATGCCTCGCTGAGTCCTGTACCCCTCCAGCCTAACAGCTCCAGTGTCATTAGTAAGCAGTGCAACATCATTACAGTCATCCAGTTCTCTAATTAAAATTAGTTAAAAATATTGTATTGTATATGTATTGTATATTTTTTGACTATGGATTCATTGATACATACCCTGCAAAAAATATATATATCTTGGCAAGACAAATTATGTTATATATAACTGATATGTTCCATATTTCTCATTGTGAAATTGTATTACACTAATTTTAAGGTTACTGTATTGGAAGATAAATTTGCTTATTTTTAAGTCTATTATATATATATATATATATATATATAGTGTGCTTTGTATATATGTAATATATATAGTGTGCTTTGTATATATGTAATATATTTCTGTTTATTAGGTAGTTTTAATTAAAATGTATCTTGAAAACATGAAATTTCATATTTATTGGCAAATATACTGAGACAGTTTCACTTACAAAAATAATTTAGAACACTCCTGTAAAACACTCCTGGAAAGAAGTAAATTTTTTTTAAAAAAAGCTTAACCCTGTATAAAAATGAGACTGTTAAGATATATTAGCTAGATTTTAGAGCGTTTGAAATTAAATTATGGGTGTATCGTTGCTTCCCTACTGGTGGATATACCCCTCAGCAGTGCAGTGACACTAGTTGGGTTTCTATTCAAATGTTTGAAAAAGAAAATGTGAATTAGTCAGTGTTTCCATTGCCTATGGCTTTGTGCAAATTCATGACGTTGACATGACACACTTGAGTCACATGGTGTGAGATAACCTTGCTTTTCATTTATGATGTATACAACAAAATGTTTGCATCATGTTGTGATGTATGTAATGAGGGATGAATACGCTCTCCAAATTCCTTATCTGAACACATGGACACATCACTGTGATGCTGATATGGTAGTGCCAAACATGACGTAATTGCTTATTCTAAAAATTTCCACCACCGTTTTTTTCATTTCTCTGTTTTCTATATGCCAATTTCGGTCATTTTTATCAACCTATTTCATCCTGTTTAGGCTTTTTTATTTGGCTTTTCCCAATCCAGTTTATATATGTCCATTTTTATGCATGGATCACACACACAGCAGTATTGCTGTGGATTGCTGACAGCGCACTGCAGTGCTGAGAATGATCCAAGCCCCTGAAAAATACCTTCTCAGTGGTAGCCCTGTAAAGTCCTGACCATTGATGAATAGGGCAAAGAGGGCCACAAATTATGCAGAGAAACAGCCGGACTGGGATCAGAATCAGCAGAACTACAAAACGGACAAGGAATGAAGATACAACTGCACAACAAATTTGCTCAGACTTTTACATATAACTGTAAAATAAACAAATGCTAAATGTGTTAACCTTATTAGCATTACTATTTATTTTACAGTCCCATTAACACTAGCCAAAAGGTGGCAGTAACTCCAGACTCCTGCAGAAGGCGTTGCACAAGTATTATGGGCTATAAATATACCTGCAGGGTGTGCAATGGGATTCATAGACTGAGAAGAGGTGGTACAGTGCAGGGAATGTTTTGTTCAATGGGTGAACAATTGATGTGGCCTACATCCAGAAACTTGTCTAGTGCATTTCCCATCGAATCACAGCTGTTTTCATGTTTGTTGATGTATTACATGCTATTAGGTATGTTTTCAATTACCCCGTAGTTTAAGCCTGATTCCCCGGCTGCTCGAAAGCTGTCACTAGTGGTTGGCGTAGCTCAGAAGATACACCACTACCAGCCAGCGAGCCACCACCACGTGTGGGAGACTGGAGTTTGAATCCCCGTCTTGGTGACAACGCTGTGCTGCACCAATAAGAGTCTTTGGGCAAGACTCCTAACACTACATTGGCCTACCTGTAATTTGATTAACATTGTCAGTCGGTTTGGATAAGAGCATCAGCTAAATGCACCTCTAACTCTCCTTTATTGACTCTGCTACTGTGGCCTTTAAACAAATGATTTGAACCTACAGGGCAACCTACCATTGTAAACAGTACAAAATGTGGGATTTAACCAGATTGACACTGAAGCTTAAGAGATTGCCAGAACAGCACCCACAAGCCCACTGATTATATACGGATCCATGAACACACAATTATAGCAACTCAAGGAACAGATTTACATCCACCTTGCATCCAAGAACATGATGTGCAGTAGATGACTATGCCATGTATGAGCTGTAATCCAGTCTTGACCCTGTCATGGGAACAGTGCCGTCAGACACATATGGTCATACACCACCATCGGAAAACAAGAATCAGTAGAAAATGCAGTCTGTAGTCAAAGATGAGTGTCCTGTCTTTACTGTGTGTCCTCCACACTGATCAGTGAAAACTCAATTTGATGACTCAGTCCCCACCAATCCATGCTCCCAGAGACTAGACTGGCTTAATGCATGGAGGAGCTGTCAGGGTGCCGACTGATTTCATGCAGCATTCAGCTGCATGGACGTGTCACCAGCCTCAGAGTCAATAACTGATCCCAAGCGACTGTGCAAATGGAGAGTGGCCTCAACGGATTGTGTCTTTTTTCCCTGATCTGGAGGCTTCACCCATGAAAACAGAGTAAAACTCTATCAAATACTTCCTGGAAATGTTCTCGGAAAGGGAATGTCATAGGGATTTGGCAAGGGCTAAAGATGAAAAAATGAGTGCAGAGGAGCAGCAGCTATTGGCTGTATATTTTGGACATTGTCTCATGCATGCACTCTCATGCGTAAGCACCAAGCTTGGCAAGCCGAACTTCGCTTTCGGTCGACCCAGTTCCTCTGCGAATTACACTGATTCACTCTTAATCATATTTGGGCCTCTTCTTGTTTTGCACAAGGGCCTGGCAATGCTCTGGCTGTTCTGTTGCCTAAATTCACTACCACCACCCCCAACCCCCATTACAGCTTGAGGGTATTTGAGTATTCATGATTATACAACTTGAGGCATGCGTACTCCCTTCATCCTCCAAATTAGTACAAGCAGAGGCACAGCATACTACTGAGCAACCAACACCAATACAACTGAACCAACACAAGACAATACACCAATACAACTACACTGTTCTTCAAGAGTTGGGACCCCCAGAGAATCTCCACAAAGCGGGTATGGCGTGGGTGGTACATCATTCAAAATGTACAGTGAGTGTAGGTAAGAGGTAGTTGTACCTAACAAGGTGGCCGGCAAGAAAGATGGCACCCAATCAATACCATGTAGAGCTTTAATCAAGCCTGGATATTTTGTACGAAACTGAATCTAGCCTAGGAATGATCTGAGCCGGACAATGTCTCATCTTAACCTGACCCAAACACCACCACCAACACCACCAAGCACAAAAATGACCCAAGGCCAAAAGCAATCTGCCAGGAAGTGCTGAATACAACCTAATACTACAGTCCTAGTCATTTATCCATAAATGAAATCATAGAAATTATATCACCTATATCTTATATCTGCTCTAAGGGGACTTTTTTTTTGAACCAATGAACAGCAACAAGTAAATAATAATCACATGAGCCATTCTAAAAGTATCGATTAGATCCTCAACCAACAGTGAACAGATTTGATTTAAACATTTAGAGCGGTGGTCACCAACTCTGCTTCTGGAAATCTACTTTCCTGCAGAGTCCAGATCAACTGCAGTCTGCTACACTGGCTTCAGCTGATTAAATCCTTCAGAAGTCTGATTGGCTGGATCAGAAGTAATGGTGTTTGGGTGAGAGAGATGGCAGCATATTAGATTCAGATTGAACTTAAACTCTGCAGGAAGGTAGACCACCAGGAAGAGGCTTGGTGACCACTGAGTGAGAGAAGAGGCAGTTGCTGACAGTTTCCAATTACCACAGACCGAGGCATTGCACTCGGCTGTTGGAGCCCAATTTTGGAGCCCACCTTACCCTGAGGACACGACAAGTCCAAATATTGTACACCCAAGTCTGCAACTTGGATTTACGGTCTCAAGGCTGGACTACAGGAAAAGCACACCATCATCAGTATTGCACGTAAAGGTAGTACTAGGGATTAACACCTAGTAGCACGTAACACCTCCATGAGCAAAAATAACAGTGGTGATTTGATTTGGCATGGGCTGGACAAAGTTCTAGATGTAGGTAGGCCACATTAATATTCAGAAACTCTTGCGTCAAGAAATTGTGCGGTTGGGCCAGATTTGATGGATATTGTCCCTGGCACACTTCTGAAGAGAGTTTCCTGTAGACCTGGATGGTCCACTGCTGGTAGACCTGTATGACCGTACACTTCCAGACACCTGCTAATTCAGATACTTCCTTCTTTGGCCCACCCAAATGCAACCCCTCCATTTAGCCAATCATTAACATCTGCTTTGAGACCCATTTTCCACACATCAAACAAGACATTCACTGCACTGTACCAATTTCTTCTCAACCTATGAATCATGTCACCCATACCCCATATTATATCACCATCTACCTCGTGCAGCGCCATCTGCAGGAGCTTGAAGTCACTACCACCTTAAACAAGCAAGGTAAGTAACTTTTTGCCCAGTAGGCTTAGGATATAATACACTAGTCATGTGTTTAAAAGCAAGTCACATGTCTGCATATTACATTTATTCATCAAGCAACATGCCACACATAGTAAACATGTAATATACCACTTGAACTTGAACTTGAATGGTCTGGAGCAAATGCCTAAGAACACGTCACACTCCCACTGTGCCTTGCTGATATAGTAAACTACTGTGTGGAATCAGTTTGCTAATTTATTTCCCACACATCAATTTTCTCACAAGTGTGGGACTCAGGGACCTTGGTGCTAAATTCTGTCAACCACACGAGTGGGTGCCTCCAGCATGCCAGTTTAAAAAATGTTTTCATTTAATGAAAGTAAGAAGGAAGAATGTTAACACTTTACAGGTGTCTACACAACACACTCATAACATCTTGTATAAACACTCCATGTTTATGAATGTTTAAATCAACCTTCATGAAGCGTATATGTTTTACATGATATTAACATGGAGTGCTATCTCACTATTTAAGTAAGAGACATATGTATTTTAGTTATTATTATTTTATAATTTTTAGTGAAATGTCTAATTTCTGGACAGCCAAGGAGCTTATGTGTAGACTGTAGACTTTTTACTTCATGTCTACTTTATAAAAATAATAGACCAGAGGGTTAACTCAACAGTTAGTACGCTGTTGAGGCTTTTATTAAGTTTACTAAGTCATTAAATTTAACTCTATTGGAGTCAAATGCTAGCACTGTTTTCCCAGGGGTTACTTTACAGCTTTAGTGATATTATCATCCTCTTAAAATATTACGAATGACTTATAAATTGTGCTTTGCTTGTCACTAGATGAACAAAGTCTCTGGTGAGACAGGACCATTTTGCCAGGCCATAATACTCAGCCATCGCAGAAATTAGACATTACATTAAAAATAATGCAGCTTTTTTGAAAACAATAAAAGGGGACTTGTCTTTCAGTAAAATAACACAGTACTACATACTAATACCATGTATAACATATATATATATATATATATATATATATATTGTATTAATATCGACTTAAACATTAATGTATGTGTGCATTATGTAAGGAATAAGAATAAAGTAGGGAGAAAACTAAAGTAAGATAAACAAGGTCTGCACTTTACCAAACTTAACATGAGCGGTCAGGTTCGGACAAGGTGCCATTAAGTTTGGACAAATATTTGAAGCTGTACTCAGCAGGCAAATTGAGGGGTGGTAGTGGTAGATGCTAATCTCAAATCTTTCAGTCTTTACAAATATTCATTTTAAGGTGTAGTTGGTTTGGGATATACACAGGTACCTAAGGACAACCACGCAATGTGCCAGGTCTGGAATACCATATTCACTATTTGGTCATTCTTTACATTCTATCAGATGGGGAAAATTAGCTGGCTGAAGTTTGAGGTTTTTTAACTGCTTCAATGGGAGCAAGTACAAGGCGCAGCTTTTTCCTCAAGCTAGGCTAACTAGGCTGGACTCAGAAACAGCAAAATATATTTCTCTAACAAAAATGACATGTTTGCGTATTGTCCACTGAGGAAAGCAGAAGACAACTAAAGGTCCTCAGTTGCAGCCAAAGTTGTGCCAGTTAGCATTAGCCCATTAGCTCCTCTAAAGTGGCCAAAAGCATCTACAAATTAAGCCCAGAACTCATTCCGAATTTTGACTGATTTCCCCCTTTTGTCCTTCCCTGCAGTTGACTGGATATTGATTCATGAAATCTGATGGACATTGGTAGGCATGCTTAGCCTTAATTGGTTTCACTAGATATGGCTGTATTCATAATGTAAATTAAAGCTTGAACCCAAGTTCTGTGAGAAAGACTCCAATGCTACATTGTCCGTTCGTTCATTTCTCTGGCACAATCTCAACCAGCCACCTGTCTTTAAAAGGATCCAACTGTTCCTGTTCTGCTGCTTTCAGGTCCTGACATTTCAATGTTCTCCATCCTCCTCCCCACAACCACCAGTTTGGTCCATTTCCAACAGGATTGGCGTGGGTCTGAACGCTTCAACTCTTTATTCCATAAGAATTTTTATCTATCCAATTGTACACATTACTGAGCACTAAAATACTATCATCTTTTAGTTCTATCACTTTTGGCTTTTAAATCTTTCTGGCAGAGCATGACATCTCCAAAAGCTTTTCATGACAATGGCCTACAGCAAGTGTTAGCAGAAAAACAGGTCTCATAAATGCACACTTGCACAACCACACCAATTAAACAAACAAGTCAATTCCACTTTACAAAATGTGAAGGAGAGTGCAGTTCCTAACCATGAGCCAAAAATGAACTGTTACTTAGAACTGTGTCCACCTCTCCTGAGTCTGTACAGCCCTTTCACGATAAACAGAAGCACCAGGGAAATGCATCTTCTGTGTTATTACAAAGGCAAATAGAAATCTTGCAAAGCTTCAAATCAAACTTCAAATGGAAGCTCAGAGCCCCGCTCCCCCTGACAGATATGGTGATAATTCATCCCATCATAGACGAATCCTGCTGAGGTATAAAGCAAGCCATGTGATGGATGTTACTAATAATTAGAATATAATGAAAACCAACCACAACGTTCAGGCCTGTACAGAACTATATAGAGGCCCAAGAGACAGCACATCACTATGCCTGTTGCATACATGTGGATGGCCAATGGGAACAAACCCTTACCTGTAGACCAAGGTGTCATCCGAGGAACTGTTGTACTGAATCTGGTACATCCTGATCCCAGGAAAATGCTGTTGTGAAGGCCACTTGATGAGAGCCGAGTTTGCAGTAAGCTCCACGAGTACCGCTTTCTTCTCCTGAATCCTTGTGTCATTGCTAGAAGATGAGGTGGACTTGGCAGATGTCAGGATATCAGATGGCCCTGGATCGGGCTCCCGGACCCGGTTAGTGCTGTTGGCCAGGTGGGGAAGTGGATTGACCACCAGTTCTACAGTACCTGTAGACTCCCCTGCGGCATTAGATGCAATACAGGTAAACATTCCTGTGTCTTTCAAAGAGGTGATGTTTATCTCCAGGCTGCCATTGCTAAAGGTAAGTGTGCGGGAAGTGTTGGAGATCAGACGACCCTCAGGAGAGATCCAATGGACATCCGGGTCTGGGTCGCCATTGGCTTTGCATTTCAAGCTGGCAGGTTGGCCTTCCATGGCAAAGGTCTTTGGAGACCTCCTTGTAATCACAGGTGGATCACAGATGAACTCCTCTTCGGGAATCGTCCAGAAGTATTTAGCAGTAAGATCAGGAGGTGAGGCACAAGTCTCCAGGTCATCCTCTCTTGTAAGCCTCCTCAGCCAGAGAAGCTCACAGTTACAATGGAGTGGGTTTCCTCCAAAGCTAAGAACAAGCGAGGACAACGGAGAGCCCTTGGACTTGGCCAAGACTGGTATCCTAAGAAACAAAGGATCAGGTGGAATCTTTTTCAGTTTGTTGGAGGTCATATCCAGTCGCGCCAGCTTGTGCAGGTTGGAAAAGACTCCTAAAGGAACATGCTCTATGAGGTTGTGGTCCATGTTTAGCGTGTTCACGTTGGTAAGCCTCCCGATGGTCTCCCATGGGATGTCCACCAGGTTATTGTATGACAGGTCCAGATCTTCAAGGGTCCCCAAGAAGTCATCAAAAGCATGTGGGGAGATGTTATGGAGCTGGTTGTTGGCTAAAATAAGATGCCTCAGGTTGGTGAGGCCCCGGAAATGATCGTCCGTGACCACGCTGAGGCGGTTGCTATCCAGATGCAACGCCCGCAGCCGTTTGAGGTCAGCGAAGGTGTAAGGCATGATCTGGCTGATGGTGTTGCGTGACAGTGTCAGATGGAGGAGGCTTGTCATGTTAGCAAAGTCCCTTCTTCTTACTGCTGTGATAAAGTTCTCAGTGAGACGAAGTTCCACCGTTCGCCGGTCGATCACCGTGGGCACAAACAACAGGCCCGTCTTGGCACAGAGGATGGCGAGTGATGGCGACAGGTTTTGGCACATGCAGCGCTTCGGGCAGAGCTGTCCTGAGGCAGAGACCGCCAGCACCAACAGGGAGAAGATGAAGCGCTCCATCCCTCAGTGCTCTGGAAAACTGCAATATAAGGAGACAGGCAATGTACTGTGAGAAAATACAAAGCACGTTTCAAACATGTTATTTCTAGCACTGTCCTTCAACAACCACAGCATCTTCCATTTCAAACCAAACCCTCGATCATCATGAACATGCAAGAAAAAAAAAAGAGATATGCCTTTTTATTATCCCACATGGGGACATTTGCACTGTCACTGCAGATTATACTGCATACAGAGCAAGAGGCAGACAAAGGTGCAAGAAACTATACAGATTTATAAATTATTTATTATATTTATTGCACCTTTGCTGAAAGATTTTGCACAGATATTGTATAGATATTGCACAGTTACTGTTCTTTCATAACAGTTACATAAATACTGATGATCTTTGGAGTCACCTACATACTTATATGGTACTGGTATAGGTCAGAGTATTTGAATACTGAGTTGGCAGTCAGTACAAGTTGTATAAAAGTGATATACATATTGGCTCCACATAATGTACAGCAGCAAAATATTCCATATCTATATGCTTCAAAACTCAGTTATTGGAATATATCGCAGCTACCTCCAATCACCTGTATCCACATAAACTTGTACTGACTGCCAACGAATTCAAATATTCTGATTCAAATACAGTATATAAGCTCATCAAACAAACAAACAAAAAAAAAGATTATTGGTCTTGGTAGTATTTTGTATGGTCTAGAAAAAAAAATTGTGTTCAGCCACTCTTGCATTAAGGAATTGCTCAGTAGGGCCAAATTTGGTGGATGCCTTCCCTGGCGTTGTACTCGTTGTTCCAGGTAGTCTCACAGATTCTCAACAGGATTCAAATCTCAGGATCTTTTGGGTTTTTGTGCGCAAGTCCAGATACTCCTGAATGTTCAACTTGACAATTAATCACATGTGAGTGTGAGATTTATCATCTTGGAATACAGGGATAGGATTGTTTTGTTCCTCGGGAAAGATGATGAGCAAAAAGTAAACCTGGCTGTCGACACATCACAGAGGTGGTAGCAGGGTAGCACATATATGCTATATGCACCTTTCCACACAGGGCCATGTAGGATTGGATTTTATTTCTCCCCTAATAATAAAAAGTCTTTTGTGTTTACTTGTGTTGTCTTTGACTAATATGTAAATTAGTTTGATGATCTGAAACATTTAGGAGTGACAAACAGGCCAAAAAATAAGAAATCCTGAAGGGGGCAAACACTTTTTCACACCACTGTATTTCATATTATGTTGAACTTCATTTTAGCTAGGTTCAAATTGGAATGTTCTGATGTCCATTGCCTTAAATAAATTGCACAAATAAACTGTATATCATAAAAATCACAAAAGTGCTGCACAGCTTCCTATAAAGGTATGTGTAAAGGGCAGTGCTTTTAAGAATCCATGCATGTGCCAGTAAGAATGTAGGCTGGGAATAAAAAGAGTTATTACCCAGCCCTGACTCATCGCCTTCCATAACACACTTCATTATATTCCTCAAAAAGCCTAGCATGATATCTACCCTAAAAATCTACACTTCATTTCACCTACATTTCACATGGTGTATCTACGAACGGTCACATCTGACATAACCACTCGGACCCTTCTTCTGTAATAGGCTCTTCATTTTCCTCCTCAGGCAAAGGAGTGATACTATATTCCGAAGACCTTTGAACAGAGAGTTAGCACTTTATTTTAGAATATCTGAGACTTCAGAGAACAAATTTAATGCACAGCTATGGACTGGTGCATTCTATTTTATTCAGCTTTCCTGCACTGTGCTCAGAGAAACCACAAAGTGGGTTAGTATCCTTTACATACAGGTCTTTTCTGTCATATGATGTGAAGAAAAAATAATTTGGGATTTTCAGATGAGTCAACGGGACTGTAGGGTGACTTGATACTTCAGTATCCTATACTCACCTTGGATAGGGTCTGGTTTAACATGTGTCTAACTTGCTGATACTAGACGGGACAAAGTGATTTGCTAATAGGACAGGTTTGTAGCTATTAGTTAGGATGATTCTGTTACAGTCAACATAAAATCAGTTGTGCCCTTTTTATTTACCTGGTTATATCACATCCCTGATCATAGTCCCAAGTATGATTCATCATCATTCATTATCATTCATTAAAATATGCGTTTCCTCTGTGACCTTCTGGTGGGGCTTTTATTCTGCCGAAATGGATGCTTTGGTGGAGGTGACAGTAAACTGGACCACAGTGCTTACACTGAGCTGCTGGGTTTTGCCTTTTCTTCATGATTTCATTGAGGAGCACAACATTCCTATCTCTTCACAAAGCTGCAAATGTGACTGATTAGCATGATGAACACTCAGGAGCATTCCCACATCTGGACTGGCCTGCAAAATGACCAGATTTGATTCCTCCCATCTGTGGGACTACCTGGAACGGTGAGTAAAACACCAGGGAAGGCATGTGGCAAATCTGGCCCAACTGCAGAACTCCTTGATGCAAGAGTGGCCGAACATGGATTTAGCCTATATCCAGAACTTGTGCATTCATGCCTAACCCAGTTACAGCTGTTACTGGTGCTCATGGAGGTATCACCACGCTGTTAGGTACGTTTCACTCACAGGTCACTCATTTTTTATCCAGTGAAATTGTTATTCTTGCTTTTCCATAATCTACTATCAACACCTTTTGCCTACCTAAAAGATCCTTTGATTAGAACCCTCAGCTACCATCCAGCAGAAGCAGACAGCTAGCTCAGGGACTCCTCCATTGATTTAGAAATATCCCAGCACACCATACATTTCCAATTCATGATGGCTGTAATTATGTTGGATTGAAATAGCAGCTCTTGCGATACGAAATACGTGCTTAATTGCTTAGTCTTACCTTTAAGCCTTGAAAAGCAGCTTTGTTTTGCTTACTATATATTGTATACTGTAGAACGAATGACAGTCATTTCAAGACCCAAAATAAAAGTCTTAGAAGTGATGACTATATGTACATAAACACACAGCACCATCAGGTTGCTTGTCAAT
Organism: Prochilodus magdalenae; assembly: GCA_024036415.1. Lineage (NCBI taxonomy): Eukaryota > Metazoa > Chordata > Actinopteri > Characiformes > Prochilodontidae > Prochilodus > Prochilodus magdalenae. The sequence continues at coordinate 190,056 of JAMWET010006363.1, read as the reverse complement.
CATGGGTGATATTTAGTTTTGCATATTGCATATTCTTTATACAAACCCATGTATTTATGTCTGCTAGAGTCCGCCAGGCCGCACTCAGACTGAATTATGCATAATTACTATACAGTATAATAGTTGGAGATGTTTTTCAGACATGCTATAACAAGTTCCCGCATATACTGAGCACATGGCTTTTCAAAATTTGATGATTGTGTGGAAAAAATTAAATACTATATATATATATATATATATATGTATGTTCATACTATTGATTGGTACTTGGACCAAACCATGTTTCGCAATCCCTACAAAAACCGCAATTACAGCCTGTCCACTAATAATTTTCAGACCATGGAACTGCTACACATTAACAAGTATTAAAGTAGTCTGTGTTTGTTGGGACGCAACACCAAAACAGTTGGCGAGGCAAGTTCCAGGGCTTTGTGTCATTAAATTCCAGCACAGAGAACACTGACTGTCCAGCACAGTTGAAATAGGCATTATGAACAAAGCAAAATTTTTTATTTATTATTAAAAAGGCAAAGTCTCTTAAATCTCTCAGGGTTGCCTTTTTGTCACGACATGAAATGTTGTTTTTTTCTTTCTCGTCCACTGAGCATGAAACAGTGAGCTGAATGTCTAATTCGAATAAATCTTTCAGGCTTTCCAACTTTAGCTGAAGCGTGACATTTCCTGTAGGACCGAGTCCAGTGCAACCATATGGCATCATCACAGTCGACATAGGCGACCTTCTAGTAGAGGCATTTTGCCTATTTGTCATGTTTATAATAAACAAGACATTTCTATCCGGTTTGTACGTCATATTTTAATAGCACTGGTTTTATTTTAAGGCAGCGTATGACTGAAATATTGCAGATTTAAAAACCATGAATGAATCCTAAAAATACAGACAGGTCTTTACTACACAGTATAAAAAAATCACATCTTGGGATGTAAAATATGATCATTTATATGTCTGATTTTGAGATTATTTTAAGCACATTTTAAGGTTGTTTTAACTTATTTCCAGACATTTTACTTGTTCTATGTGAATTTAATAAGCCAAAATTATTTATAGTGTGACGTTGGACAGACAGATTGTGACGAGCGCTGAACTAAAAGCAAGGCACAGTTTATTAAAGAGGTTGTAATGTGACACAACAACACCAATAACAGGCAATACAAATAAGGGCAAAACTGAATCAGAATCAATAAACAGGCAAGGGTCAAACCAAACAGACAATCAGACCAGGCAGAGGTACCAAAGGGAATAAACAAGGAGCGTAAATCAGAGAATCAAAACAGAGTCAAAGCCAGAGTATCAAAGTCAGATAAAGAGAGAAAGCTCAGTATGCAAATAAATGGCAATACTTCACAATGAGCCAGTGCGAGAGGGACGTATTTAAGCAAACAGATTAATTGACAACAGGTGGTCTAATCAGTACTCTGGAGATCTAGTGCGAGGCAACGGGGTGTGATTGGGTAATTGTGAACATGTGACATCGGGTGGTGGATCATGGGAAATGGAGTCCAGGAGATCGGAGGTGGGAGGAGAACCAGCAGGCATGACATATAGGCAGGTAATCGAACTTGTTTCAAACACATTTCTTAAAATATTTTTCATTTTGGGATTGTTTTAAGAATGATGCAATGTTTTAAGGTTGCTTAAGCTTTTTCCAAACATTTTTGCTTTTGTTTTTGTGATTTAAGTAAGTCAAAGTTTATCACTATGTTGGCAGACACTTTTGCTTATTTAGGAAATTAGCTTGAAGCAAGTGAAAATTATATACTGACAGATTATTTTAATTAGTTTATTAGTTATTATAAAATTAGGAAAATTATCTGCTAATATTCTGAATAATTGCCTTATAATAATCACTTAAAACATTAAAAAATGATCAAAATAATAAAATTAGCTTAAAACAATCTTAAATTAAGAAATATTTTAAGAAGTGGACTTGAAACAAGCCAAATTATCTGTCTATATATAATGAAAAAGCTTTGGCAAGTGAAAAGAAATACAGGAAACAAGTTAAATAATCTTATAGTTATTGAATTTATTATAAAATTATTAATTATTAAAGTTCAAGTGTTTTATTTATTCATATCTTTTGTTCAGTTGCAGTTAAATATTCTGTTCCATCAGCAACCTCCCTTCCCATGCACATGTCTGCCCATGCTCAGTGCAGTTTCTCTTGAAGCAAAGAAGATACCAGCCTACCCACTTCAAACATGTAGTGCCTATAGCGCTCTGCTGTAGCAGTTTCAATTGAAAGGAACACGGGAACCCAAAGGGATCACTTTTCAGCACTCTCTGTTCACACGGGCAAAACCTCTTTACGGCTAATGCTCTAAACTATAGACCTAAATCGGCCTGATTCCTTCGGAAGTTACTTAAACGACAGTTAAATATTCAAGAAGGCTCCTTATCCTATCCAGTCTTAATAATCCAGAATAATACTCCTCTGTGATTTCACATAGAGACCCAAAGCAGTTAGCACTTTCTCCCAGCTGGCACAGGGAACGATTGTTCCGCCAACGTCGGATCTTTTGCAAACTGCAAACCCAACAGGACTTTAGCTCGTGGAGCAGCAGACTTCAGGCAGTGCAGCCTGGGCCCCAGAGATGCTCCAAATCTCTGCTCCAGCTTTTCTCCTACTGACCATCTGTGTTAAAGGGGAATGATGAATATTCCCAGATAACTGCTTCACTAGTGCTAAAATAAGACTCTACATTATTAAGCCCAGCACAAAACTCAGTAAATGAACTCTCGGGTCTTTTCAAAGATTAGCAGCACCCTCCACTACTGTATGGTGCGGAACTAGAGATCTTCAGACAGGAGTCTGACAAGGACCTTGTTCAACTCAGCATAAGCCCATTCATGACACAGACTCACCCGGCTATGAAGCGTTGGCAAGATTCGGCAGCTACCTGCCCAGCAACAGAAGGAAACCAGCGTCTACCCAACACCACTCTGAAGTCAGCATATGCGAGAATGATCCAGGTTCGAATGATGTCATTACATTTGACTGATATATTTTAAGGCAGCAATAAGGTAAATATGTGTCAGGCACAAAGAACTTGGCACATCGCAAGCAGAGCTAAAAGCAAGAGGAGTTTTATTCAACAAACTGGAAGCTGAGCACAATAGCAAACAACAAGCTCGCATTAAAACAGTCAGGAACGAGAGACAAGCAGAGGTCAAAACCAGGAGATCAAACAAGCCAGCGAATAGAATCAGAAGGGAAATCCAAGAGAATGGTCAAAAAACAGAAGAGCAGTCAATACCAGTGAGACTATAGCAGAGGAAGCCAAAGAGGGAATTGAGAAAGAGAGTCAGAGACGAAGGGAAGTGTAAACAGTGTAAGGTGACGCTAATCAACACTCTGGCAAACTAGATCGTGACTGATTGGATGACTGGGGCATGTGAGTGTGACGTGGTGTGGTTGGTGTAGCTCAGCGGATAACACCACTGCCCGCCAGGGAGCCACCACTGCATGTGGGAGACTGGGGTTCGAATCCCGGTCTGGGTGACTGTGCTGTGCTACACCAATAAGAGTCCTTGGGCAAGACTCCTAACACTACACTGGCCCACCTGTAATATGATTAACCTTGTAAGTCGCTCTGGATAAGAGCGTCAGGTAAATGTCATCAGGTAGTGCACTCTGGGAAATTGAGTCCAGGAGATCAGCGGTGTCAGGGACACCTGGAGGCGTGATAATATGTCAAACCACCAAACTAAAAGTGAAGACATCCAACTACAAAATAGCACTCATGGAATTGTGCAGTCACCTAAAAAAGCTGGAGTAAGCCACCAGTTTTATTTTGATTATATATATGTATATATATACATACTGTACCTTTCTTCTTTCTAGGGATGTGCATCTGCCTACTCATTGAAAGATATAAAATATGCCCACCCTGATATACTGACAGCATCCATCATACTAATATCTTAATATCATGCATTTTAGCATTTTAATGTGCCTAATGAGTTCTTTTTGCCATTGGAAACGTTGTCTTGGATCCCCAAAGAACCTTTAGTTGGATAATAGGTGCAAGTCTGAAGGGCCTGTTTTAGTTTCACTGAACCTGAATAGTTTAAAATATATTAAATCTAATCAGTTACAGTATGCACTAAATATGCACTAAACCAGGAAAACAAGTAGACAGAAAAAACTGTTGGGAAAAAGTTGCTAATTCAAGTCTTAATTATTTATAGTATATTTATTAGTAATAAAAGGTTTACTGAACTGAATTTACTGAAAGAATCTTACTGAGTTATTAATTAATAGATACTAAACAGGACAAACTCTAAAGTGTTACTTCTCATTTGATCTATTTATTAGTAAACATACTTATCAGCTCTTCAGCAGTGTAAGCAGCAGTTAATACACAGTCAATGAGGAAATAATCTCTGAACTAAAAGTTGCGTAATTACATAACTATTTAATAATGTTGTAGAAAATAATTATTATTTTATGAAGTTGTATTATTCGTTATTTAATGATGTTAATAATAAATATTTTTGCTTTTTAGGGGGGGCTTAGTCAAACATCCTCTTTCAGTTGATTAAAAATGAGTGTTCATTTTGTAGCTTCGCCAATGGTTCTTCTGCTCATTGTTATTTCAGTACTCAGAGTGGTAATCATGTTTCATAAAACCAGTTCTCAAAAGATGTCTTATCGTTTCAAAAACACCTTTCAGATTTACATCCAGAGACAGAAGCATGTGACAGAGATATAACTGAAATCATGACCATATCAGATACAGCAAGATTCAGTTTTTTGCAGGTCTTCTCGTTCACACCATAACCCTAACCCACTCTCCTGTCGGGCATAATAGCAAGGCAATCACATCCTGAGCAATCTTAGAACACAACAATTCCTCAGCAGGCCACAAATTGGACTTAAAAGACCAACACATTCACATGCATTAAGCTGTCATGCTACAGCACAGAAACTACCGCTCAGAGAAAAGCGTTGTCAAGTGCAGTCTCGGCTCTGGTGAGGTGAAATTTCCCCACACTTTAATGTGTTTAAAGCTGTAATTCTGTGGTCATGTCACTGTATCTAAACACTCTTGCTCGTCAAAAGAATTGGTGATAGCCTTCCTGTGGCGCTAGTGACTGGATTTACAAACTAAAGCAAAATACTGTACATGGAATTTAATGGTCATGGGATATTAAATTAAACTTTGGTTTGCTCAGTGCGAGGTTAACAAAGAAGAGAACAAGGATATATAACATTGACTGTCCTCATAAAACTCCATGAAATGACTGTATAAGCTCAGCAAACAAAAAATGAGTCCCCACTGACTCAAACGTAACTAATAGCATGTAATAGCCTCACAAGTATAAACCCCCACGAATAACAGCTGTGACTGGATTTGGCATGGACTGGACAAGGTTCTGGATGTGGGCCACATCAATGTTCAACCAATCATGCATCAAAGAATTGCACAGTTGGGCCAGATTTGGTGGATGTCTTCCCTTGCACAGTTTTGAGGAGAGTGTAGTTGCCAATGCTCTGCTGAACCAATAACTACAGAGTTCCTCTTCTGTGCACCAGTAGATTCATGAAATGGGTGCCCATGGCCGAGTACCCTTCCATCCCCAAATACTGGATGGGGAGATGTAAACCACGCCACCACTGGAATCTGGACCAGCAAAAACATATTCTGTGGAGTAACAAAGCACTGTTCTATGGAGTTCAATGGAGGAGGGATAATGATATGGGGCAGTTTTTCAGGGGTTGGCCTCGAGATTAAGCCCCTAGTGCCAGTGATGGGTAATCTTAATGCTTGAGCTTACCAAAGACATTTTAGACAATTGTGTGCATCCAACTTTGGCCAAGGCAGCATGACAGTTCTCCAGTGTATAAAGCAAGGTCCATGAAGGCATGGTTGGGCAAGTTTGGTGTGGAAGAACTTGGCTGACCCGCACAGAGCACTAACCTCCACCCCATCACATTAAACACTGAACTTTGGGGTGATCTAGAACAAACATTGCAAGCCAGGCTTTCTCAGGCAACGCCAGTGTCCGACCTCATAAATAGATAAATGGGCAAAAATTCCAAATGACCCATTTCAAAATCTTGTAGAAAACCTTCCCAGAGGTGTGGAAGCTGTTATAGTTGTAAAAGAGGGAACAACTCCATATAAATACCTATGGATTTAGAATAGGATGCAATAAATCATAGGTAGCTGTCCCAATACTTTTGTCCACATAGTGTACAGCACTCATTTAAGCCATCTAAATGAAAACCCTGTGTGAAGTGTACTTTGGAGACTCTGACGAGCTCCATTTTCTGTATTCTGTCTTCAACTACCTTCAAGCACATAGCTGCATGAGAGAGAAACTCTGTGTATATTCACAGTCTAGAGAACAACCATACAAGGTCATCTTTTAAGCCATTTCAGCCCCCATCTTCAAGCAGCCCATGACGCAATCATCAGAGCATAGATCTAAACCCACGAGTGTGCAGTGCAGTGTACTGTCATCTTCAGTGGTGTGAGCAAAGCAAAACGAAAACTGCCCGTTCTGTGTTGTTTTGCAGATGGCCTTCTGACATGCTCTCGTCCAATTATGCCTCGCTATGATCTGAGAAATCAAACATCCACTCTGATTAAGGGTCCTAAGTCAAGCATGTCAGAGTTGGAGCGAAGATTTCAAAGATAATGGGAACGATTTTCTTTCATCTGACCACCAAAGCCCAGTCATTCAGAGTTCACTGAAACACTAAAGCGGAGCTGACCGTATTCTCTGGTGTCAACAGAAAAGTACATTTGTTTTAGGCACGGCAGATGGAGCAGACCGCTACCGCCAGGGCACCTGAATGGCCTGGACTGACCACCATTTTTCCTCCTCACACTTTAAAATACTGAAAGGGAGTTGGCGGTCCCCAGAGCTTATTTACCAAAAAGAGTCTGTTGACCCGCCCATGCTTGAAGAAAATTCCCCGGCCCTGGGGCTCCGGGCAGTCACAATAGAGACAGATTAGTGTATATGCTTTCCTCCGCAGCAGCTCAGGCCCCAGGAGGGGAAAGCACGCTAAATCCATCGGAACCCCCTCTCATGCCCGGAAAGAGTAATAAAATAAAATGGTGACCTTGCTCTTTTCAGAACAATCAAAGCCTGTTAAAACAGATTATCCACAATACAACTGCTGTAGCATTGCTGTTCTGTAGATGGGGCTGCATAATGCCCACATCCTGAAGAGCTGCATTTGTGGGGGGGTTGGTTAAACCCCGCCGCCAGTGGCCAGTGATAACAAAAGCATGCCATAATCGACTATTACCCGAAACATAATATCAGAGGACAGGGGCAGTCTTTGAAGTGGACGAAGGTAGGCAGCCACTAAAGCCCAGATGGTTATATAACCAATTTCAATATCACTGATATTCAAAAAAAATAGTTGGGGGCAGAAGGAATCAACCGACAGGAATGAGACTTGGTGGGTAGGTTTGACTTTTTTAAGAATGCATGTTTCAGGTTTGACACTCGGCTGGGCATGTGACGTAAGCAAGGACAGACCTTATCGCTGTTCCTGACTGACCCGGTATGATATTCCTTCAAAAACAAAGAATCAGGGGTAGGTTCATGCTTAATAAAGCTTGATCTGCCCTGCCCTCATAATGATCTCTAGGACAGTATGCAGTAGGGATGTCCCGATTCTATGACTCTCTGTATCATCTATTTACTAGGTAGGTACGGGTGATTTCTCTGCAGCTGGTGGATTTCAAAATTTACCAGCCACTCAGTTTTTCAATAGCCACTTTCTTGTTTGGAGCAGCAGTGTGTAACTGCATGTACACACAATAGATCCACAGCATTCAAATCTGATCATTCGGGCAAATATTGAAATTATATTACAACTCCTAGGGAAAATAATGACACTCTCTTTCACTCACTCTCTCTTTCTGTCATGCACGCATAGTACACACAGTGTGTATGTGAGTGGCAGTGGACCCCTCAGAGATGACTGCTACTTTTAAATTGCTATCTTTGAATATGGGTTCTTTCTCTCGGTTTCGGATTAATAAGAACCCTGGCTTTATGCTCACTGTGCTTATTCCCATGCCATCTAGAAAATAACAATGAAAAAGTAATAAAAAGGAAAGCGATGCTTTTAAATGTCAATAGACATGCATCAATAGCTTTATGCAAACTAGACATAATGGCACCACATATACAGCTATAACCTGACTGTTTATTAAATTTTGAAAATACAAAAAACAAACATATAAGCTCTTGTCCAAATAGACATAAAAAGGGAAACAAATACATTATTATTATTAGTAGTAATAATAATAATATAATAATAATAATAACAATAATGAAAAATTAAACCAATAAAATAAATAGTGAGAATTGGTGTCCATGTCCAAGCCATAAGGCGGCAGTCAAATTCAAAGAGAAGAAGAAATAAACTGATAGATACGAAACCTGGTGGGTAGGTTTGACATCATGAGACCAGAGTTTCACACTCTGCCACACACATGAGTAAGCTAGGACAAGCCTTATCACTGTATCTGACTGATCCACAATTGTGGACATTCAGTGAGCAGTGATTTCCTCCGTCCTGTTAGTGCCAGCACCATTGGCAGACGGCTGCAAGACACAGGACTACATGCATGCACCACCCTAACACCACGTCAACATTGCCAAAGAATGCAATGGTGTCATGCCAGTCTGTCATGGAGTGACTCAGAAAAACGGCGGGTCATCTTGAGTCATGAGCCTTGTCTTTTTTCTTGGTAGAGACAATCAACAAATAGGTGTGTGGAGGCACCATGATCAGCACCAAGATGAACAGTTTGTTGTCATGCGTCCAGAAGGCCTGGTGTCCCTCCACCTCCACCTCCACCATCTGCAGGAACTGTGTGAGAATATTCAGGATGATTGGGATGGATTATCACAAGACAAGTGTAATTAGAACGTTGCAGAGTTTGAATAAATAACTAAGTTTGCAATTTTCTGCTATGTTTGTCATTGTTTGATGCAAAAACAAACTGATCGTCAGTTGAAATCACAAATGCAGACTTGCAGGCATTGATTCATGATGTAAGCTGTCCAATTTATTGCATAGCTGTTACATAATTTAATGTGGAATTACGCAATATCATTTGAATAACAGAACAAATAATAACACTCAAATTCTGAGGGTGAAATAAGATTTGTCTGTCAGATTTTGGGAGAGATTTCGTAAATAGACTCAACTCTTCTGTATGTTAATCAGTATTATAGGGCGCACGGCCTTTTAATCAGCCAGTCGCCAAAATGACACAGTCATGAGACGTTTAAAACGAACTGCAGAATTTATGTCATTTACCTGTCAATCTTTAAATGATTCAAGTGAAGAGTTTGGCCTGCCTTGACTGGAATCGTACTTAAGGACTAAGGTGACACACAAGAGGGCTAATGGAACCTATTTAAAGCTACCAAGCTCTTTGAATCAGACTCAGAATGACTAGAGAAGGAAGCCACCGGAGACAGAGACACATGCTTATTAGAGGAAATTTCTGAGATCTCTTGTATTCATCCATCTTGGGCACAATTACTCCTATTAGCTCATGTTGCTATGACAATAAAGACTAGATTCATAATGTCATATTATGTGCCAAGTTATTACAATACTGGGCCTCTGTGTAGGCCTCTAGAGACTTAAAAGATTTAATATATAAATATACAGTTTTAATGACCACTGGATGATGATGATGATGATGATGACGATGATGCTGATGAAATACACTAAACGTAAATATGGCCAAAAGTATGTGGACACCCCTCCTCATTACTGAGTTCAGATGTTTCATTTATGACCATTGGTAACAGATGTTCAAGCATGTAATAACCATAGACAAACATGGGCTGTAGAGAGGGTTGTATTGAAAAGCCGTTGGGGTTTTAACATGCCTTTCTCACAGTTGGGGAAATTCCTGCCTTGCTAGATCTGCCCTGGTCAACTGTAAAGTGCAATTACTGTGAAATGGATGTATGTAAGAGCAAACTCACAGAGTGGGACTGCCGAGAGCTGAGGCGTGTAACACATAAAAATGGCCTATCCTCTGCGGCATCACTCACAACAGAGGTGCTTATTCCCTCTGGAATACAATAACAGTGCATCAGGACCTTCACGAATTGGCTTTCTATGGCTGAGCAGCTGCACACAAGCCTAAGGTCACTATGAACAAGCGTGTGTGAGTATAGGTTGGGGAATGCCAGGAGAACCCTATCTATGAGAAATGCATAGTGTTGACAGTTTGATGGAAGACGAATAATGGTCTAGGGTTGTTTATCAGGGTGTGGGCTAGGCTGTCCTACAATTTTGGTGAAGAGGAACTCCAGTTGCCTGTGCAGAGCCACCATGACCTTAACTTCACTGGACACCTTTGGGATACATTGGAATATCAATTCTCAAACAGGTGGGTCCAAAACCATGCACAGATTTGGAGATGCTAAATTGACCCCCTAGATGGTGAGTGTGTGTGTGTGTGTGTGTGTGTGTGTGTGTGAATGTGCTTCTTTGTGTGGTTCTCCCCTGTGATGAACTGGTGGCCTGTCTAGGGTTTTCCATGCTTTCTGCCCAGTGAGGATAGGCTGGGATAGGCTCCAGCCACAAGGACAAGCGGCTTGGAAGACCTCACAAATGCTGTGGGCACAAATTCCCTATAGAGACACTCCACACTTCCAGCCTTCCATAGAGTGGAGACTGTAATGGGATGTTTAACAATCCTATATAGGATTGTGATGGGCGGGTGACCACATACTTTTGGCCATATACTATACTGAAAACTGAAATACGTCTGTCCTGCAATTTTGCATTCACAATGAAATCCTTAGAGCAAAGCATAGACACAGCATGGTGAAGCCATAGCTGCAAAATGTCTTTGAGACTCTTTCAGACTCTCTGTTGTTTCCAAGGGCACCCGTATACATTGGAATCAATCTGTGCAGTTTTCTACCGATTCCATTAGGTGAGACCTATTGAAGGCAAGCACAAGAGAGGCAGATGAAAGCATTCATCAAGATGCATTCCGCGTGTACTTCTTTGATAAACTGCCTATCAAAAGGTGTTAAAGAAGGAGCCTGCATAGCAACCGCAGGCGATCAGCAAACGGCATGCACAATCCAAAGACGACGTGTGAAGGTGCTTCCGAGGTGAGCGCAGTTTGTGTTGTGTGAAAGCTTTGCCGCCCTCAGAAACCTTGCCGGGAATCAGTTCTTGTCATTATGTCCAAGGGAACCACAATGCGAACTGTCAATGATGAAATACAAAGCCTAGCATTCCACCTCGGCATTTGCACAGCACTCCTGACTCAGCAGGCGACAGTTCGATATTGCCAAACTAATATTAATCAACTCTTTTCTAACACGTCTCCACAGTTTAATAAAGTACCCTATAAATTACTCCCGAGTGCACAAACTACATAAATACATGTTACACATTGCCACAGTTTACGCAAGCCAAGTCTAGAAGGAACTGGTGGAGAGAGGCATTTACTGTAAGCAAATATACACTGCAGTCAGTTCGAATGTAGTGACAGGAATGGTTTGTCATTGCCTTTGAAGCCGCCTCATCTGTTCCCGGAGCCATGCTGATATCTAGTACTACAGCTTACAGCAGGGTGTAGAATTTACAAACCTTAGCAGCCGAGATTTAGCAGTAGCTGGTGAGGAAAGCTGGTTCTGTGCTGGGACAAGAGCTGGAGTCCTTAACACCACTGGCAGAGAGGAGAGCCCTCAGCAAGCTGCTGAACATCATGGACAACGTTCACCATCTTCTGCACAGCACGATCATCAGGCAGAGGAGCTCATTCAGTGGCAGACTGCTGTCCCAGTCCTGCTCCACAGACAGACTCAGGAAGTCCTTTGTCCCTCAGGCCATAAGACTGTTCAACTCCTCTCAGTACAGCAAATGGAAAACTCTGTGACACTCTTTCATTCCGGTCACTCCAATGGACACACCCCCATCTTTGCACACACTCTGGACACACCCCCATCTCTGCACACACTCCCTTCTAAATGCCCTATATGTCCTATAATGCCATATAAACATATATATACATATGTGGCTGTGTAAGGCTGTGAATATTCTATAGCATATTATGCTTTATCTTTAATAGCAATAACTGTATTCAACAAACTGCATTGGTTTGTGCCTTATAAAAAAAGAAACAAGTCTGAAACATTCGTTTAGCATGAACAGGTGGACTTAGACTCCTATAGCGGCGCATGTGTAAATGTTTAAATGTGCTATTTTTGTGACATCACAGAAATAATACATTTTAAACAGGCTGTTTGTAGCCTTGTTTCCACATGGAGCGTATGGGTAGTGAACTGAAGGGTATCTTTAAAAATTGTAACAACAAAACATTCCATTGTTTTTATTATCATTTTATTATCAAGTGGGACTATTAAATAAACATTATAAATTTTCCTTGGTAATTCAGATTTACCCGAAGGGGATACGTTTGGCACTAGAGAGTGCTTGAGAGCTTTCTAGCTAGCTAAATAAAAGCCTATGCAGACCGTATCTGCTTTTATCATCTTAAATTAGATGGCTGTAAAAGGTAGTTCGGAAGGAAGTCTCAAAAGGTCTGTCATCAAACATCACCAGAGGCTCGGGTGAGTTCCACTGACATGAAGAATGACCAAGCAACACTGCTTTCGATGGCTAGCTGGCAAATTAGCGTTCTTGAGACACTTTGCTACAGCATGTGGTTACTAGCCTTTAGCTTCCTGTCGGAGTGATAAAGATTCAAGGAGCTGGTGGCACTGGTGAAGTCACTGGTACACTACTCAATATTCATATCATGTTTAACCAGGGGGTCAATTGCAATGACTGCCTCAATACTAAATGTTGTTCAGGCCAATGTTGCATAATGGCCTTAAACCAGAGCTCGGAACTCCAAAGACATCCTGAGCTTTGCTCAGAACTAGGGTTAAATTAAACTGGTGAAAAGTCATGTTGCCATGTTATATGCTATTGTGATGATTGTCTTAGAAATCGTCCATCTTTTCTATTGATAAAATCACCACTTCATCAATAGAAAAGATGAACAATTTCTAAGACAATAGTCAGGGCTATGTGATCTTGTGAATGCCTAGATCCACAAAAACAGGTCAGGATGTTGTTTAGGAGAAAACATTTATTGACCGGACATAAGCTCATTTCTATATTGCACACCTCTGTGATATCATATTGCAAAGGTTTGTGCCAAGATAGGTAATCAATCAAAGATGCAAAATGAAACTGTACAGAAAGCTGATAGTTGTTTTTTAATAAACTATTGTAATACAACTTGTTATATATATATATATATATATATATATATCGTCACTGTCCAATGAAAAACATGTATCTCCACTTTTGTCCATTTTTACTTTTATGAATCATTTGAACACACCAGCTGCTGTTTACACTGAGTGAGAATCTCATGATGACTGGACCAACAGAAATGACCCAAAACAGCTTGGAAAGATTTCTGGTTCCATTGACTTACATTAAAATTAAATTAGATTTTTGGCCTCTCCTGTAAAATTGCCATTTTGGAGATACTTGTTTTTCATTGGACAGCGTCAATATATATATATAGGTATTTTAATGGAGAGAAAGAAGATAATGGCTACTTGCTTTCTCTAGCTCTCATGAACACCACTTAACATAAGCATATTAGGTCCTCTAACTCTGAATTATGCTGTGCATTCTTGAGAGCTCCTGCGTAATTACATTCTTAGAATGTAAGGAGAAAATTTGAAGGCAGTAAACAGATCTAATAGACGGTGAACTTTGCCTGGGTGGCTCACAAGCCAGACTGATTTTTCCCGAAGAACGCTTTTTGGCTTGCAAAGGCAAAGCTGTGGCCTACTCGCTAGGCAAAAGCACTGACAGCCTCCCATTCATGATCGGCGCATGCAGCTGTCCCTCCGGGCTACTCTCTTTGAAGTGATAAGACAAACTGTTTAAAGATATATGCAGCCCTTTTCAGTGCAGGCTTTTATGCTGCCGGCTTTATTTGAATACCAGGCCTTTTCCCCCCCTACCTCAATATCTCCGTTGCTATAATTATGACTGTCTGGATACGGTCAAATCGATTTCAACATTTATGACAGATTGAAATTGAAATGAAGTAAAAATGAAATGCAATGAAGGGATACCATGCGAGACTGAAAGAGCCACGTTGTCTTATTTATTCACTGCATATTTGCTAGCGTTTGTTTTAAGGTAACAACCATAAAGTCGTATTAGCATTGCCTGTCAGCCCCGCTGGAATAGGAATTAGGCACTATAAACTGTTTCATGAAGGAGATGGAGTATCTCGTTCTGTCCTGCGTATCTTTTTAAAAGCGAAGAGATTGATGCACAGTAGACGGCTTCTATTCAAGTATATAAAACCCTGAATTGAATACTGAATTCTGTACATAATCTTCTGAAACAGATATACACAAATTAACTGCTTACAGTGGTGGTGATAGGAACCAGCCCCCACCTCTAAAAGTTTCATGATGGTAAGCTATTGGATGAAACAGATATGAACACACACTGCCTGATGTTTTGTTCTACAATAGTTTTACACGGGGGATGGATACATGCAGGGTGTAGTGAGACAAACAATAGTCCCCCATAAGCCCCATAATCAACAATACATTTAACCACTCAGAAGATACGTGTAGGTGGTGTTGGATAGTCAGACCCCTGATTTCTATTACCAACACTGTAAAGAAGCCTATTAACCATGCTGGAGGCTGGAGGTTAGGGAACCAGGGTTGCTGGTTTGATTCCCTGAACTGACAGTAACGACTGAGGTGCCCTTAAGCAAGGCACCTAGCCCCCAACTGCTCCCCGGGCGCCGTGGATAGGGCTGCCCAACGCTCTGGGTAAGTGTGCTCACTGCCCCCTAGTGTGTGTGTTCACTAGTGAGTGTGTATGTGGGTGTTTCACTTCACGGATGGGTTAAATGCGGAAGACTAAATTTCCCCACTGTGGGATCAATAAGGGGAGGGCCACGACAGGCTACAACGTAGGGTACATAGTTGCACGGTACCAGTGTCGATTTGATGTAGAAGCATAAATTGGCCTTTATGAAGAGTAGTAGATGCTGAAATATTGGGAAGGAAAGTGTCAGTTTGTGGTGCTATATTGAAAATGACTTGAGCATTTACATATGGGCAATATTTATTGAGCTACACATATAGAAATAACATCTCTCAGTATGGCATTTGGGCATGCCAGATGTCTCGGTTTGGAGTTGAGGTTCCAAATGGTGTCCTGCAATAATCCATCCCATGCAGCTTAAATATTCTCACACAGTTCCTGCAGATTTTGCTGTAGGGGTGGAGGTGGAGTGATAGCAGGCTCTCTGTATATGTGACACGTGTCAAGAAATCGTTTTTTGCGTTAACCACGGTGCCTCCACACAAGGATTTGTTGATCGTTAATCTCCACCAAAGCAAAAGTGGGACCCACTGAAGATGACCCACTGCCATTCTGATGGTCTGACAGTCTGGCAAAGACACCAATGTAGTTTTGGGCAACACTGATGTGGTGTTAGGGGCTTGTAGTCCTGTGTCATGCAGCAAAGTGTACAGGATGACACATGAAGGGCATCATTGCTCACTGAATGTCGGCACTCGTGGCTGTTGGGTCAGTCAGGTACAGCGATTAGGTTCATCCTTGCCTACGTCACGTGCACAACTGAGTGTGAAACTTGAATCATTAGCATGTCTCACAATGTCAGACCTACCCACCAAGTTTCATTCCTGTCGGTTGATCCTTTCAGCGTGCAACTGTTCTTGATGATGGGTGTAATAGTAATATCATGAGCTGTACACAGCTCACAGCTGATATACTAACACAGACAGGTTAATCAGTTAAATGCACTTAAACCACCAGCACAGGATGACAGGAAAATTAAACTGTTCTTACAGGGTGTTCTACCATTAGAAACAGAGATGCCACCATCGCTCAGCCTCTGAAAGTAAGGTCTACCTAGTCAGGCTTAAAGACATTAATTCAACACTCCACAGCACACATAAATAGCTTGTCTCTAGGCCACCAATCCTCTCTCCTTCTGCAGGTTACTTATTTATTTATCTCTCCCTACGGTGTGGTTTGCTGAGCCACTGATTTAAAGCTACGTTTCAAGAAATCCTTTTTAGATCCTCCAAGATCTCGGAAAGCTTTACAGTCAAATATGAGTCAATGTGAAAAGTTCTGTTTCCTGCAGTTTATAAAGCACTTAACGTCTCAGAACAAAAAGATTCTTGCAGCCGCTGCTGCATTTGCAGCTTGGTTCATAGAAAACATCTGAATATAAAGACACCTAGGCTCAAAGGTAATGAATCGTGTTGTGCTGTATGTGCATTTACCTTCTTGAGGCAACAGTAGTACTGGATGTATTGGCCAAACCTGCATCGTGCAAAACTGGAGCGACTGACTCAGAAGATAATGTGCCGCTGGTGGTAGATCAAAAACGTATAGCCAGCTCTTCTGAACACTGTTCCTAGTACTTATTACTCATCATCTGTATATCGGTAAAAAGGTGAATTGATTTATTCATAGCTGTAAGTAAAGATTGCATATTGTCATGAGAATCTGCAGAGCTGTGAGTCGGGCGAATGCTGTTTGGCTATCTGGTAGTGTTGGGAGCGTACAAACAAGTTTTCATTTCGAATGAACGTTGGTTCCTATTTGAAAAGGTCTATAATGCCATTTAAATTGGAACATCCTTTTGAACTGAGCTAGTAATGAGTGATAAAGTAGATATTAGTAGCCTTTACATTTGTATACTCCCATCATTTGGTCAACTTTTTCAATTCAATTTAATTTAACTTTATTGCTGTACAGTATAACGACACACAGTCAAGCTCCTTCTCTAGTGCATATGCATAAAGCCAATAAGCTTTTAGGTTTGGAAGTTTCTGTTTCATAACGAATATTTTAATGGGCCATATCCTTGGATTTAAGGACTATAAGTTAGCGGTTAATCAGCAACTCATGACCAGATTGCATTCCATCAAATTACTATAACAACAAGCACAATGTAGAACTAAGAACACAGAATAATAAATATGGCACATGTGATGAAAATGTAAGCTAGTTGTGTAATCCTATATGTGTCCTTAACTATGAAGAGAAACGCCTCTGGGAGGGTTTGTTCAAGCTTAACCTTTTCCAGCCTAGTGATGCCAAATGGTGCAATGTTTTCAGTCCTGATTTTCACACATTCTGAATAAGTCACATCAGTTGAATTGATGTTAATAGGTCACACGTCAACACTACTAATATAAGAAGCTAAGACTGACAATATTTAGCCAATGGGGTAATGGTAGAGGGCGGGTTCTTTTAAACACATCCGAGATGGGATGATACAGTCATGAGAGCAAATCATTATTGTCAAGTTTTCAGAGATTTGCTAATGTTAAAAATATGGATGTTAATAATTGCTTGTTCATAGAATACCATAACAGCATTTTATATACCTGTATGCTGTTAAAAAAAACAAACAACAACAATGCAGCCCTGTGACTGGGAATAGTTGTTATTATCCAACGTGATGCAATCGGAAAATTTATGAAAACTCATTTCCGCCACCATAAGAAAAAAACATATAGTAAGTCATATTGATGAAATAATAAGTCATAATTATGAAACAGTAAGTTATAATTATGAGATACTATAAAGTTGGAAACAGTCTTACATAGAAACTATCCAGAAATTAGTCATATATTTACAGAAATTATTTCCTTTTCTTCCAAAATATGATGCATGGTTTAAAACATTCATTTGCATATTTTAGACAAGCCAGATGCTTCTACAGAGTCTGACAGAAGTCACTGAAAATTAAAAACAGAGTAAAAAGAAGCATGAAGAACATAGTTCTCACCTTTTCGTATATTTTTAATCTGACAGTCATCCAGATGTCAGTCTAAAATTGGAAAATGAAGAAGGAAATGCTCCCAGATGCGATGCAAAAAATGCAATCTGGCCATGATTATTATCAGCTGGCACTGACTTCTGTTACTCTACCAATCCTCTTGGCTGTGCATATGTCATATCATGGCTGTTTGAACTGTCACCATCAATCATTTCTTTATTTTTACAGAATTTAAAATTGGCATCTGTCCCTTTACTGTGTGTCCAAATGTCACAGTGAATGGAGCAATGAAACTGCTTTAGAATTACTGGGAGAGAAAGATGTTGTTCCATTAACGTTCCACAATAGCGACTAGTCATATGCAGTAGTGCTAGTCATATTCACGGCCAACAGTTAGATTTAAAGGGGTTTCACACTCAAAAAAAAGATTGCAACACCAGAGTTAATAAATAGCTTGGCAACTAGTTTTTTGACAATGAGAATTATTTAAAAAAAAAAAAAAAAAACTAGTGGCACATATAGCTGCACCCAGAAGGATTTAACTTTAACTTGGTGGGTAGGTTTGACATTGTAAAGCATGCAAACGATTGAAGTTTAATGCTCGACCGCACATGTGACGTAAGCAAGGATGGGTCTTATTGGTGTACCTGACTCATCCAACAGTGATGATCATGGAAATTCAATGAGCAGTGATGCTTCACGACTCATCCTGTTAGCGCCAGCACTATCGGCAGATGGCACCATGTTACAGGACCATTACGACCACTGCCCTTAACACCATGTCATCTAAGACTGCAATGGTGTCAAGGCATACTGTCATGGAGTGACTCAGAATGGCAGTGGGTCATCTTCAGTGGTGCTTCATGGTTTTGTCTTGGTGGAGACGACCAGTGAATATGTCACATGTTCAGTATAACTCCACCTCCACCCCTACCACACAGTCTGCAGCATCTGTGTGAGAATATTCAAGCTGCATGGGATGGATTATTGCAGGACACTTCCACATTGTCTGACATGTTACATTAGCGGACATGGTGGTCTTACACCATACTGAGAGACACTACTTCTGTATGTGTAGCTCAATAAATATTGCCCATATCAGTCTAAATGTATCAACATTTATTGTTCATGGTAACCTTTATCTTCCTTCCCAACAGCACTCCAATCCTACACACACGGTTTATACCACCACTCATCTAAAGGCACTCCTCTTTTACCCCACCTTGTTGTATTTAGTTGTATTCCTTTTATCCGAGTAGAAAAAGAGTTAACTGATACTGAACAAGAAAATCAACTTCAATGTACAGACTGTAAATACTGAGAAAACCGAGACATCGCTTGTTTATTACTTTGCCAGTGACGCTGGTCCGAGTCTCTAGAGAACTGCAGAGCTGTTACGTTTTTCAAAACCATCAAAACCCCATGTGTACACAGATTGGCTCTCCACCCAAAACATCTCCAGAAAATAACAGAGAAAAAAGGAAACAGTTGAAGAAATAAAGAAAGGGTTGCAGTTCTTTTAGCTGTAGTGTGCAAAGGGAGGAAAACATTGCACACTGGTGGACTGGAAAAAACACTGCCCGGTCTGATGAATCCCAATTCCATCTGTTTCATACAAGGACAAGGAAAATCGCAAGAGCCCATGTGTCCATCATGTGGCATGTCAACACTGAAAGCTGCTGGTGGTTTCATAGTGTTTAGTCATACAAATAAAGGTTCCAAAACTGATTATTCAAAACACCGGAGTATTTCTTTTAACAGGCTTGACATTCCCTAAGGATAGTTCAAGGTTCTTTAAAGGAGTTCTTTAACGATTTCCATGGAGCTTTTAATAATGCGTAGTGTACCAGTGATTGTTCACCACAGTCGATAATTGAAGACTTAGCAAAACAAAAAAAAAGCAGAAAGCCTGTTTTATAGACTGCCTGTATATATAATAGATCTACTATAATTATATTTTGTGTCAACGCAGGACAATCACGGGATGCACTAGAGTCAGGATGGACCAGCAACCCTGTGTCACACTTTTAACACCTTGCAAAGTCCATTTTTACAAATTGCACGATTTGGACAGAAAGCATTTCCCTCATGTTTTCTTTAATCCATCTAGCTGAGGTAAATGTTAAAGTTTCCTTGGACAGAAAATCGAAATCTCTTATCTCAGAATGTCCTTTCTCATTTGCTGTCTGTGGAACAGGACAAAACAATTAGTCACGTTGAGTGCTGGTGGTGACTTTAGGCTTCTGCAGATGGCGCTGCACAAGGATGATGTGGCTATAAATACCTGCGGGGTGTGAGATGGGATGCATAGATTGAGAAGAGGTGCTACAGCGCAGTGAATGTCTCATTCCAGGTGTGGATCTGCAGATGTTAATGACTGGCTATATAGGGTGATTGTGTTCAGGTGTGGCAAAGACCATAGTGTGAAGGAAGTAGCTGAATCTGCGGGTGTATAGAAGCATACGGTCATACAGGTCTACCAGCAGTGACTAAAATCCCAGTCTACAGGCAACTCTCCTCAAAATTGTGCCAGGAAAGGCATCCACCAAATCTGGCCCAACTGAACACTTGAAATGCAACAAATGTGAAATATTTGTTTTTATGTAAAATTATGAGCATTATGTGAAATTATGTGGTCTTGACAACTGTTGAAGCAAATGAATGAAAATGTTTTACACAGTCTGTATAATCGGTGTTGCCACATTGGGGATCATTAATCTCCTGTATCCTCTTGGTCTTGGCAACCAAGCCAAAGTCAATCTCCACACCCGATGCACAACTGACACTCCCACCTCAATTTTCAAATTATACAAATCATGTACCCAAAGATTTGCTCAAAGAAACTCCAAATATCTAATGACAGTCAATGCTGACTACACATCATATGACATCACAAACAAGGACAGCGGATCAATACTGATCTGTATATATAAAGAATGAGCAGGCATCATGCCAAGTGCAAAGGTACAGGGTATACATGTTATCCATTCATTTAGGTTTACTTTTAAACTAAGTGATCCAGAAAAACAAATTTGGGCACATGATTTAATGACGCTTCTCTAGATTCCTGGGGGAAAACACACCTCCTTAACTTCATGCTCAGATGGCAGTGCTCACAGATACTGGGATTTGGTGCTTTAAGTATTTGTAATTCATATACATTTTTAATTTTCCTATTTAAAGGAAAACCAAACGGCACCCTACATTCCAACCCCAAACACAACCCCAAGGGACTTAAAAAAAGGGTCACGTTAGCCTTACAGGACACTTAACACACTACATCTTTAGGCAGTCAAAAAATACTTCACTTTGGAGAACCCATATCCATGTATGAAGAGTTCTAGGGCCTGCATTCTTACAGATCACAATTCCAAATAAACATGTCCAACAGGGTATGAAGCCAATGGCATAGGTTATGAGGAGGGTGGCTTGGTGATTTTGTTCTGTGTTTATTATATTTCAGTTGTGTAATTTTTCAAGCTCCCTTTGCATTTATGCACTATAGCATTTATATCCCCTTCTTATATTGGAAATAGTTTTTAAATTTACACCCAGCAGAATATTTATCGCCTCATTTAAGAGGCAGTGGAGGTGGCACAAAGAAAGAAAGCAAAAGTGGTGCAGGAGAACGGGCCTACGAGCAAGACTATGAGCTAACACACACAGAATAGCCCTGCCATGTGTCTTCCTTACCAGCTTCCAGTCACTCATAAACAAGATGGATGAAGTAAGAATGAGAAAAAGCATACATCACACAACATGAATAGCTCAGTGGTGATCATTCTAGCATGTTGGCTGGGCAGCACCATTCCTGAGATGGCTATCAGACTAGCAGGTACCTGGGTTTCCCAAAGGGACAGGACTGCAGATTTCAGGAAGAGTAAAGGTGGAGGAATATACAATTACAGACGGAATACCTGGCTTTAAACTGCAGACCATTCACAATGCTAAGAGAATTTACTGCCATCTTAAACATACGGCCAACTGCTAATGCTAGCCCTGGAGGAACAGCATAATGCTACCAGTATCCAGCTGAATGCACGTCCAGAGGGGACTGTTATTGTGGCAGAGGACTTTAATCACACAGACTTAAAGACGATGCTGGACAAACTCCATGAAAATCATTCTTGATCAAGTTTACCTAAACATTCTAGGAGCAAATAAAAGCTGCCACATCTCCACACCTTGGGTTATCAGACCATATCAGGCACTGGCGATTATTCTATCCTGCAAACTTCCAGACCGCAGAAAAAGACCAGCTGTTGAAACTGTTCAAGTCTGGAGGGAGGAAGCTGCCACACAACTGTAAGTCTGTTCTGAAAATTCAGCACAGGGGGTAGAATTAAGAGAAATACACCTCATCTGTTTCGGCCTACAAAGACAGCACTAACCACCTAGACCTCCCAGCTGGTTCTAAATCAGAAACCATGGGGGCCTTACAAAAAGTTGAGACACTACTCATATAAGGTTCTCTTTGTTTTAGCTTAATTCTTTACTTTGGAATAAAAGTAAAATCATTAATCTATAAAAATAGCACTTGTGGAATTATGCAGTCCACCTTAAAAAGCTCCCAAATGGAACTTCTATTCCAAAAGGATAAAATAGCTTTCTTAACTTGCAAAACAGATTGATATAAATTCCATTGGTCTGTCCGTCACAATTATTCACTAAACTGAAAGTAACCAGAGCTTTTAAACTGCGCAAAAAAAGTTTTGTGCAGCAAATTCTATATTAGAGGTGGCAGAAATATAATACTCTGATATATCAGTATATGTGGTATATCAGGTTATGTATTGTATATTATTAGTTGGAACTGTTAGGCTTAAAATAAAAATGAGTTAAAATTAGAAATATAAGTATGTATAAATATATATCAACCAGATATAAGATCATGCTATATGCCAAGATATATATTTTTTTCAGGCAGGGGAGATGAACCCCTCCATAAAGTCTTCTCCAGCATATCCCAAAGACTTTCAATGGGGTTAAGGTCAGGACAATATATGTGGAGAAAATGATTTCCCACACTCCTGAACTACTCTTTCCCGATCAGAGTCTGAGGAGTCTTGGCACTGTGATCCTGGAACATCCCCGTGTCATCAGACAAAATCCAATGATGGCATAACCAGGTCATTCAGTACATTCAGGTAGCTGGCTGACTAGATTTTATTGATTTTCATTTTTTTATTTATCTTTTTTTACCACATTTCTTCCACAAAGTCAACGGCTCACGGCTAGCCTTCCAGGTTTGAGTAATGCTTTGGACAGTTCTTAATCCAACTAAGTTTCCTTCAGTTGTTTTGACAACAGTATACATATTCTGACATGGTTGTTTGAGAAATAAGAAGCCAGTCACTCCAACAACATATGCATACATAAAATTAGTCACCTCTTTAAGGTGGTAGTGCCTTTAGATTCCTGAAGATGGCACTGCACAGGGACATTGCAGATGTTAATGATCAGCTAAAAGGAGGGAGTACATTGGTTGTGTCAAAATGGCCATAGTGTGAAGGACATATAATCATACAGCCCTACTAGCAGTGTCCCAGTCTACAGGAAATTCTCCTCAGAATTGAGCCCGGGACAGCATCCACCAAATCTGGCCAGCTGTTATTCATGGTCATTGAAGTGTTACACGCTATTAGGTACATTTCAGTCATAGGTAAGCTTAATGAAGTTTATATGATTTACAGAAAGTGTGCAGTAATTGTCTAAACAAAAGTAGGCAGGTGCATAAATTTGTCATTTTATTGATTTCAAAACCTTTAGAACTAATTATTGGAACTCAAATTTGGTTTGGTAAGTTCAGTGACCCTTGACCTATCTCAGAGATTTCAGCTCTCAGTCTCCACTGTGAGAAACATTGTGAGAAAATGGAAGAACACAGGCACAGTTCAGGTCAAGGCTCGAAGTGGCAGACCAAGAAAAATCTGGAAAAAAAAGAAGTGAAGGATGTTGAGAACAGTCAGAGTCAACCCACAGACCAGCACCACAGACCTACAACATGATCTTGCTGCTGATGGAGTCACTGTGCATCGTTCAACTATTCGGCGCACTTTACACAAGGAGATGCTGTATGGGAGAGTGATGCAGAGGAAGCCTTTTCTCCGCCCACATCACAAACAGAGCTGCTTGAGGTATGCTAAAGCACATTTGGACAAGCCAGCTTCATTTTGGAATAAGGTGCTGTGGACTGATGAAACTAAAATAGAGTTATTTGGGCATAACAAGGGCCGGGGCTGGATCTTCCAACAAGACAACGACCCTAAACACTGCTCAAAATCTACTAATGCATTCATGCAGAGGAACAAGTACAACGTTCTGGAATGGCCATCTCAGTCCCCAGACCTGAATATTATTGAAAATCTGTGGTGTCACTTAAAGAGAGCTGTCTATGCTCGGAAACCATCAAACCTGAATGAACTAGAGATGTTTTGTAAAGAAGAATGGTCTAAAATACCTTCAGCCACAATCCAGACTCTCATTAGAAGCTATAGGAGGCTGTTATTTCTGCAAAAGGAGGATCTACTAAATATTGAGTTATGGTTTTTGTTTTGGTGCCTAAATTTATGCACCTGCCTAATTTTGTTTAGACAATTATTGCACACTTTCTGTAATTCATATAAACTTCATTTCACTTCTCAAATATCACTGTGTTTGTCTCCTATATTATTTATTTAATGGATTTTTTTTATCCAAACAATCAATGCTTTATGAAGGTAAATCAGGAAAATTGACAAGGCTGCCCAACCCCACCCTGTGCTGGGGTTGCCAGGTAACACACTTTTGCTCATATATGTCTGTGTATTAATCTCTAGGTATCAGCACTGGCCCCCTGTTCGGGCAGTGTCTGAGCTCATGGTGAGTTTTAGGCTCTAACCTTCCTGTACTAGCTGGAATATTATCCAGTGGAACACTAAGCACAGTTGTAAGTCACTCTGGATAAGAGCTTCTGCTAAATGTCTTAAATGTAAATGTAAATGTAAGTATATGATCCTCTTCCCAATTAGAATAGCATGCTACGGACTTTGAATCACATATGACTTGACGTCTTTCGTTTCTGTTTGTTGCTTCAAGAGATCTCAGAACCTCAGAGTGATGTGCTGAGTGTGTTCCATTGTTTTAGTCGGAGGATGTTGTGTGATGTCAACAGGGGTCTCTTTGATATTCTCTTTGACATTTGGTAGGGTTTTCTGGAACAGATGAGTTGCTTCATGTTGTTGCTCGGTGGAATGCCAACAATTAGCAAGTGGCATCTTTTATGTAAAGCACTTTTGAACAGCTGTTATTTTCTGAAGAACTTCTCGGCTCCTCCAGAGAGATTGTTCTTTCCCCACTTTAGATGAGCAAAACAAAAGCCAAAGCTTGCCTGGGGATATTGACGTTTGTTTTTTTCCAAAGGAGAGTGTCAGGTAGTGCAGGTACAACACCAGCCAAAGGTTTAGACACATCTAACTGAACATGTCTTTTCATCACTGTAATTAACATGTATGTCCACAAAGTCCTGGACTAACTGGTAGGATATTAGACTTTGAGATGTAGTGGAGTGAAGGTAAAACGTTGACCAAAATGGAAATACTTTAGTAACTAATTAAATTTTTCTTCGTTACTGTCTGCCACTGAGCTATGCCAAGAAACCAACATGATACTTGCTTGTTATGTCCATAAAGCAGATCCAGTTTTAGCTAATTTATGTAGTGACTCATGAAGAAATATTTCCCAGTGATGCTGTAAAACAGTCCATTAAAAAACATACTAGATTTAATATTTTTGAGGTTATAAAAAGCAAAATGACATCATATGACTATACTCTTCCACTCACCAATGAAAATATGTTGGTACAACATGTTCTTTTTCTCCAGGATACAAATGGTTGTCTCGGAGCAAAGAAAATTATGACGTGTCTTTTGTCAATTATCTCCTAATGACTTGATCACTGTAATTCCGAGTGACTTTCACAATAGCCTGTTGTCATCATTAGCACGCTGTGACATTCACTTTATTGCCACTGACCTAATGTATACTCACAGGTGTAATTACAGTGAGCTCTGTAATAATACACGGCTTCTGGTCAGTTTATGTCAACGGAACCATTGTCTGTGCCTGAGCCGTTCTCTCCAGCTTCCCCCGGCAATCCATTCAAAACCTAGTCCATAAACTCTGCTGCACTCTCCATACATTTCTACAGGGCTTAATCAGCCATACCAGCATAGTGAGCTTAGGCATAAGGAGCACATACAAAGTAAATGAAGTTTCCAGATCCTTGAGAAAACAACATCTTGGCGTCTCACTGATGCTCACCCTAATTAGAGCGATGCCACATGGGCGCCCCAGAAGAAAATAAACTTGGCTACAGAATGACTGAGCGTCGCTGTCCAAACTATCTTCAGTCTGACACAACTTGTCCCTCTGGTGTATGTGTAATGTTAGCCTCGTTTCCCGGCAGAATGGTCAAAATGCCGCCTAAATGGTGGACCACCCTGCTTCACCAGCTGCCACCCCTGCTGCTGCCACGCAGGCCTCTCCTCTCCAACTCACTCATGTGTGTGAAGCACTCAGCTGCTCAGGTGGAGCAGTCGAGCCGACAGCAGCCTGACACAATATGGCTGGTTAGCATGGGTGACCTCACTGACCCCATTGTTATTTGTCTCAGCTGCCCATGTCGTGATAAGATCCTTGAGTGCTGCCGGCCAGTTTTTTATCAGACGGAAAAGTGAGACAGGCAAGAGAACTCCTCCAGCCTCCTGCTCCCCGTACACTGGAGATGTGCTATGAATGTCAATAAATCTGACTACATGTACACAATAGATGTGCTAGGCTGAAATCCGTTCCCTTTTTCCATAGAGGCTCTTTTTTAGTTAAGAGTGCTTTGCTTTATATATATCTAGGCTCGAGCGTCACAGCTATGCCCTCCTTCCAAAGAGGATGCCCGAAATAATGCAGGATCTGTATCAAAAGGAACACAGTGCCATTAGGGTCAGTACTCCATGAGGCTGCTTACTAACGCTGTCCTCAAAATATGAAATGGATGAAGCAAGAAGATGAAAAAACTTCAAATGACTGCACAACTTTAACATGTAACAGCAGAACAGGAGCTCTCAGAATAGCGTAAGTCATCACAATCTGACGCATAGATCCTTTAAAGACTCTTTAAGTGCTGTATGGTTGATCCAATAATTCCAAATTTTATTCAGTACTCGGGTCTCCAGATCCATGATTTAGGAGACTGTAAAAAAAGTCGATTGCAGTTGCACTGTTCAGAGCTTCAAGCACACATGCAATGATTTTATCTGGCTCTCAGCATGCAAACAGTTACAGCCATAAACCGTACAGACCTGCAGTGTGCACACATCAGCAGTACGCAAACCAAATACTTGAGTTAAAGTAGAGAAACCCAAGTAGAAGTTCCTTACTTTTAGACTTCCACTTGAGTAAAAGTACTTAAGTATGGAGAGTAAAATGTTATGGCTCTAATGTCCTATTATCATTTCTGGAACAAGGCTCTTAATCAACTCACTTAGGTGTAAAGACTCTAGTGTCTCTCTCAGTCCACCAGTCTCTAATAGAAGGTCAATAATTAGTCTGACACTGATGTCAGATGATGATACAAAATGATCACACAGATGGGGCACAGGTTCCATTAGCTAGAACCAAGCTCTGTCCAACAACTCAAACAAAGTGACCACTGTGTCCTGAGTGGTGGACTCAATAAGATATAAGACTTTGAAATGTAGTGGACCCCCCAGAATACAGATACACCAACACATTACATACAGTACACCAACACATTACACTTACTGAGTTACTGTACACCGACACACTACTTACAGTACACTAACACATTACACTTACTGAGTTACTGTACACCAACACACTACTTACAGTACACTAACACATTACACTTACTGAGTTACTGTACACCAACACACCACTTACAGCACACTAACACATTACACTTACTGAGTTACTGTACACCAACACACTACTTACAGTACACTAACACATTACACTTACTGAGTTACTGTACACCAACACACTACTTACAGTACACTAACACATTACACTTACTGAGTTACTGTACACCAACACACTACTTACAGTGCACTAACACATTACACTTACTGAGTTACTGTACACAACACACTACTTACAGCACACTAACACATTACACTTACTGAGTTACTGTACACCAACACACTACTTACAGTACACTAACACACTACACTTACTGAGTTACTGTACACCAACACACTACTTTACACTTACTGAGTCGCTGGACACCAACACGCTACTTACAGTACACTAACACATTACTTACTGAGTTACTGTACACCAACACACTACTTACAGTACACTAACACATTACTTACTGAGTTACTGTACACCAACACGCTACTTACAGTACACTAACACATTACACTTACTGAGTTACTGTACACCAACACACTACTTACAGTACACTAACACATTACTTACTGAGTTACTGTACACCAACACACTACTTACAGTACACTAACACATTACACTTACTGAGTTACTGTACACCAACACACTACTTACAGTACACTAACACATTACACTTACTAAATTACTGCACACCAACACGCTACTTACAGTACACTAACACATTATTTACTGAGTTACTGTACACCAACACACTACTTACAGTACACTGACACTGACAAGACCTCTCGATAATGTATACCAAGCAATAAGATCATGTCAACGGGATCATGTGACTGGATTTGTAAAACTGGCTTGATTCTACGTCAAGAAAATCCTGTTCTAGGAAATCTTGTTTTGTAATAGATGGCTGTTGTTTTAGAATATCACACTGCTTTTAGTTTCTTTTACCTCTTAGATTTTTGACACATTTTTAACATTTGCCAAAAACACGATGGACGGAAAACCCATGAGTGATGCGTTTAAAACAGCAGGACCACTGTTGGTTCTGATCCACTCATATCATACGGTGGTGATGGTTTTAGTGCAACCTACTTTAACATGTGGGTGGGTGGGGGGTGGGGGGGCTGGTGGTGTGTTGGCCTTGTCTAATTAGGACCTGTTTTCCCTTTTTTCCAGTTTTCCTCATAGTCAATGAGGCTGAAAAAGTCAGTTTTCACAGAACCATTTGCAAATGATCACAAAGAGGATGATCACAGGCTCCCTTCCCATTAGCAGTCACGCATTCCCCATCACATTAGCAGTAAGGAGTCATCCAGGGATAAAGCTAAAATGTGTATGGGATTACACATTGAAACCAGACAAACACAGGGACTGTATAGTGAGGAGTGTGAATATGAAAGCTCCAGGTGACACAAATGGCGGGAACTGCTTTTGATGGAGTCTAATTGAGAATGAAAAGAGACCTGGCTAACACACAGTCTAGCCATACATAGGCACAGTATATGTGTATCAGTCAAACGACTGAGACTGAACCAAACCCAATGACTTGCATTATTGCCCAGAGCACATTCTGTAAAGTTGATGCCTCGAAGATCCAACAGCAAAAAAAAAAATCCAGCAAAGTCTATCATTAACTTTGACTAATGACTGTATGCCACTGTAACTGCTTTATGATGCAGGGTAATGACAAAAAAGAAATATTAGCCACTATTTCACTATTTTCCTCATGAAAAACACTCTTTTGAAATATGCAAATCTTTAGATGAGAACCACTCACAGTCAGACAATATAAGTCCAGGTCAATATTTGCATACTTGCTTTATAGCATGCTGCTCATAGAGAAGCATAAATAATAACACCGTCTCAGAGACCCGAAAAACAATATCATATCCTGAGTAAAACCAAATGTGACTCATTTATAAATGTAAACCACATTCATGAGACTTATTTACAATTACTGTTTGAATAGCCTGGTTCTCAGAATTTGAATGCTGGAAATTAGGTCTCGGCTAAACATGTTCGCCTTTGAAATGAGCTTTTCTGAAACAAAACACAAGCAGGACTCCAGGCTTTTCCCTTGGTAGTCCCCTAATATAATACAGCTGAAACATACTTCAGCAGGGGGCAGGGTTTTGTCAGTGTATGAGGACAGATGGACAACAGATAGACGTGCAGAGTATCCTGCCGCAGAAGCTTTTTTCAACAACCTTTGGGTCTCGTTTTCACAGACTGCATTCCAGACAGCTTCCACTTCACCATCTCTATCTGCCTACACGTAGGAACCAGAATCCTCCACACTGGCTTAGTAATCAGATGACTGCTTTTGCTGGGATAGCTGCACCACAGTATATATGCGTCAGTACAAATGTTTACTTTCTTCTTGTACCCAGTAACTTAGCATGTTGTCTTAATTTCACAGGCCTAGGTTCTATAGAAATGAACTTTGCTATACAATGATATTTTATACAGTAACATTGGTGATACATTCAGTGCTAAGTAGACTTCAAGTAGCTTTTGGAACTGTGAGAACTTTCCAGTGGTTTGTAAAACTGTGCTGAATTTTCTAGACCAGTGGGAAATTGTTTAGAACTGTCTGGGGCTGTCAAGTTGTACATACAGCAGTATAAATACAGGAGTGTTAAAACATCCATTTCAGATTTTGGGTTCCAGCTGGGTAAGTGGACAGTGGACACATAGCTGTTCCGGCAGGCACGTTTTGCTTCGCTTGTGGCCAATGTTTCTAGACAAGAGGGGAATAGTACTCTGTGAGAGCTTCTGCTAAGATGTGTGAGGCCTACAAAGCATGCTTTGGCATGCCTGTCAAAGATCAAGACAAACTGTGGCCACTTCATTTCATGTGCGAGCACAGCAAGAAAACTTGAAGGTAAAGTGGGCAATGCTGCTTGTTTAGAATTTTCAGAATTTCATTTCGTTGAAGTTTAATAGCGCTGTTATCAAGAAATCTGTCAATTTTTTATGTTCTAGTAAAATTATTAAATTGCAATATATACTTTATGCACTGTAGTAATATCTTACACATTACTAAAAAAGTGTGTGAAATGAATCCTTTTTTTTCTTTCTTTGTCTGAGAAACAAAGTCCGTGATGAATCTGTGTGTTTGTTGATATTCTATAATGATATTGATGTTTTGTTTATATTTTTAAATTTTTCAAAAATCTTGCTAGGTAGTGTTTCCTCTGCTGGACCAAACACGCTGGTTCTACATGTCCCTATGTTAGAGTATAGAGCTTAGACACCTCATGGTTCTTAAACATGAGGTCATATAATATTGAGAGATGCCAATGTGCATATCGAATATCAGTATACTATTTAATCTTAACTTTCATGGTTATTCAAACATTCATGAATTATGACTCGCTCCACTTTAGCCAGGTTGTACCGGGTTCTGGTATACAATAATAATTTAAGCAGGATGAATAGCTGAAAATCCCTGGACAATAGCCAGTTTGTGCTGCTGCACAGTAGCTTACAAAAGGCCCTTATTTTCATCAAGGTTTTCTTCTGCTATGTAAAAGGTTGAATTTCTATTAGGCTAAATCATAGCAGACTATCAAAATAAGGAAGACAAATGGTTCCTACAATCAAACCACTTTCTCCTGATTCCTTGAGAATGAATAGACATAAAATCCTCTGCTGCAGAACCCATTATAGCTGACCACTTCACGAGTGCAGTGGATTCACCCCTACCTCAGTATGGAAAGTGTGGACTGGCTGGAGAAGCTCATGAAGGCCCCACTGGCGGTCAGAGATGGGAGGAGAGGTCAGGAATCAGACTGCTACATGTGGACTGGCCGACAGATGGAGATGTGTGGAGAAGCAGAAGAGCAGCACAGGCTGGTGGTGCTCAGAGCCAGGAGGCACTGCTCTGCTGACTTTGGATATCCATCCACCTGTGGAAAAATGAAGGAGGACATAGGAATAAAACAGCCAGCTTGTCTATATTAGTGCTCATCAGTGCTGGGCAGTACTGATCAAGTTCAGCGTCACAAATGTAGTTTCCAAATGCATCACAGTGTCATACGACATTTAGGACATTAAGGTAATGAGCCCATGCTTTCTGAATATTGCCTCTCTATGCTAGAAGAAATGTCTTACGAACCTGACTTGATTGAACCCCTTCTGCGAGAACAGCCATTTCTCTGGAAATCCAAATCAACGTGTTGGATATTTTGAATTTACTGGATATTGTTAAATTTATTACTACAATTAATAAAATAGATTAATTCAAAATAAAATGAAAGGTTCAAAAAGTTGTATTTTAAATGTAATAAAAACATATTACATATGTGTTCTATCTATCTATCTATCTATCTATCTATCTATCTATCTATCTATCTATCTATCTATCAGTCTATCTAGCTATTGGTATATTAAAGTGTGTGCTGGTATTGACAACATCTTGACTGATGCACGCTGGCCGATCACTATGAAAGCAACAGATTTCTGAGAGCTACATCAATAAATAAATAAATGAATAAATAAATAAATAAAACTCTGTTTGTTGTGCACTGTGAAAATGTACTTGTGATTTATGTGAATCCGATATAAATCTAGAACATCCATAAAATATGCATGCAAATCACAGGCAGTGTACCGCTAACAAACTTCTTTTTTTTTACCTTAAAGTCCTAGCTCTAATATTCACAGCTAACCTTCTGAGACCAGGCTTACTTTATCTTCTTTAATGAAGAGAGACCTTCATACTCAGCATTAAGAGCTAATATTAAAAATGTGTTTGCAAATCACAGATCAAATCTGAAATAAGACAAATAAATAATATGTCATGTTTGGCTTAAGCATCACACAAATATGTGTTGTTGAAGTTTTTTCAGCTTGTGTATATATATATATATATATATGAACAACAAGGAATAATTTATCTATGTTCAATTTTATAATTACTCTATTCATATTTCAGTAAGAGAACACCTCTGACTATGCATGACCTAGGAGCATAACTAAAAGCAGTGTACACACTGCAAAAATCATATCTTAGCAGGTACCGTGATCTTATAGCTGGTTGATATAGCTTGGAGTTCTCATTTTGAGGCTGTTGTAAGCTCATTTAAGATGACTGGACTTATTAAAGTTTTTATCTATATTGTCTGATTATTTTGCTTGGCTAAATTAAAGTTACTTAAATCAAAGACATTTTGTAACTATACATTGCAAGACTGCTTATGCTGCGCAATGATTGTGGTACTGTTTAAAAGTAAGCCTATACATCAGCTCAAATCTAAATAACCTTTAACTGAACTGGACAGGCTGCTATTATATGTGAATATACCCTATTCCAAGCTTGTGCAAGTAGCTTGCCAACGATAAACACCTCTGAATGAGTATTGAAAGTATTATCATTGACCTATTCACACTCATAATCAAAATAATAGTTAATAAGTAGTTGCACCGGGAAGGAATTAGTCGACAGGAATGAAACTTGGTGGGTAGGTTTGACCTCATGAGACATGCCAATGATTTAAGTTTCCCACTTGACCATGCATGTAATGTGAGTAAGGATGGGCCTTATCACTGTACCTGACTGACCCAACAGCTACGACTGCAGACATTCGGTAAGCAGTGATGCCCTTCATGAGTCATCCTGTTAGTGCCAGCACCATTGGCAGACGGCTGCATGATGCAGGATTGGATGCATGCAGGTCATTATGACGATGGCATAAACACCACATTAGCATCGCCAAACACTGCAATGGTATTTTGCCAGTCTGTTATGGAGTGACTCAGAATAGCAGCGGGTCATCTTCAGGGACATGTCCTGCTTTTGTCTGCGAATCTGTGTGTGTGGAGACACCGTGGTAAGACACGCGGTTTGTTGACATATGTCACATGTCCAGAAGGCCTAGTGTCACTTTACCTCCACCCCTACCACACAATCTGTAGGAAATGTGTGAGAATATTCAAGCTGCATGGGATGGATTATCACAGGACGCCGTTAGGAACCTCTACAACTCCATGGCAAGATGCCTGGCATGTTGTGTTACATGGTGGCCTGGCGACATCTCTAGTAACACTACTTCTGTATGTGTAGCTCAATAAATATTACCCATATCAGTGTAAATGTATCATCATTTATTGTTCCTGGTAACCTTTATCTTTCTTCCCAACAGCACTGCAATCCCACACTTCCTTCTAGGTGCAGCTGTTCTCTTGATTATGTAGATGGATGTAGATTAAATACAGCCTGTATAGAATGTGTGCTGAGAAAAGGGGACCTTCAAACCTCTCCTAGAAGTGTCACAAGTGTGACAAGCTTTCCAACATTTCGGCTTACACCTCTTGATAATCCAGCAGGCTAGCGTATATATTTAGCTCCTTTGTTTGGGAAACGCCATGTAGTTGTTTGAAGTATTTCTTGCTTAGTGGTGGTGGGTTTGCAACTGCATCTTGATGTGCTAGTGGTTCTTTTTTCTCAGCACAGTTATTATTCTATTTAATGGCATTCTATACTAAAACTATGCCAGCGCAAACAATTCCTACGCCGCGTAAACTGGCACAGCAGCTTCTATTTCCAACGTTTTAATTACCCATTCATAAGTGACCTCTCCCTGGGAGCTTTGTGCAAAGTTAAACTCCACAGTGAGTCCTAAAGCAGCCCAACTTTCCGCCTGCTCACTCCGGCTTTGAACTGGCTTTTTGTATGTGTGTGTGTGCATGTGTGTGTGTTCTGCAAACATATCCTCAGAGGACCTAGGCTTATTTACATTTTTTACCTGTAAAAAAAGAGAGCCCAGATCCAGAAGGAAAACAGTGTGGAGTCATCTGAAAATACTCTCAGGCCCCCCAGCAGCAGGGAGGAAAGTAAAAGCAAACAAAGAAACGCTGTGTAATTTTATGTGTGCTTTGGGCTGGGATGCCTGGTTAAGTGGTATTTAAAGTAGGGCCAGAGATGCATCGATAGCTGATGAACTGATACCCACATACATGGCTGATACCAAGCCGCATGTATAGTACAGCACCGATTATCAAATGGGTTAGGCTGATAGTGAACGAGGATCTGCTCACGCTGAGGGGTGTTACAGACTCGGCAGAGGTCAAAAACAAAGACATCAGTCAGGTTAAACATTCTGCCTCAGCAGATTACTTTCAGATGTGAATATAGACTGTACAAAGTGTTCGTTGCTCCAACCTGAAGAAATTGCTAGCTGCTTTTCAGCGAGCAGTGTTTTGCCATTGTAATATAAACACCACTGGCTGCACTGAGCTGTATTTTTACCAGAACTGCATAGCAACTATACTTACTCGGTTGGTGCTCCACTAATGTACACAGTTTTAGATCACGGGAAACAGGAAATGATCTCCGGACTGTAGGTACATAAATTTCCATGTTTCAAAGATATGCTATCAACATGCATGGTATTTGCTGTTTGAAGAGTGGTGCACATGCTTTATAGCCCTGCATGTCTCATAGGGTTGATAACCAGGCAGCTTCTGAGTGCTCAGTAACATGAGGTTTGATATTAGCAACTAGAGAACATAAATAATTCATCCTTGCTTTGTCATTAGGGGAGAAATCACTTTAATATTAATGTAAAGCTTTCATAATGGAGCTTGGAGTGCCATATGAGATTTGTTCATGCGGTGTTTCTTATTGTTTCTGCAGCTTTAACACTGAGGACAACAGAGGCAATGAGGGCAATGCAGAATGAGCACTGTGTAAAAAATGATCAATTGCTTAAGTGTGTTAAATATATAGTTATTGATAGAGTCTACTTTTTACAAATTTTCCTGATTCATTGAGTACGTGAAGCCACAACGGACTGATTATAGAAACGGACGGTTATAGAAATAGTTCGTTGCTGCTCTTGTGTAAAATTTACTTTCTCTCTCTGTTGAATATTTTGTACATATAAGAATCAGAATCAGAATTTGTACTTAGGAACTTCCTGTCTCTATATAAGGTACATGTATTTTATATGTTTAATATTTCTTGCTTATCTAGTACAATACTTATCTATACATACTTTTAGTTAGTATGTATATTAATGCTGTCCTGCTAAGTGTATTAACCTGAGCATCACCACAAGCATTTCAATGGATGAATGTCCTGACAATGGCAAATAAGCTGGAACTTTAAAAAGTTAAAGTATGCATCAGATTGAACCTGACTGAACTGCTCTTGTGAACATCACACACCACACAGCTTGGGTGTTGAGATGCAGGTTTAAGTACATAACTGGCAGGCAGGTGTTTGCAGGTGTTTGTTAGCTTTCTAGCATGTAGTCACAAGGTTTTATTCGCAGGAGTATTTGGTAGTCCTTTGGCAACCTTAAATAGTAGTTTTATTTAAATATGGTGTTGGTTTTTGGTTTCAGTTTCTGCCAAGATTGTGTGGTGCACTACTAATCTAAAGCACAAGAGTCTGGTCTTTTTATAAACATGATGATCTTATCAGTATTTAGGCTTCTTAATACTCTACTTAACTGTCTTAACTGTATATTTAACTACAGGGGTTGGACAATGAAACTGAAACCTGGTTTTAGACCACAATCATTTATTAGTATGGTGTAGGGCCTCCTTTTGCGGCCAATACAGCGTAATTTGGGCAGCCGTGGTTTTATGTTTTTTGGATACAATCCGGGTTAGCACCCGAACATCCCTTTCAGACAGCTTCCTCTTGCGTCCACAGTTAATCCTGTTGGATGTGGTTCGTCCTTCTTGGTGGTATGCTGACATTACCCTGGATACCGTGGCTCTTGATACATCACAAAGACTTGCTGTCATGGTCACAGATGCGCCAGCAAGACGTGCACCAACAATATGTCCTCTTTTGAACTCTGGTATGTCCCATAATGTTGTGTGCATTGCAATATTTTGAGCAGAACTGTGCTCTTACCTGCTAACTGAACCTTCACACTCTGCTCTTACTGGTGCAATGTGCAATTAATGAAGATTGGCCACCAGGCTGGTCCAATTTAGCCATGAAACCTCCCACACTAAAATGACAGGTGTTTCAGTTTCATTGTCCAACCCCTGTATATGTTAATAGAAATACATGAACATTTTTCAGCAGAGCATACATCCCGCTCAGTACAGCATGTTTACTTTGGATATAAATGAACTAAGGTTGTCAGATATTGCATTTTGGACTGGACTGGACTGGACTGGACAGTCCACTTTGGAGCTCCGCTTTTGTGGTTTTTGGTCAGTACTGTCAACAGGACAATAAAATGTTCAGCTTTAACTCCTTTGTAATTGTTGAAGTAGATAAAGTTCTGTTCTAGCTGTGCTATAGTCTGTCTTTAACTTATTCACATAGAAACAGTTTGCTCCATTTTAATAACGGAAAAAGAAAATTATAATTATAACAATAGATTATATGCAGTGACATTATTCTGTTCTACACATCTGACATCATGTCAGACATTAAGGTAACCGTTGGCAGCTTTTAGCAGGACCTACCATTGAGCCTTACAAAAAAAAGGGGGAAACACTGCCTTATCTCTCTCACTCTCTCTTTCTCTGTTTTTCTCCCACTTTTTCCCTCTCACCTCTCTCTCTCTCTCACCAACACCTTCATTTCCACTTCTTCTGTTTCATTAGAACTGCTTAATTAGACATTAACACCCTTTTCTGGGACAGAACCTAAGCAAGACAGAAAAGGAAAAAGCAAAGCCATTCCTATATTCATGAGCCAAAAATATCTCCTCTCCTTCTCCTCCGTCCCCACCAAACATTAATTTCGAGTGACGCAAATCAACCCCACAGCCATAAACACGTGTCCTGCCACTCACACTACAAAAAATGATACCTTGGCCTGTATCTCTTAGAATGATCTCAAGTTGGTGTATCTTAAAGTTCTCATTTTAAGATTGTTCATTAACTTTCACTAATATCCAGACATTTTGTACTAGGTTTTAGTAAGCCACATTTTCTGTACTTTCTACACTGGCAGATAGTTGGGCTTATTTATCTGCCAATAAAGTGAGAAAAAAATGACTTGCAAAAAGTAAAATTGGAATCATCTTACAACGATCTCAAAATGAGAATTTGAAGTTCTCTCAACTAGACATAAGATTTAACTTGCCAAAATATAATTCTTCTGCAGTGCTCTGGTTTAGCCATTAGCTATAATTATTGTTAAATGGATGAATATCTCCAAGGGGACCTTTAAAACTGTTTTCCACTGCACACCATGGCACGCAAAACACCATGAAGACAAACATAAATGTTAAACAGAAACTAAACCCTGCCCTAATTATGCTCATGACTTTGAGAACTTGTTTGTAAAATGTTATTCACTCTGTTAATCTAAAACTAAAAGCCTGATATGAATTCCAGTTGATACATGATCCAGTAGGTAAGGAGTGTAAGGAAGTGTAGTTTTCAATATCCTGATGATACAACACTAATGGAGGAAAATCTGGAAGACCTAAAGGTCCTTATAAGGAAGATTAAAGCATAGAGTAAAACAGAATGGGACTTCAGCTCAATATGAAGAAGAATAAGGTTATGATGACAGGAAAGAGATGATGTGGAAGTGGAGGAGAGCTTTTGCCTACTCTGATCAATAATAATTAACTCTGTTTGGTACACATTATGATGCTGGTTGGTAGTAAAATAGTTTGTGTAGTCTCGTCATAAAATAGACTGTGTACATTTTTTTCAAAGACATTTTAAACCATTCTTAAAATTTACCTTATTTAGAATTACCTTAATATTTAGAAAAAAGAAACTCTTACATTGACAGATAATGATAATGAAATATGAAAATGAACTGATACTTTTGAACAAAATACCATCCTAAATACAAAAAAACACAAACAAACAAACACTAAACGTATATTTAATAACAAATTTTCATTGACTTAATATTTAAGCTTTTCTGATTTCTTTTAGTAAATTTTAATAAAAAATTTACTCAGCTAGTATTATAAATTCAAATTTTGTCTAGGTTGTAAATTGACAGAAAAAGATGTTTTTCAGATCCGCTGTAAGCAAGGAGATTCATACTTCCACAAAGAGATTCAACATGGCTGTGGGAAAGGCCAAAACGTTACTGTTACATCTCTGTCTGTCTATCTGTCTGCCTGTCCCTGTTCGTGTCTCGCAATGCCCCCTCTGGTTACTTTGTCTTAGCACAGCTCTTCCTGCTTCCCCTAGCTCCGCCCACTCCCACACCTGAGACCTATTTGTTACCCATTAGGCCGTGTATTTAGACCCCTTTGTTTGCCCTGTCTGTTTTGTGAAGTCTCTGTGTCTTCACCCTGTGTTAGTTTGCTCCGTTATATGTTTGTGATTTCTAAACCTGTTTTGTTTCTGTTATCCGTTTGTTTAAGTTATGGATATGTCTTTACTCGTACCTTCCTGTGTGTTGACCCCGGTTACCCGGACTCATTCCAATAAATCCACTTTGCACTTGCATCCCGCCTCAACCCAATCGTTACAGTTACCCAATGGAAATAAGGCACCCAAGAATTCTGCCAGAGGTTCTTAGCAGAATAAGGATAAGAGAGCTTTGAAAGCAGTGATTTGTCTCTACTGTCCAGGTTGTGGTCTGCTCTGTGATTCTTTATGGATGGGAAAACTGGACAATAAACAACCTGAGACAGGAAAAATATTGATGACTTTGGTGTTGGCAAAGTCTTCTGAGAGTACCTTGCACAGCAAAGAAAACCAGCAAATGGATCCTTAACCAAATCTAGCCCAACGGAAATCACAGGTAACCAATTTTAGGCTATTTCATTTTGGATTTGGATTTGCAGAACCAATCACTGGAAAAGGCTATTATACTGTGAACAGTTGAAGGTAAAACAGGGAAAAGGATGAACGTCAAGCAACAAGAGCGACATGATGGATGGATACAATTACAGAAATCATAAAGCAGCCATTCAGAACAGGCATTTAAAAATAAAGCCAAGTCTGCCTGATTTGGCAGATTTTCTGCACACCATTTCTCTGATGATGACATAATTCCTTACAAACAGATGCTGAAGTCATTATTTGGTAACTTAGCATCTATTCATTCATTCATTTATTCATTCATTCATTCATTCATTCACTCACTTATCAAAAAACTGCCTATCCCAGCGTTCATTGGGCAGAAACACCCTGGACAGGCCACCAGTCCTTCACAAGGCATTATTAGCATTGCCAATTTTTGTAACTAGCATACCACACAGACCATAACATACTCTGTGGTTGACACTCCAGGTTATACCACCGCACCACAGCATATCTGAAATCTATGGAAGACACTAATCTTCATAGCTAGAGTGCTAAAATGTGCTAGACCTACCTGTAATGCCGACTTCTGTAAATTTAGTCCCAATCTCTATGCTTTTAAATGTGTGTATGTACTGGCATTGGTCCAAAATTTAGCCAGAACACCAAAACATATATATTTGCACAGCCCACTTCATTAGGTAGGTACACATACGTCTACATACAGCATTTATCCATTTCCTCAGCTCAACTTATGAGGCATATTGGTGCACTTTTTAGTTCTACAATCACAGAGTGTAGTCCATCTGCTGCTCTGCATAATTTGTTTGCAGCTCTTTAGCTCATTCATCAGTGGTCAGGGCCCCCACAGGACCACCACTGAGCACGATTTATTTGGATGGTAGCTCGTTCCAAGCCCCGCAGTGACATGGTAACAAACAATAGCTCATCTGTGGCAGCAGTTTGTGTGAGTCATCCTCTAGCCCTTCATCAGCCCTTTCGTGACCACCGGATTGGTTGGCGGACTGTTTTCGTTCCAGCAGTGACACAGAGTTTAGCGACCCCAGTAGCAC
This sequence comes from Prochilodus magdalenae, assembly GCA_024036415.1. Lineage (NCBI taxonomy): Eukaryota > Metazoa > Chordata > Actinopteri > Characiformes > Prochilodontidae > Prochilodus > Prochilodus magdalenae. The sequence goes on along the minus strand of JAMWET010006363.1, from coordinate 149,509 downwards.
TGCTGCGTGTGATCCACTCACATTACAGACGGAACATTAATATATCATATTTGTTTAGAGAAACTGCACTTTGAAAGAACGCAGAGAGAAAGCAGGAGCTGCAGTTTTATTGAAGTCTGCATTAACAAATATGTTGTCATACATTTTAGGCAAGGAGATTTAACCTAATAACATGGAGCTTGTGAACCATCTGTGCACGAGATCCAAAGCAACCAAAAAACCACATGCTGTGTATATGGCAACACAACTCCTATTAACTGGAGGTCTGGCATACCATGTTCTGTGTTCAGGCTTCAAGCCAGAGAATAAAAAGGACTCTTGGTTAAAAACAAGCCTGGAACTTCTAGTGCTCATTAGTGCTCACTGGGCAAAAAAATTGGCACCTTGCAAGCGTAAGGGGTAGTAACTTGAGGCTCCTATAGATGGCGCTGCACAAGGTTGATGGGGCTGTAAACACCTGAGGGGTGTGAGTGACTGGGTTGATAGATTGAGAAAAGGCGGTACAGTGAATGTCTCGTTCTATGGCTCCAAAGCAGATGCTAAAGTGACTGCATTTGGTCGTGCCTAAATAGCTGAATCTGGAAGTATGGAACCATACGGTCATATGGGTCTGACAGCAGTGGCTAAAATCCCAGTCTACAGGACATTCTCCTCAGAACTGTGCCAGAGAAGACATCCACCAAATCTGGCCCAACTGTGCAAGTCTTTGATGCAACAGTGGCTGAACACTGACGTGGTCTACATCCAGGAACCTGTCCAGTCCAGCTGTTACTCATGCTCATGGAGGTATTACATGCTATTAGGTACACATTTTTCGGTCACTTATATTTTATTTATATTATATTTTATCAGCTTTCAGAGTGAAATACCACAGTCCCATTTAAATTTTAAGACTACTTATGTGTGCATATCTGATAGGAATGTTGTATGTATTAGAAAAGCAGATTTTCTGACTTTCAAGCTAAATGTAACAGCCTAACAATGCAGTAACTTCTAACGCAGAGCCACGAGAGATGCTCTGCCTTAATGTGTTTTGAACCCCAGACAGTATTTTAAGCCGTGTACGTTCTCCCTTGCCAGGCCACATCTCAGTGAACCCAGCTGCCCGCAGCAGAACAGGCCTTTCTTTGTCCACACTGTGGCTCGCTTTAGGCCCCAGCATCAGTAGCTCTTTGTTATCTGCCTTGTTCTGATCAGTCCCAGCGTGAGGTTCAAGTGACAAAGAGGCTAAGAGCTCCAGCCAGTAGTCTAGATAAAGATATCACAGCACCATCCGCCATTTCCATGTTCCAGTGTAAAATCAAAAAGCACTTTTCCATTTACCCCAGATGCAATCGATCAGCCAAGACATTTGGTGTCCAAATTTGTCTTCTTTAGTTTAGTGCTAAAGTTATGATGCCAGGGATGCTAACAAACACTCAACAGATGCTTCAAATTGCTTCCATGCATACATCCTCACAACTATAGGATACAACATACCAATCAGTTAAGAGAACCAATCAAAGGTTGAGACATTTGACAAAATACTCATAGAAGGTTTGTACTCATGTAATTATGCAGTCACATTAAAAAACAATGGAGGCTAATATAAGTTCTTGTCTAAACAATTTTGGATGAATTCTACTGATCTATCCATAATTAATATTCATAAAAGTGGAAGAGAACTAGCTTTAAAAAAGTAAAATAGAATAGAAAAGGTTTATGTACTAGAGGTGACAATATAGAAGAAATATAAGACATGGTACATGAACAGTATATGTGGTATATCAGGATATGCACTGTTTCAGACTCTCAGTATCAGTTGGAACTGTTAAGCATGTAGAGTCTTTAAGATCACCAACAACATCCATTTAAATGTTTTATGTTTAAACATTTGATTGGTAATGTAAAAACTGTGTAGCCAAATTGTGCAGTAAGTAGATTAGCAAAAAAGATTTGGGTGACTATTGACTTCTAGAGATTGTTAGCATGGTTAGCGTTGTAGATTCAACACAAAACCAAAGAGGCAAACCAACCAACTGTGGATGGCAAACATCTCAACTGAGTGACTACATCATCGGTAAATGGATTTTTGGGTGACTATTGACTTCTAGTGTCTGTTAGCAAAGTCAGCATCATCGATTTAATTTTATGGCATTTAGCTGACGCTCTTATCCAGAGCGACTTACAAGATTAATCAAACCTATAATAATAGGTAGGCCAATGTAGTGTTAGGAGTCTTGCCCAAGGACTCTTGTTGGTGTACCACAGTGTAGTCACCCAGACCAGGATTCGAACCCCAGTCTCCCACATGTGGTGGTGGCTCTTTGGCGGGCATCAGTGTTATCCGCTGGGCTACACCAACTGCTATCAGACTGATGATGAAATGTTCCTGTTCATTCCCATTAAATTGAGAACTACACTGCCTGCTACACAACTTCATTATTAGCAGCCAGCACTCTGTTCTCTGCAGTTCACTGGCCTGAACTGTTGGTCAGGGAACTCTGCACCACAGCGCATGGGAGGTCAGTGTTTTTCTTTGCAGCATTAGTTTTCAGATGCATTCATGTTTACTAAAGGCCGTTTTACACCGTGTTTAACACAAAACCAAAACCAAAGAGGTAAACCATAGATGACCATGTCTGCAGCATAACTGTCAATAATGATTTTTTTTATGATCGTATTTGCAATTTAAGTTGTGATTATTATTTATAAATTGAGGTCCAGACTGAAAAGACTAGTGCGTCCACTTTTTCTGGCTTGTGACTTGAAGGTCGTTGGTTACCATGCCAGACTGCCAGTATACTATGCTTGGGGTCATGTACATACCACAGGCGGCTGTTGATTGGTGTACCATCATTTGGTAAAATTACTAAAGAGGTAAAATAGAGGCAAAATAGTTAATAACATAGGCTAATTTTAAAAACCACAGCTTATCGACTTAAACACTGCATCCTTTCAAATTGCGATGAATCTTTCGCCCCTAATATGGAGGTATGTGTAGTTTCTTAGAGAAGTACCTATTTTTCCTCCTCATAAATAGCTAGAGATGTATAAACATCTGATCCTTCTAAGACAAAACCATGTTTGCTTTAACGTTCAAAATGATGCTTGATTTCCCAGCATGCTATTGCTTTCAGTTTCTATAAATGTTTATATTACTTACATAATGGCTGTGATTTCGGCACCCAGCCACTGCTATCCATAAGGTGATCACAGGAATGCCTCACAGTTAGACCGTGTCTCAGAACGCATTACAGAACACAATAAATGACATTAAATGTGTCCCCTTACGAACCGATACAGAGTGGACAAATGAAAATGCACGTCGTGTAGAGACGGGAAGGAGTAGTAATTGGCGAGTAAACACGGCCCTCAAGTCTCTCGGAGGAAATCTAAGTGAGGGGCAGAGCGAGCCTAACAGAGAGTGCATTAGTGCCGATAATGATCCCAGCTTGACTTTGATATTCAGAGCCGACTCCTGCCCACCCACACAGCACGGCTGGCTGCGGTGCTGCACTGTACGAGGTTTTCTGGAGTTTAGACTTCACTAAGTGGTCTGAGGGGACTCAGCTCTCCCTTCAAACTACTCCATTAGGGACTCGGGTCAGTACCATGGCGCAGCTAGAGGAGAGTGCGTGCGTGCACGCATGCATTTACATGTGTCATCTACTGTTATGGAGTGTGTGCGCGTGTGTGTGTGTGTGTGTGTCCTGATCTGAGAGCATTGTCTTTTCCATTATCCATAAGTAAGGACTATGTTGCATTGACACGATTACTGGAAAGACTGCTGCTCAGATGCTAAATGCACTGGATGGCGAGGGAAATACAAAGAACGGTGTAAAACGGCCTTTAGTAAACATGAATGCATCTGAAAACTCATGCGGCAAAGAAAAACACTGACCTCCCATGCGCTGTGGTGCAGAGTTCCCTGACCAACAGTTCAGGCCAGTGAACTGCAGAGAACAGAGTGCTGGCCGCTAATAATGAAGTTGTGTAGCAGGCAGTGTAGTTCTCAATTTAATGGGAATGAACAGGAACATTTCCTCATCAGTCTGACAGGAGTTCACATTATTAAACCTCGGAAAGGCCTTAATCATAAATCTGACACCTACGACACCCTGTGCTACAGTGTGCCAATAACATATTGGGTTTCCTTAAAGTCCTAGGAAAAAGCCCAGTATGCAAAGTGTGTTGCAATTCATACTGTACATTTTCTGAGCCAAAGGCAACAGATGGCAGATGATAACTCATTTATCAGTATAAATTATCAGTAACTCAGCAATAACTCAGCAATCCAAATATTATTTTACATAAGAAATCAGGTTTCGGTAACACCTACATGTTTTTTGACCTATATGTTTTTCCAGCCCATAAACGAAAATTGCTAATGCTGCAAGACATTTCTGAGAATCATATGCATCTGACTTTGTGGTAGCAGTGCTAACATGACTCGGTATAAGCTAGTTTAAAGCTAAGGAACTCCAGCGGCCTGCAGAGAGCCCTGACCTCAACCCCATTGAACACCTGTGGGATGAATTGCAGTGTTGATTGCATCGTCCAACGATAGTGCCTGACCTCCAAAAAGCTCTTTTGACTCAACAGGTGAAAAATCATACCCGACTCACTTCCTGGAGGAGTGGAAGCTACTGTAGCTGCTAAGAGGTGTGACTAGATACTGTAATAAGGTTATTGCAAAATAGGTTTTGCAATGGGATGTCAAAGAAGCTCATGGTGTGGTGGTCAGGTTTTACCATGCGGTGTACCCAAAGCTACAGTGTCAGTAATACCATGCAATGTCCCTTTACCAATTTATAGCCTATGTAGGCCACTGATACTGGCCTATGCTGCCCTAGGGAAGTTGTTACCAAAATTCCCAACAGGGCAACTTAAAAGTGTCCCAAGCTGGGAAGATTCCATTAGTTAAGCAACTTGAACAACCTCAGCACTCTGGAAAAAATTGGATGCTATCCCACAAGCTATTTATCGTGCAAGAAGGCGTGTAACGCCGGCAATACAGGGTAAATACTTATTAATTTATTTACTTATTTATTTATTCAACTTTACAAAATGTGCCTTCACATCCACCACAGTCCATGACTCTGTAATTGGCCAACTAGCGCCCTCCTAGTCTATCTGCAACCAAGCCTAACTGAACTCCCTCTCCCCTTAGCTAATTATGTGCTCTATATTTAGCCAGCGCTCCGCTTGCCTGCCTGCCCATGTCTTTGCCTGTTAGAGCCCTATCCCTTGGCACATGGTAATTGTGAAGCATGCTTCATAAAAATAAATTGTCTGCGCCAGAAGAAAAAATAAGCAAGTTCCTTTTGTAGTGACGAGATTTTGGCTGAAGGGGGAGGAAGGCCAGGAGGTGGTCATGTTCCCCAGTGGCATTGGAGAACACAGCAAGACCACCTAAGGCCTAACCAGGAGGGCTTTGCTCAGTGATTCACTTTGTTTTGTTTGAATTTTAGGGGGGGGGAAAAGGCTAGCAGCATGTCGCCATCCAGAAAGCACACACCGCCAAGGGCTCTGGCCGACTATACTGCAAATCCGGAATATTCTAGCGCAAAGGGTATTAACCACCACACCAATGTCTCCTTGTTAAGTCCTATAAAAATAATAGCATTTGTCCAAAGAAACATCCGTCCTGTCTCCAGGGCACACAGCTCCATTAAAGAAATAATTTTTCCAACTGTTTTTTTTTTGCTGCTATTGAAACTGTAACATTAGTTTGTCTTCATTTACTTGCTGGGCTGGCACCAGGTTCTGTACCACAGTCATGGTTTTACTGCCATTTTGTTCCGCCAAATTGACTTGACATGGCCAGACTACGCCTTCACTCCACTCAGCCAAGGTTTCTCCAAAGAGCAAACGTTCCTGACCTTTGGGGAACTCCATAGCACAGAGCTGGAGCACCGAAAGAAGGAGACAGCAGGGAGGCGCAGAGCACCAGAGCGGAAACTTAAGCCGATCCATCCCGGCATCGATCGAGGATTTACACAAAGGTCTTTCTTTGGTGCTGCATTTTGTACACACCAAGCTCGTCCTGTGTTTCCACTGTTGCATATCCACAACACCACAAAACCTTCCAATTGGCAAACGGCTCCGAAGGCGGTCCGACATTTTGATTTCAGCGATTTTAGTCCGTTCGTCCCTTTGCTTCGATTTGTCTGCAGCTCACGGAAAACGGATCCCACTCAGAGAAAGGTCAAAAGGATGTGACTTTACACTGACACACATGCTACTATGCAAGGCTGAAGTAAAAGAGAGAAGTAGCAGACAGGGAACAGCAGTGTTTCTATCTCTGTGGACAGTGTGTGGAGCGAAGCTGTGAGCCATCGTGCTAATGGAAGCTAAAAGAGACAGGGAAACGGATACCCCCCGATGAGTCTCCTCGTCACTGCTGTACGGAACACGACGGTGCTTGCCTAATGGGCTCCACTATTAGACCTCATCATTCACAAATCACATTATTACACCACGGCAATGCTGCATGGGTGCTCACGCAACCAGCGCCACTGGTTAAAGGCCCTTTTACGTATGCATAGCGATTCCACCAACTTCTGTATGTTGGTTTTGTGTTTTGTGCCGCTTGTACAGTAGTTTGCATGTGGTAAGGGTTGTTACAGGCCATGATGCATGTATCCTTTGATGATACAGTACATTACGTATCATATACCCATTTTATATACAGGGGTTGGACAATGAAACTGAAACCCCTGGTTTTAGACCACAATCATTTATTAGTATGGTGTAGGGCCTCCTTTTGCGGCCAATACAGCGTCAGTTCGTCTTGGGAATGACATATACTGCGTCCTGCACAGTGGTCAGAGGGATTTTAAGCCATTCTTCTTGCAGGATAGTGGCCAGGTCACTACGTGATGCTGGTGGAGGTTCGTCCTTCTTGGTGGTATGCTGACATTACCCTGGATACCGTGGCTCTTGATACATCACAAAGACTTGCTGTCTTGGTCACAGATGCGCCAGGAAGACGTGCACCAACAGTTTGTCCTCTTTTGAACTCTGGTATGTCACCCATAATGTTGTGTGCATTGCAGTATTTTGAGCAGAACTGTGCTCTTACCTGCTAACTGAACCTTCACACTCTGCTCTTACTGGTGCAATGTGCAGTTAATGAAGATTGGCCACCAGGCTGGTCCAATTTAGCCATGAGACCTCCCACACTAAAATGACAGGGGTTTCAGTTTCGTTGTCCAACCCCTGTATATTATATATATACATATATATATATATTTGGTTGCAACGGTATGCTAAACAAACTTGACGTCTTAGAACAATCGGTGCCTGAAACTAGAATTTGTGGTGTTAGGCTGAATTCTGTAGCACAGCCACATGTAATTAAGAGAATTCATAATTTATATACACACACCATCAAAAGAGTAGTTGCACAAATAGATGAACCCAGAAGGAGTTAACCAATGGAATGAAACTAAAGGACATACCTGACTGGCCCAACAGTCACGAGCAGTGAGCAGTAATGCCCTTCATGAGTCATCCTGTCAATGCCAACACAATTGACAGACAGCTGCACGATGCAGGACTACGTGCATGCAGACCATCTAGCCCTAGCACCACGTCACCATCACCAAAGACTGCAATGTGGAGGCACCACGGTCAACGCTAAGATCAAATGTTTCTCGTCACATATCCAGAAGGTCTGCTGTCACTCCACCTCCACCCCTACCACAACATCTGCAGGAGCCTATGTGAGAATATTTAAGCTGCAAATGATGTCTGGTATGTTGCGTTAGCAAACATGGCGGCCCAATGCTATACTGAGAGACAGTACTTATGTACGTGTAGGTCTATAAATATTTCCCATATTTAAATTTATCGTCTTTTATTGTTTCTATTAATTTTTATCACCCTTCTCAACTGCTCAAAAGCTCAATTATTTGGGATCACATGCTACTGGTTTACCTTATGGAGCCTAGATATGTATCTGATATGGGGCCATATATGAAGGATGGCCACCCAACAAACCTGTACCTAATTCAGCCAGTCATGACTTGGAAAAGAAGCCGCAGACTGTGATTGGACAAAGGCGGGAAGCTAGATGTCCCGGACCAGGGCTAGTGAACACTGGTAGGCCTGTCCGATCCTATCCACAAAGGCCAGTATGGCTGCAGGTTTTCATTCCAACAAGACATGAGATCACATGATCAGTTTGAAGGCTGAGCAGTTGATTAGTCAAGTAGAATTAGGTGAGAACCTGCAGCCTCTGAGGCTCTTCGTGGATAAGACTGAACACCCCAGGGTTACTGCAACCTTATGCAACCATCCAACCAATTGGCCCTCACCTATAGGCTGCATGTTAATAATTCAGTAACACAACGTAGTAGGGATTTATTGAGATCTAATCCCACTCTGGCACTTTTATCAGCTCCTGGTACGTCTATATCAACCCCCAGCACACAGCTGCAACTCACTTCCACCACATTCTGGAAAACAAAACAACCCGGAAAGCAAAGGCGCTCATGGGAAACCGAGATGTGAAGGCTCAGGATAACAGGAGATGAAAAAAAAAGAGGCACACATCTCCTTCCACCTCTCACCTTGTTCTCTGAAGACAGACTTCCCCAGCATGAGAGGTGAGAAAAGCGCTGCAAGAGCGCATTTAAAAATTAAACCCACACTGATTTAAAGACCTTAAAAGCTGTTACATGCCACGAGAGTCATGTTCCACATCTGTCACTCCGACATCCAGCTCCACGTCCTACCGTTCTCCTTTAGCATAGACTCCTTCCATGCACACCTGTTTACAGGCATCAGTGATCCTTACCAGAGCACAAAAGGCCGTGGGAGGTGAAGCAACGCCTCTATCATTGTAGCCTTTGGCACACATGTCACAGTCGCTGCGTGATATATTGCAGTGTGCAAGCACTAAGTTGGCTGAGCAAAGCACAGTAGCGGTCTCAGCTTTTCATGCTAGCTGGCAAAGCTTGGTGTGCCCAAACTCTGCCTCTCAGCAGCTTTCCGCAAAGCTAATAACATACTTCCTTCTGGAAGGTGGAGAAGGAGAATGGGGCCGAAGGTGGGGAATATTGCAGTGCCCCATAAATAAAAATTAATAAATAAGTAAAAATGAATAAATAAATAAATAAATACAGCAGCGTACCCCATTGCTCTCAATTTAGTCACTCTGCGTCTTACAGCCGAGGAGCCGGAGGAACAGGAAGCCAAAAAAGAGACAACAAAGAGAGAAATATATTATCCATGCGCACATCCTTCAGGTTCTGCCTGATGGGAGGATATTAAGGATTTATTATTTTATCCTCACTGGGACCGAAAGAAGGAGCCAGACAGTGGCCTCAAGCATGTCCAATGACGAGTCCCAGCTTTGCACGGAGAAGGCGTAGGTGTTTTTGTTATTTGAACGGTGCACATTTGAAAAGTTATTTGAAAACTGCGGTGGTTGATTTAGAATTATAACCTAGTCAGCGGAATAAATGTCTTTGGTGTTGGTGGGTGGTGGGCGGGGGGTATATTTCATTATCACCATAGCACTGACTCAATTAAATAAGACCTACACTTTCTTTTGTATCTGTCTCAAAGCTCCAGCAGCTAGGAAAGCTCCAGTAGAACATTAAGTAAAAGAGAGGGTGCGTTTAGACTTTAGGCTAGTTTGATGGACCTTATTTAGTCAAATCTGACTGCAAGCTAAGGGGCCCAGCAGCTTCATTATTCATCAACTGGCATATCTGTACGATAAAACCCACATCTGGTGGGCGAGTGTGTTAATGTGTGAATAATACTTTAACAATCTGCTGAACGCTGGTATGGGGTTAAATCATCAAAAGCATTATCAAGATGCCTATTATAATAAAAAGTGATAATTATAATAATAAAAGCAATTAAAAATGCAAAATCAGATCTTTATTAGCTCTTCAGTATTTCAGCTGAGTATAACTGATATAAACAGGCAGAGAATCAGATCTCAGTGTTGATAACCAAAAGCTTATGACCTTAATACATTCAATGGCTTTAGGCCACTTCTGGGCCACTGCTAACAGAATTATTGGGTAACATGCACTAGTAAATTAGTTGGCACTAATTAAAATATAGTTATCGATTTACACTGCTAGTCAAACGTTTAGATGTTGCTTTACTTTGGAATAAAAGTGAAGACATCAACTATAAAATAGCATTCGTGGAATTATATGGTTCACCTTAAAAACCACCAAAATGGACCTTTACAGGGGGATAAAACTGCTTAACATGCAATAGGGGTTAACAAAGTTTTTGTGCTAATAAATAAATATTAAAGGTGGAGATATGGCAAAAATGTAATACTGCAATACATCAAGGATATATGTGGTATATCAGGATATTTATTTTCTCAGACAATCCCATCAGGAACATAGTAAATGGATAAACTAAAGAAACCAGTACTTAACCAGTAGCACCGGGTTCAGCCCATTTAGGCTATACATTAGCAAACCTTAGCACATGCCTTAACACCACAATCAGCAAACAGACGTGTCGTATTCACTGCTTACCGACCTCAGGAACGACAGTGTGCATGACATCTTACACATATTACTACAATAAATAAATACATACATGCCTAAATATATACATACATATGCACATACTTTATATACATACCTACATAGATACATTCATATATCTGCACATACATATACATACATACACACATGCATACATACATACTTACACACATACATATATCTACACATACATACATACATACATACACACATACATACATACATACATACACATATACGCACATACTTTACATACATACATACATACATGCATATATACATACATACATACATAGATACATGCATATATCTACACATACATACATACATGCCTACATATTTACACACATACATACACACATGCATACATACATACTTACACACATACATATATCTACACATACATACATACATACATACATACATACACACATACGCACATACTTTACATACATACATACATACATACATACATACATACATATATACATACATACATAGATACATGCATATATCTACACACACATACCTACATGCCTACATGTTTACACACATACATACAGTGGGGAAAATAAGTATTTAGTCAGTCACCAATTGTGCAAGTTGTCCCACTTAAAAAGATGAGAGAGGCCTGTAATTGACATCATAGGTAGACCTCAACTATGAGAGACAAAATGTGGAAAAAAATTGAGAAAGTCATTTTGTCTGATTTTTAAAGAATTTATTTGCAAATAATGGTGGAAAATAAGTATTTGGTCAATAACAAAAGTTCATCTCAATACTTTGTTGTATATCCTTTGTTGGCAATGACAGAGGTCAAACGTTTTCTGTAAGTCTTCACAAGGTTGGCACACACTGTTGCTGGTATGTTGGCCCATTCCTCCATGCAGATCTCCTCTAGAGCAGTGATGTTTTGGGGCTGTCGGCGGGCAACACGGACTTTCAACTCCCTCCAAAGGTTTTCGATGGGGTTGAGATCGGGAGACTGGCTAGGCCACTCCAGGACTTTGAAATGTTTCTTACGAAGCCACTCCTTTGTTGCCCTGGCAGTGTGCTTGGGATCATTGTCATGCTGAAAGACCCAGCCACGTTTCATCTTCATTGCCCTTGCTGATGGAAGGAGGTTTGCACCCAAAATCTCACAATACATGGCCCCATTCATTCTTTCATGTACACGGACCAGTCGTCCTGGTCCCTTTGCAGAGAAACAGCCCCAAAGCATGATGTTGCCACCCCCATGCTTCACAGTTGGTATGGTGTTCTTTGGATGCAACTCCGCATTCACTTTCCTCCAAAACACGACGAGTTGTGTTTTACCAAAATAGTTCTACTTTGGTTTCTTCTGACCATATGACATTCTCCCCATACTCTTCTGGAACATACAAATGCTCTCTAGCAAACTTCAGACGTGCCTGGATATGGACTGGCTTAAGCAGGGGGACACGTCTGGCACTGCAAGATCTGAGTCCCTTGCGTCGTAGTGTGTTGCTGATGGTAGCCTTTTGTAACGTTGGTCCCAGCTTCCTGCAGGTCATTCACTAGATCCCCCTTGTGGTTCTGGGATTTTTCCTTACCGTTCTTGTGATCATTTTGACCCCACGGGCTGAGATCTTGCGTGGAGCCCCAGATCGAGGGAGATTAGTAGTGGTCTTGTAGGTCTTCCATTGTCTGATTATTGCTCCCACAGTAGATTTCTTCACATCAAGCTGCTTGCCTATTGCAGATTCAGTCTTCCCAGCCTGGTGCAGGTCTACAATTCGGTTTCTGGTGTCCTCCGACAGCTCTTTCGTCTTCACCATAGTGGAGTTTGGAGTGTGAGTGTTTGAGGTTGTAGGCAGGTGTCTTTTATACTGTTAACGACTTCAAACAGGTGCCATTAATACAGGTAATGAGTGGGGGAAAGAGGAGCCTCTTAAAAAAGAAGTTACAGGTCTGTGACAGCCAGAAATCTTGCTTGTTTGTTATTGACCAAATACTTATTTTCCACCATTATTTGCAAATAAATTCTTTAAAAATCAGACAAAATGACTTTCTCAATTTTTTTCCACATTTTGTCTCTCATAGTTGAGGTCTACCTATGATGTCAATTACAGGCCTCTCTCATCTTTTTAAGTGGGACAACTTGCACAATTGGTGACTGACTAAATACTTATTTTCCCCACTGTACATACAAACACACACACATACATGCATACACACATATACACATACTCTCTGTTCAGGTTTTGTGAACATTCACAAGCGACATAAACTTTTCTTGAGTTACTAAGACCCAAGCTAATCTGACATGCCCCTGAACTTAGCATCTTAAAGGACTAGTGTGCCCTCTGTCACAAGTGGTGCTTTTTTTAATAAACGCATTTATGGTTTTCTTCCACATGGAGAGTTACCTTGAATGTGACTACAGTAACAATATGCTTTCCGATACCTTCTTTCAAATGGCTAACCCAAAGTGGGTGTAGCTTAAACCAGAATTGAGTGTGCGGTGCTGAAAGTGGCTCTATTTACTGGCCACAATATTCCGACTAATTACCAAAGCTCAGACGTTAATAACATGCATGAGGAATGCAATTTCAATGGTAATCATCAGTCTAGACTCTGGAACAAGCATGCTTATTGGCTCACAGATCCTCATGAGAGTGACTGCTTAGCTATTGGTATTGAAGGACATGGGATTTCTCAATACCCTGCAGTATTTACATAGCTTGGTCTTTAGTATGAAAGTACTGAATTTCAATTCCCAGCCATGATTGGCTCGTATACTGCAAGAATGCTGGAATATTTCATAAAAACAATCTACATATGAAGCCAATCAAGCAGATAATTGTGGGCACCTGACTTTACACAACAGAGGCCATTTCATTAGCCTATATCCCCTCTCATTTCAACATTGTATAATGGCTTTATGAATTAGATGCAGAGTTGTTCATACGTCACTCTGGACACTTCAGCCTGGGCTTGTTTCTATGCCACTTTGATGAATACAGCCCAGTATGTACGCAGCTACTGCACCTTCAGTGCACTTGTGAGATTTGGACGTAACCGTAAAAGGTACGTCAGCCTGATTGTGAGAATGGGCATCGTCCTTTTAAAAGCACAGCACATGTTACTCTGGCCAAGGCATACTTCTTCTGTGAATGCATTGTGCTGCCTAAAAGACTAGCTTGTACTGCAGTGTTAAAGGCCTTTTACTTTCATTTAAGCCTTCCCCTCTGGGCCAATATACCCAAACCACCATTCAGCCACAGCAGCGCTGGAAAACCCCCACGTCTCTTTCTTAATAAAGACTCATTCCGGGGGAAAGTAAGAAGCGGAAGCCTCCATGTGCAAAACATACCATTAGAGACGGGAGAAGCATAATCAGCAGGAATGAAACCTTGTTATTACTGGGAAAAGTGCACCGCCAAACAACGCTAGAGCAAACACCATAAAATCGCCTCCGTAATCGAACCCAGAATTCTAACAACTACCATTCTTCTGTTTACTTCGAAAGCCACCTTTTCAGCACCGGACCTTTTCACACTGCTTTCTGCGGCAAAGCTCTTAACAACGTAGATACAAGTCCTGGTGGGGCCAGTCGGCCAACGCCATAAGAAAAATCAATAGAAAACCATATGACAAGGTACAAGATCACATCGGACACTACACTGCCCTCAAATCTTCCTCCCTTGGTATACCAGTTACACGTTTTTTCGTGAGCTATTTATAGCCTATGGAGTCTCACACTGTCTTTCTCTTTCCTTTTTCCAGGAAAGCACTGCAACATTACAATGTGCTATTTATCCCATGGGCACTGAAGGAAGGTTAGGATGACTGGGCCACTGAGTACGTGAATGTATTGCTATCTGTAAGTAGGTCATACTGAAAGATGATGAGCACAGTATGAGCAATGTTAACGCCATTTAAACATTAAATTACAAGCCTCTAGCATATGTTATAGGTCGATCCAAATTCCTCTAGATAACATCTTCCATATCATCTTCCAAAATGAGCCACATGATGAGGATTATGTATATGCATACACTATATGGCTAAAAGACTAGATCTGTCCAGATCTCTCACTCTCTCTCTCTCTCTACCCTGTAGTTCTCTGTATACCTTATTAGCCTCCTCCATGACCCTTTTTTCAAAGGTCAGGCCCTCACAGGACCACCACAGAGCAGGTATTATGTGGGTGGTGGATCATTCTCAGAACTGCAGTGACACTGACATGGTGGAGGTGTGTTATTGTTTGTTGTGCTGGTATGAGTAGCTCAGACATGGCAGTTCTGCTGGAGACCTTATTGTCACTGCTGGACCGAGAATCATCCACCAAGCTGTGGTGGTCCTGTGGAGTCCCAGTGAAGGTAAAAGGGGGATAATAAAGTATACAGAGAAACAGATGTACTACAGTCTCTACCAGTCGAACTACAAAGTGCTCCTATATGGTCAGTGGAGCTGATAAAATGGACAGTGAGTGTAGATACAAGGAGGTATATATATATATATATTAATGTTAAACTATATATATATATGTGTACATGGTTTAGGGGAAGGATACAGAAAGCTATCTCAGAGATTTCAGCTCTCAGTCTCCACTGTGAGAAACATTGTGAGAAAATGGAAGACCACAGGCACAGTTCAAGTCAAGACTCGAAGTGGCAGACCAAGAAAAATCTCGAATAAACAGAAGCGAAGGATGTTGAGAACAGTCAGAGTCAACCCACAGACCAGCACCAAAAACCTACAACATGATCTTGCTGCTGATGGAGTCACTGTGCATCGTTCAACTATTCAATGGCAATCTCAGTCCCCAGATCTGAATATTAATGAAAATCTGTGGTGTCACTTAAAGAGAGCTGTCCATCCTCAGAAACCATCAAACCTGAATGAACTAGAGATGTTTTGTAAAGAAGAATGGTCTAAAATATGAGTGGCTCAGACACGGCAGTGCTGCTGGAGACCTCATTGTCACTGCTGGACTGAGAATCATCCACCAAGCTGTGGTGGTCCTGTGGAGTCCCAGCGTGGGTAAAAGGGGGATAATAAAGTATACAGAGAAACTGATGTACTACAGTCTCTACCAGTCAAACTACAAAGTGCTCCTATATGGTCAGCGGAGCTGATAAAATGGACAGTGAGTATAGATACAAGGAGGTATATATACTGTATATTAATGTTAAACTATATATATCGACACACACACACACACACACACACACACACACACATATATATGTGTATATATGCAAGCCAGGCCTTCTCAAACAACCTCAAGGCGTGATGTCTGCAAAGGAAAGACACATTCCCGAACCTTGTGGAAGGCCTTCCCAGAGGAGTGGCAGTAACAGCCTTTCCTCTCTTGGGAAGTCTTGCCACTATATGCTGGTTGTGAGGATTTGATTGCATTCAGAGCGTTAGTGAGGTCAGGTATTGATGTTAGGTAATTAATGTCACTCCGGCTAATTTGAAAGGTATTTAAAGGTTGTCCATCACTCTAGAGAAAAATCCCAGCAATCCAATCCAACCTTAGGCTCAGGGGTGGCTGTTGAGGAGCATCCTATTCTATTAGCAGTGCTCTTCTAGACGTCATTGCATATGCACAACTTATAGTCTGCATACATATACACAATCTAAGTAATGTGTAAGTGGAAATAAAGACGGCAGCTGACAATAATCTAAATGTGAGCTTTAAAATGGTACATTTTTACATCATCTAATTGCATTCCCAATTCAAGGGTTCAGATGACATGTGTTTGGTATATCTTGTGGACCTTTCTCAGCACTGTGTGTTGCCTTGGTAGGCCACTGTCTACACCACATTACTGCTGGATGTTTTTAAGATCTGCATATCAATGCTAGACTGAGAATAGCCCTCCAAGCATCTGGTACAAGGTCACTACACAGTCTTAAAAAACTCCAGCAATGTTACTGTATGTGATCCGCTAGTACCTGCGCATCATTAATGCCACCACCATTTCTCAGAGTCAACCGCAGTGCTGAGACTGAGCAGTTGCCAACATAAGAGGTTGAAACTTTTGCATACAGCCGTATTTACAGAACATACATTGCTTTTATAAATGTCCGTTTTTTTGAATGCACTCATTCTCCCTTTCCGTGAAAGCCTGCTTAGTGACACCCCAAACACAATGTCTTTTTAGGTGGGTAGGTTTGTGCCTAAGGGTTGAGCGTGCAAGGAATTCAAGGCAAGAACGCAAGTTTATTTATTTAATAGGGACTTGTGTTTTCATGCTCCTGTAGGCAGCAGATCTCATTATGCGTGATACATGCCGAATTTAGATGCACCGCATCACATGCTTTAGCTTTATACATGCATTTGTAAATATTTGCATATACACAGGCACACAAATCCAGACCGCACCTGCCCTGTTGTCAGAAGAGGTCATTCACGGAAGAAGTCATTGGAATAGTTGCATGCCAGTGTATACCATCAGACAATTTGTTTGGCCAATATTTTTTTTTTGTTGTTGTTGTTGTTATTTGACTGAGAAGGATATATAAATAGAAATAGAAATAGAAATATAATCAAATCCAACATAAAGTGTCTTAGTATGGTGTTGGGCCACTACAAGCCAGCAACACAGCTTCAATGCAACTTGATAAAATCCTGGACATAAACTATTCACCTTGCAGGTTTAAGGTGGCACTAACGTCAGGCTCCTGAAGATGGTGCTGCATTAGGATGATCAGGCTACAAATACCTGTAGGGTGTGAGTGACAGGATTCATAGTTTGAGAAGAGGTGGCACCGTGCAGTGAATGGATTTGTTAATGGTTGGCAAAAAGAAGTGATTGCTTTTGGGTGTGGCAAAGGCCATAGTGTGAAGGAAGTAGCTGCATGTGCAGGTGTATAGAAGCGTATGGTCATACGGGTCTACCAGCACTGGCTAAAATCTCAGTCTACAGGAAACTCTCTTCAGAATTGTGCCAGGGAAGGCATCTACCAAATCTGGCCCAAATGTGCAATACTTTGATGCAAGAGTGTCTGAACACCGATGTGGCCTACATCTAGAAATTTGTCCAGTACATGCCAAATCAAATTGTCACTGTTACTGTATAACTTTGCACTGATTTGGAATGTCCATACATCTAAGGGAACAAGCTCAACAAGGCCACCTAACCCACTCAATGTAGAGGTCAGGCACTCCATGCCCATGTTTTACTCAACTCCCGACTGTGCACTGGTCTTTCTAATAAAGGGTCTTATGGCTCTTATGTAGTTGTCCACAAATTGTTTTTGCTCACACCATCTAATCACGTTTCACATTGACATTCTTTGTTACCTGAGCAACAGCTGCTCTTCTGTTTCCCCCCCAAACGTGCAAGCACCACAAGGTCACCGAACGTGCGCTTTCCACCACAATTTCCTTTCCTATAGATCTAAATGTGAATGTCACTTTAGCCTTTGTTCCTATTTAAATACTTGAAGCTGGAGCGGCCTTTGTGATAGTGTCCCAATAATGAACCTTCTTTCAATGACGCTTTGATGTTTTCCTCAAAGTCTTTGTCAGAAATTCAAGGTCACCTGGACCTGCTTAGCATTTTCATACATGCCATAGCGCATGTTAGGATGTTAAATTCTGTCATGCAGTACACCTGTATGGAAGTATCTGCGTTTATTTCTTCACTCTATTATTCAGGTTTTTCCTTTCATTTGACACCTCTCTGTATATCACTGCTGTCCAAAGAAAAACATATATATATATATATATAACCTATTTTTACATTTATGCATCATTTGAACATAGCAGCTGCCATTTATATGGTGTTAAAATCTCATGATGAATGGACCAACAACCAATTGCTTGTAAAAAAAGACGTCCAAAATAAAAAAGAACCAAATAAGCACAAATATGGACTGTGGACTCAGCAGTGTGCCTGAGCCAGGGGATGTCTCAGGCATGTTCCAAATGAAAAGGCAGCCATCGCTCAGTCACCTCCTGCCATCTATTCTTTTGTATGAATTAGTTTACTTTGTTTTCAAGGCACCAGAAATAAAATGATGGCTAGTCTTTTCTGGTTAGACTTAGCCAATCAAACACCAGACTGATAGGGCCTGGCTGAGGAACACCAGACTGATGGGGCCTGGCTGAGGAGCTGCCTGGCTCAGTCATATCATCGCCGTCTCTTGGCCTTGTCTGCACAACAAACCAAAGACAAGTCAGTACTGATGTCATGAAAGACTAATACATTCCAAATTCCAGCAGCGTATGACCTTTGGAGGCCTGTGTATATGGGACACACATATAGGACAAATGAGTTGAGAAATTCAACAAAGCTAAACTTGGCACCTGTAGTGCTGCTCCATTTAAGGTGGAACAAAAAAACTCCAGAAAACAGGCTTTGTGAAAAAATGTCGATTCCTCCATCCATTTAGAACTGTTCTATCCAGAAGACACAGGTTTATCTGAGAATCGTTCACAGTTCAGGTTTATTTTGGTTGTTGTTTTCTTACTTGAGTCACACAGTTGTCATTAATGTGATGATTTATTGATCAGTTGAGACATAATTATATAACACTATAAGCTATCTAAGGAATGTGCAATAACAAACTGCTACCACACCTGTTTATCGTCTTTTGACTGTCTATTTTTAGCCCTATGTTTAATTATTTTGTGTGTAAAGTGCCGTTAGACTGCTGCTCCATTTCGTTGTACACTGTGGAATAACAGTATCTTATCTTTTATCTTATTTAGTAAGGATTATAAACTACTTAATAAAATCTGCTATAATGTTTGTCCTTATTCGTAGTTAATATTTAATTGCTACATTACTTACCTATTTAGTACTGCTTATCACTCTCTTAAGTACCATTAAGAGATGTATCCTTATTGTGGTGGATGTACAGGGGTTGGACAATGAAACTGAAACACCTGTCATTTTAGTGTGGGAGGTCTCATGGCTAAATTGGACCAGCCTGGTGGCCAATCTTCATTAACTGCACATTGCACCAGTAAGAGCAGAGTGTGAAGGTTCAGTTAGCAGGTAAGAGCACAGTTCTGCTCAAAATATTGCAATGCACACAGTATTATGGGTGACGTACCAGAGTTCAAAAGAGGACAAATTGTTGGTGCACGTCTTGCTGGCGCATCTGTGACCAAGACAGCAAGTCTTTGTGATGTATCAAGAGCCACGGTATCCAGGGTAATGTCAGCATACCACCAAGAAGGACGAACTTCCACCAGCATCACGTAGTGACCTGGCCACTATCCTGCAAGAAGAATGGCTTAAAATCCCTCTGACCACTGTGCAGGACTTGTATATGTCATTCCCAAGATGAACTGACGCTGTATTGGCCGCAAAAGGAGGCCCTACACCATACTAATAAATGATTGTGATCTAAAACCAGGTGTTTCAGTTTCATTGTCCAACCCCTATAAGTGTTCCTCTATAGTTTCATATACACATATCAGAAATACCGCCCATCCCGGCTCCTACCCAGCGGCATTTCCTCTCTGAAAGAAAGTTGTGGGCTGAAAATCACCTGAGATGCTCTCCCAGTGATGAATGCACCTGTGACTTCAGAATCAGTCCCACACAGTGGGCCGACAATCACCCCCCACAGTGACTCGGTCTGTGACTCAGAAGTGTAAGTGAGCATGCACTAACTGGCCCAAGCCGCCTACTTCCAAACAACCTAACCGCCATACCCGAGTTTGAAGTGGTAGCGAAATGAAAAGGCACTACAAGAGGCGCATATAAACAATCAGACGGGTTGCGCTTGGTGTGCTCTCGCCTTTTGAAGTTTACTTGGCAAGACGTTCTAAGGAATTTTGTTTTGTTTTGTAAGTTATAAGAATTTCTGCTGAATTTTATAACTGTGAGGAGTGTTCACTGCTAAATGTATGCAGATAACTTATCGTGATTAATTGGATCACAGTGTACTTTATTGAGTATGAGTACATATTATTGTCAGTACTTCTAGAACAGTGGACATGAGAAAAAGGCAGATTTCGGCCAATTATGGAAGGAAAGTGAACAACAATGGCAAGGTAAGAAGTAACTAATTGGATGTCCCATTATGTATTTCCTTAATAATGTGTTTTTGAATTGGCTAATTACAAGTCCTGCCACGTCCTAAAAGGTCTGCTTAACGCCTTTTGTGAACCACAGGCCATTCTGAATGGAGACTGTCCATTTAAAGGGCAACTGATTACTAACCGATGTCCCAACCATAAGGCTGCTTACACACTGCATGCATTTTTTGGTGATTGGTTCATGTCCTAAAACCAGGTCTCCACTTATGTGACTAAGATGAATCGTGGACAGATCCATTTACCTGTTAATGGAAGGCAGGTACAATTATGACCAGGCTATAAATACAGGCAGCAGGTGTAATGGGATTTATAGATTGAGAAGAGGTGGTACAGTGCAGTGAATGTCTTGTTTGATGTGTGGAAAATGGGTCCAAAGCAGATCTTAATGATTGGCTGCATAGAGTGATTGCATTTGGGCATGCCAGATGCCATAGTGTGAAGGATGTAGCTGAATCCCCGGATATACGGAAGCATACGGTCTTCTAGAAATTCTCTTCAGAATTGTGCCAAGGGAGGCGTCCACCAAATCTGACCCAACTGCGCAATCCTTTGATGCAGAGTTTCTGAACATTGATGGGGCTACATCCTGAAACTTGTCCAGTCCATGGCAAAGGAGGTCCCAGAGAGGTAGAGATTTGTACCTAGACCAAAATTACTCATGTGTTCAACTTTGTAAATCATATCATAAGTTCAGGAATGGACTGCCAAGTTCTCTGCCATACTCTGCTGCTAACTTAGTGGTTCAGGTCCACATGACTGGTGAACATAAATCTTGACCCTGTGAGTCACTGCAGTACCGATTAGCTAGACTGCTTCTCAGCTCCATGGTGTACACGAGTGACTGAGGATGCTCTCTGTTTTTTTACACTTGACAATCAATCAACTTTAGCCAAACAAATGAACGTGTGTCCAGCTATTTCTCTTTGTTTAAATGTGGTTTGCAAATGTGTTTTTTTTTTTCACTAGCCTCTCCGGCTTCAGACTGTCGCTAACCCTACCTGAGAATCACAGTTATTAATGGCCTAACAATATAATGTCCGTTGTTACATAAACAGTTTTATGGTAAAAGAATGATAAACAACCCTCTAACTCTGCATATTGCCAGGAATCCACAAGGGTGGAACTTTGGTGGGTTCTAAAAGGATGGCAAAATATGAAGTTAAATATGGAAACAACTGCAAAAACAAGAAAAGAATATGAGTGTTCAAATTCACATTCCAATTTGTTCATGAAGCTCAGTAATATTACAAAACACATCAGGTAAATCACTCACATTAAACATAGACTAAGGTAATCACAAGGATATTAGCCTACTTCAAATGATGGGAAAAAAATATTTATGATGGGAAATATTTTTTCCACTAAACCTGCTGCTGTATTTTCAATCAAATTGGGACTGACTCACTGTCAATGAATAGCACCCAGAAGGAATCACCCGACAGGACTGAAACTTGGTGGGTAGGTTTGACATCATGAGATATGCAAATGGTTCAAATTTCACACTGACACACATTTGATGTAAGCAAGAACGGCCCTAACTGCGGTACCTGACTAACTCAACAGCAACAATTGTGGACCTTCAGTAAGCAGTGATGCCCTCCATGTTAGTGCTAGCACCATTGCCTGATGGCTGCATAACAGAGGACTACATGCACACAGGCTATTCTGATGACTGGTCTTAACACCACGTCAACCTCACCAAAGACTGCAATGATGCCGTGCTAGACAGTCATCTTTAGTGAAGAGTCCCTTTTGTCTAGCTGAAGAGCACCATTGCATCCTGAACTGTTTGTAGTCACCAGTCACATGTCCAGATGGCCTGGTGTTACTTCACCTCCTCCCCTACCACAACATCTGCAGGAACTGTGTGAGAATATTCAAGATGCAAGGGATGGACTATCACAAGACACCATGAGGAACCTCTACAACTCCATATTGAGACATCTGACATGTTGCATTAGCAAACATGGTGGCTTGGCACCATACTGAGAGACACTACTGCTGTATGTGCAGCTTAATAAATATTACCCATATCCCGTTTAAATTCATCATTAGTTATTGATCCTGGTAACCTTTATCTTCCGTCCCAATAGCACTGCAATCCCACACTTCCTTCTGGGTGCCATTTTTTTTTCTTTGATGATGATGATAGAGGCCTGCTCTGTACATTTGTGTAGGCAACCATATGAAATGTGGGCAAACTGCAGTCAGGAGGAGCTCTCAGTAGAAACGACTAGAAGTGATTAGAAGTTCTGTTTATGAAGTGTTGAAACTTCAGCATCGTTTTGGACTAAAGTAAGTTGTTTGGCTTTAAACGTCTGTTTGAAACATTTGAAGCTGCCGGCTTGATGATGCGCTCCTCTTTGTCATTCTACCCACCAACATGCTTATGCAGTTGCTGTAATCACCTAATTACTGAGTCACAAAGTACATGCTTTGATGAATTGAAATGATTTGACTGGGCTTTTTTTTTTTTTTTTAAAACAATTGATGCCAGGTCCCCATGCTGGGCATGCAGTGTACCACCTCCAACCTTCTCTGTAACTTCTACAGCTGCCTATCATTTCAAATTCTCTGTGAGCCTCTGAAATCAGCCATAGGTGCCTCGCTTCCAGCAGCGACCCCAATATGGCCTCAGTAACTTGTTAACAAAGGTCTTCTGAAGCCGGAAGCTGCAGGCGTACTGCATGTACTATGTTGTTCTCTGCTGGTGGGGGGTGGAAATAGGTTCCTGAGATGAACAAAGCAGAAAAAGAGAAGGAGATACCAATGCTTCAGTAGAAAGCAAGAAGAAGAAATGCTGGTTTCGTCTCAAGGAGGCGCGAAATGAAGTACAGTAACTCACTGGACTTTGCTGCTGGCAAGTTAATCCAAGGCTCCATTTGTTGAAATCAACTAGCCTTAGCAGGATATACCGAGCTGCAGCTTGAGATGGAATTCATTCTGCAGTCCTCAAAAGCAATGAAGCTTAAGGACGCAATCGCATTAAGAAGTGTCAGGCCAGGGTCGTCAGTGGAAATAAATAGGAATGCATGCGAATGCATCACTCAGCGCGGGGTGATTTAATACGGAGTCAACGTCTCAGCCTCAAGGCCTTCGTCAAGACAAGAAAGGAATTGCACTGCAGGGAGATGTTCCTGCTTCCTTTATATATACACACTATAGGGCCAAAAGTATTCACTCACCCTTTCAGATTACTGAATTCAGCTGTTCTAATCACTTCCCTGGCCACAGGTGTATAAAACCAAGCACCTTGGCACCTAGACTGCTTCTACATACACATGACCTCCACCTGATAGAACACCTTTGGGATGAATTAGAGCAGAGATTGTGAGCCAGGCCTTCTTGTCCAACATGTCTGACCTAGCCAATGCGCTTCTGGACGAATGGTCAAAAATGTCCATAGGCACATTCCTAACCCCTGGAAATGCATTCTTAGAAGAGTTGAAGCTGTTATAGCTGCCAAAGGTGAGCCAACATTATATTAATAATGTGTGTGTGTGTGTGTGTATAGTGGTGTGAAAAAGTGTTTGCCCCTTTCATGATTCTCATTGATTCTCATAAGAATGTTTCTCACTCTTAAATGTTTCAGATTATTAAACAAATTTAAATATTAGTCAAAAACAACACAAGTAAATACAAAATGCAATTTTAAATGAAGGTTTTTATTTAAAAAAAAACCTTGGCCTTTTGTGAAAAAGTGTTAACATAACTGTAGCTTATCACAGCTGAGTTCAATTTCTCTAGCCACACCCAGGCCTGATTACTGACACACCTGTTCTCAATCAAGAAATCACTTAAGTAGGACCTGCCTGACAAAGCCAAGTAGACCAAAAGATACTCAAAAGCCAGACATCATGCCCAGATCCAAAGAAATTCAGGAACAAATGAGAAAGTAATTGAGATCTATCAGTCTGGACAAGGTCATAAAGCCATTTCTAAAACTTTGGGACACCAGCGAACCACAGTGAGAACCATTATCCACAAAGGGCGATAATGTGGAACAGTGGTGAACTTTCCCAGGAGTGACCGGCCGACCAAAATTACCCCAAGAGCGCAGGGACAACTAATCCAAGAGATCACAAAAGACCCCACAACATCCAAAAAAACTGCAGGCCTCACTTGCCTCAGTTAAGGTCAGCGTTCATGACTCCACCATAAGAAAGAGACTGGACAAAAATGGCCTGCATGGCAGAGTGCCAAGACGAAAACCACAGCTTAGCAAAAAGAAGATTAAGGCTCGTCTCAATTTTGCCAGAAAACATATTGATGATCCTCATAACTTCTGGGAAAATACTCTGTGGACTGATGAGACAAAAGTTGAACTTTTTAGAAGGTGTGTGTCCCATTACATCTGGTGTAAAAGTAACACCGCATCTCAGAAAAAGAATATCATACCTACAGTAAAATATGGTGGTGGTAGTGTGATGGTCTGGGGCTGTTTTGCTGCTTCAAGACCTGGTAGACTTGCTGTGATAAATAGAACCATAAATATCCATTGTCTACATAAAGATCCTGAAGGAGAAGGTTCAGCCATCTGTTCATGACCTCAAGCTGAAACGAACTTGGGTTCTGCAGCAGGACAATGATCCAAAACACACCAGCAAGTCCACCTTTGAATGGCTGAAGAAAAACAAAGTGGAGTGGCCTAGTCAAGGTCCTGAACTGAATCCTATTGAGATGCTGTGGCATGACCTTAAAAGGCAGTTCATGCTTGAAAACCCTCCAATATGGCTGAATTACAACAATTCTGCAAAGATGAGTGGGCCAAAATTCCTCCACAGCGCTGTGAAAGATTCATTGCAAGTTACTGCAAACACTTGATTGCAGTTATTGCTGCTAAAAGTGCCCCAACCAGTTATTAGGTTTAAGGGCAAACACATTTTTACACAGGGCCATGTAGGTTTGGATTTTTTTCTCCTTTAATATTAAAAACCTTCATTTAAAAACTGTTTTTTGTGTTTGCAAGAATATATATTTGCAGAGGTGCCAATATCACACCAGCTACACAGGCACAATTAAGGGGAGAAAAATAAGGGACAAAAACTCACACACATTTCCAAGGGCCATGTCTCCTTCCAATCTACTTTCAAAGCCCTAGCTTAACTAGAAGAGAAAATGCGTCACTTCCAGAGTCTCCTGAAGCGCCTGACAGCCGTGAAAAGTGCCATGTAGGCACGAGCCACAGATAGAAAATAAATGAACGAAACAGTTTGCCCTGATCTGTGAACGGTTCGTTAGCCGGCACACAGTCCTGTTCTTCTTTTTTTTTTTTCTTGCTCCGAGAAAAAAGACAGAAAATTGAAGGGCAATTATGTTATCCCACAACCCCATTTTTCTTTCAACCTAAATAGTTGTCAACCAGTAGTGTAGCCAGAAATTTGCTTTGAGGGCTTTCCACTTCACTTCATTATCTGGTTCATGTTTGTTTTACTGCTTTAGCAGGACTTCAAGCTAAAGGAGATGAAGCATAACCATTTCACTGGTCCTTTCATATACAATATCATCAAGCTACTGGATGGTGCTGAACAATTACTGTATTTATTTTTGCTTGATGACTTTCTGGCTAACATGTTATAGTTTTATCTGATGAGAACCTCCTGTTACAATCTCTACTTCTTTTTCATGACCAGCACATTTACAGTATTTGCCAGATGCTCTTATCCAGAGTGTCTTAGAGTTCATTACTTATACAGGCAGGTGAAGGCAGCAGTAGGAACCAGTGATTACCTAGGTAGGGGATGGAACCCCAGTCTACAATGCTAGGGGGTTACCTACTTTACTATACCGTCCACCATCAAAGTCTCTTCAAAACTGTATGTATAACTTAATATTTCTAAACTTCAAGAAATAATAATAATAATAATAATAATAATAATAATAAACATTTTGTTATAATTTCTTTTTCATAAATACATCTTTTCCACCACCATGGAACACCAAAACTAAACAGGTCCAAAACGAACCGTGATAACATCTGTGGGCATGTCAGTTGTTGAGGAAAAAGAAAGCAACACCCAAAGGTCTGCTGAAACAGCTATTCTGTGCCTTCTTATCAGCAGTAGTTGATCCATGATGATCTCTGGATACGGAACTTCTGGAATAACAGCAGAAACCCTCGCTGGTTACCTATGCGCTTCACTATCTTGTTACTACAGTTTACTATTACTGAGCAGCGCCCTCTGTTGACGTCGATCACGTATCCTTTGACGTTTCCTTGGTTCCCATAGAAACTGATGCAAATGCAAACTGGTTCCCTAAATAGCACCAAAGTTTTATGAAGCCTGAATGGGACCAGTTCTAGAACCAGAGCTCCAAATTAAACTAGTTACTACTCCGCTAGAAACGATTTGTTGTAACAATGTTTTAAGAATATACAAAGCTATGTGCCATTAATGTTTTCAATGGGAAGTTTTCGTTTGGTTCCCAGAATGTTTTTTCTAAAGGTAAGAGAGCTATCTCCTATAACATTCTGTCATTGCAGTGGCCCTGACAACATTCTCAAAACATCCTTTGAACTATTCAGTTTAAACGTTATATCTTAGTTAACATTTACCTCTGTAGGCACTGTATGGGAAATGATGATAAACATCTTTAAAATATTCTTTCAACATTAAATGAAAACATTTCCTTAAAAACTTCATTAGACCTTGTTGGTAATGTTAGCCCAAAATCTGGGAACATACCCTGCTAGCTATTCTTTAATCAGACATTCACCACCTTCTCTATATCGCTGTCCACTTAGCCGACCATAAAAGGCTCCATGACACAGAAGATTTAACCCCAACCAGTTGACTGAATGCTCAAACAAATATAATACAAGAATGGAGGGAGCCTGCCAGTTTGGCTTGGTATTCTAGTTTAACACAATGAAAAATATTAATCAGCTGAATATTTTCTGACACTGTTTGGCAGCTACCATGCCAGGTTCGGGTACAATGGGACATTCACAGGAGAGACTTTTTCAGGATTTATAAAAACACAATCCAGAGACGTAGTTAAAAACACAGGCCAAAGGTCAGCCATAAACAACGAAGAGCAATCTGAAATCCAAGTCAGGAAGCGGGCAGAAAATCCTTAAACCAAAATAACCATGAGATTAGATAACGGCTCGGTATGAACTGGTAAACTGAAACGTTACTTCGCAAAGATGACTGAGCAGCTTACATAGGAAGTAACATAGGTGAGACTAATCAGTACTCGGGTGAGGTTGATCCGGGATTTGCTGCCGCCATTGAGCGAGGAGTCACATGATCAGATGGGGAGCTCTGGGATTTGGAGTTTGCGGGCAATACCGCCCCTTAAGGAGCTTGATGGGCGTGTGACATGCCAAGTGCTGGATGACATGCTAATGTCTGGAATGAAAGGATCAAAAGGAATACAGTAACGCCAGAAATACATGCTGTGTCGGTGCTGCACTGTCCTGTCTGTTTCATTTATCATATTTATTGCACTGTTTTCTAGATTAATCTCTTGTTTGCACACTTGTGCATTTTTGTTCCATAATTTCCGTATACCATTAAAAAAGATCCGCAGTCTTAATGTTTGCCTCCTACCATCATCAGTCAGACGCTATAATGGTGATGCTATTAAATGACAAAGACCTTTGGTTAGCTTGATGCAGTGAACCTGATACAGCTGGCTAAAAATGGAAGGCATATGGTATTTTCCTCTTTAATCTCATTACGTGGTCGGTTTGACATTTGACGCTCTAGAGGTGCAATGAATCAACTCTGTCAGAGTTTGAGAGAATGCAGCCTCTCAGACTACGGGGGATGGTGGGGGCAGGGATGATTGTAGTACCTAATCATCACCGCGCCTCATACTTCTCTGCTGACAACATTCCAGAAATCACTCGCTTCTGACTGATGCACTGCAATTACTGTATTCATCAGTTTGTTTATCCAATTAGTAGTACAGAAGTTCTTTTCAAATGCAGCCTTTGATAGTGTGCACTAGAAAGGGGGGATCAGATTTCCTCAGGAGAAGCACTTCCATGCAATCAATCAATCTATTTCTGGAGTACTTGTGCCAAATGCACACTTAAAAAATACACTACCATGGTTATTTATTTATTTATTCAAATCTGGTACTTGTGTAGTGGTGGCTGAGCTGGGCAACATACTGAATGACATGATAAACAATGATACACACTATGTATGCAATATTTTGCACTAGCAGATGTTAAACTTTGGCCACAAATGACTTTTGTTCACTAACACTTCATATACTATATTGCAGGGCTGCACAACATGGACATTAAATATATAATCTACAATACAGCTGTTGTACATCATGTGATGCAAGTGCATTTGATGAGATGCTTTAGTCCATCTGATGGCCAGGATTTCATGACCAGCATTTTCTGATTGTTTTCTGACACATATGCTCATTAACATTAAATACATTTATGAATCATTCCACCTAGAGATAAAGAGACACATGTACTTGAGAATCCCTAAGAGTGACCGTTGAATATTACCAAAACCTTTATAACACTACCAAAACTTTGCCAAATGTTTCTGTAGTGGCAGATTTTGAGAATAGCTCATAAATGCTAGCTAGCATAGCTCAAAAAATCACTAGCCAACAGTCATGGACATAAAATCATATTTCACAGTGACAGTTCTTAATATTTAGACTTTGGGACTAACTGTGATCAAGCTACTGACTGTGTGGCCATGAAGGACAGGGATGCAGGCTCACATCCCACTTTATAATGAGGGGTGTGGCTAAAATAAGGCTCCGCCTACAGACTACTACTGTTTACGTTTAGGTAGGTTTTTGATACGGGGCTGGAGGTTACGGAACCAGCCTTTAAATTCCACAGCTGACATTAACAACTGAAGTGCCCTTAAGCAAGTCACCTAAGTCCCAACTGCTCCCTGGGTGCTGTGGATAGGGATGCCCACCGCTCCGGACAAGTGTGCTCACTGCTCCCTAGTGTGTGTGTGTTCACTAGGGTGTGTGTGTATGTGGGTGTTTCACTTTACGGATGGGTTAAATGCTGAAGACAAATTCCTCTGTGTGCAGCACAAAATGGCCCAAGTCTGACCTCCATCCTTAGATTTCACTTCTACTGAATTCAGCAAAAGGTGGAGGGAAAGTGCCACGAGTCGCTGAAACTTTAGCTAAGCGGGTGGATTATGTGATAAGCTAGGCTTGTAATACCTCCACCCATTTTGTGCACCATCCTCAAACATTGCGCAGGGGCCTCCCTGAAATCCATATGCATGAGGAAGATAAGCGCGTTTGGCGTTTTGCACATGGCCCAGAAAAACATCACGTCTAGACTCTTTACAGGTTCTTACACAACATGCGGGCAGAGCGCATCTGGTTCGGAGCTGAAACCTGGGCAAAAAGGCTTAATATGTCGAGGCCTCGGTGTTCAGATTAAATATTAACAAATACACAATTGAATATTTTACATGCAGCAAACATCCACAAGCCAGCTTTTGATGCACTTCAGGGAAACGTTTTTTTTCTGGGATTATTTAGTCATGCTCTTCCGAAGGACCTTGGACTCACGCTTTCTTTAATAAACAACAACTCGCCTGCTCCCTTCAAGGCCTGAGTAAGTTGTTTTCCGTGTTTTCAAATTAGAAGCCCAGACGGGAGAGCGAACAAGGCCACGTGCTGATTCTTACTGTGTTGTGAAAAGGTTAACCGGCTCGTGGATCTGACAGTGGCATTGAATGAGGGGGAGTGGGGGGGGGAGGCTTAGTCAAAACCAACACTGACAGATGGGTCCACTGAATGCCAGTAGGCAACAAACCCCTTTCACGTGTCACAACGCACAAGTACCACGGCTCTCTTTTTTCTTTCCCTGTCCCTGTTTGTGATATTACCTTCAGACCAAATACTCATCTGTTTCCAGACCCTCAGAGGACGTTGCCACACCTGCCTTGCCTCAAAGCTTCCCCCTACTAGTCATATGTACTCTAAAAAGTGTCATATGCGCATTGATATCTTGGGTTATGAGCCACAGCAGCACATCCCACAGATGCTATCACTATTATAAATACTTTATGGAGGCAGTATAGACTGTCAATGATTTATCCAAAGCAATAGAACCCCTGTTATAACGCTGATCTGCCAAGAGGCGCCCCTGAAAAAATTGTTGTCGGCTATGTTAGCCTATCAATCGATATCCTGGGGTCAATAAGTGGAGGACACATGCTCACCCTTGGAATGTGCTCCATGTTTTAAATCATGCTAGGATCTCAGGGGCTCCAGGGGGTTTCGTGCGTCAGCATCCACTCATGACTGATCCTTTATGGCCTTGTAGGATGATAAAGAACAAGCAATAGGCCTGTATTTCAATGCTGTTTTATGCTTTATGCTTTATACACTTCATGTACCCATAACAACAACAGAATGAGATTATTGTGCTGCCAGCAAAATATCATAGGCAGGAGACTTTGTATATTGGGAATATGGGTATTGTAAAATCAATGCAAGTGCTATGGTCTGTAAATAGTAGATATGGCACTTATGGTAAAGGCTAAGAACTGTAATAAAATATATATATATATCATTTTAGCTCTCAAAAAATAAAAAAATACAGTATAGCTTTAATAACAAAGTAAAATAGTAGAGGTGTAACAGTACAGCATATCGTTGTGAATTATCATAATATGCATAATGTACCATATTAGCTTGTTGCTAGCTCATTACTTTGGGGCTCATCAAGTCAAGTCAAGTTATGTCAAGTCAAGGTTTATTCATCTAGTGACTTTTGCAATAGATGTTGTCACAAAGTAGCTTCACAGAAAATCCAGGTCCAAGCCCCCAGTGAGCAAGCCAAGGGCAAGGGACAACCCCCTCAGAGCAAGAGGAAGAAACCTTGAGAGGAACCAGGACTTAAAGGGGGAACCCATCCGTCTCTGGTCGACACTGGAAAGCAAAACATTGTGGCTTGTGACTGTGACTGTCCACTCATCCAAAAACTGCTGCACCGGAACGGTGGAATATGAAAAAGTAGCTGGCATAAAGGAAGCCAACTATAACCACTGCTGCATCGGATTCAGTCCCCCCCTCAAATTCAGGTACCCCCTGTACTAACCAAATTGGAGTCAATAGGCTACACTGAAAAACAAAACTCCAGGAACTTATCCAGCAAGATGGGAGTCAGTCACCAGGAACAAGGAATGGCCTGCAACAAAGAGTCATGTGGAGGACTACATAGTGGCCAAGTATTAAAATGAAAAGTTTCATCTTAGTTTTGCATCTGTTTGCATCTGTCACACAAAAACAATGATTAGCAGCTATGTTGAGTAACTGAGCCTGTGAGGTGCTTTGGTGATAGTCAGGGTTATGGCTTACGATGCTAATAATGCTGCCATGTGTTTGGATTTTTCCTACATGGCCTCAGGCCACATCCAATCAATTTGTGAATTTCAAGCACCGTGTTACCGGTCCAGGACACTGTTATTACTGGCATCACAGCCAAAAGACATTCATAAGGGGAACCTCAAAGGAAAACTCCAGAGCAGCTGACGAAATTGTTCCCAATAGTGATCGTATTACTGTAGGGTGGCGGAAGATGCGCCTCCAAAGATTTGAAATTTTAAAGAGAGAAACCATGGAAACTGCATGGAGCTCTACCATTTGTAGGCCGGTTCCCCAGGCAACATTCTAAGTGGGGACTTTGGCATGGCTGTGTGTCCTTGAAAGAGTCACAAGGTTCCAGTTTTCAGCATGGAAGCACACAACAAAACAAACTGATGGAGCTTAGAATGGACACAGCGATGATGCTTTTAAACAGGCCTCTCTAATTACCACTTCACAACCCCTCAAGAACTGTTTACCAACAAACGGAAAACAGGTGGAGGCACAAATGACTGTATTCATTCTTTCATTTCACTGCTAGGTCCATAAACAACATTCCTTTTCGGGAATAGTGCAGCATAAACAGGTCAGCAAGTATATGGACATCCGATAATTACAACCATCTGAGCTTGTTGGACATTCCATTCCAAACACATGGACATTAATATAGAGCTGTCCACTCTTCACAGCTGTAACAGTCTCCACTCTTCTGGGAAGCCATTATACCAAGATTCTGGAGTTTTTCTGGGAATTGGTGTCTACTGAACTGGTGCGCTGATGTAGGTCTTACTTGCAATCAACCCCTCCTAATGAGTTCAGCTGTTTCAGCCACACCAATTGCTAACAGGTGTATAAAATTGAGCCATGTAATCTCCATAGACAAACATTTGTGACGGGTCTGCCTTGTTAGATTTGCCCTGGTTAACTATCACTGCTGTTATTGCGAAATGGAAGTGTCTAGCAGGAACAACAGGTCACCAAGTAGACCATGCAAAACACACTTAGCGGGGTCACCAAAGGCTAAAGCAGGTAACATGTAAAAGCAACTGTCCTCTATTGTATCACTGCATCTGGAAACAATGTTAGCACAGGAACTGTTTATCCAAAATGGATATCCATGGTCACGCAGCTTCACACAAGCAGCTATAAAACACCTGTCCACTGGACCCTGGAGCAGCGGAAACGTACTCTCAAAAGATGAATCATGGTTACCTATCTAACGGTCTGATGGATAACGGCACCAGTAAAAGTTTGGTGGAGGAGGGATAATAGTCTGGGGCTGTTATTCAAAGTTTCTTCCTATTTGTTCTATGTGGCCACATCTGCGTGCCCCTGTGCACAAAGTGAGATCATGGTTTGATGGATGAACTCCAGTGGTCAGCATAGAGCCTTGTCTTTGGAAAATGAATTGCAAGCCATGTGTGCTCATCCAACATCAGTTCCTGACCTTAAATGGACAGCAATTTCCACGGACGCACCAGAATCAGATGCAAACCCTTCCCAGAGTGTTCTAGTGGGCCAATTCCATATTAATGGCCATGGTTTTGGAATTAGATGTCCATCAGCTCATATAGATATGATGGTCCGGTGTCCATATATTAATGTGATGGCATTATGTATTACAATGTGGCCAGTCAAAACATTCACAATCAGTCTGGATGCATACTCAAGGTACTCACACCACACAGTAAATTATACACTGCTATTAGTTAGTGGGGTAATTTGCATACTAGATGTTTTGTGATATGCTTACTGCTAATACAAATATAGCTATAATGATTAGCAACCAATGTACCGTGCAGCTATATTTAACGCCCAACATGACGCTTTCAAAGAAACACGCAGCTGCTGCACATGAGCCATGCAAACGCTCAGTCCGGCAGCAACCATGCATCACAGCCTTAGCAGCGCCTCTGGTGAGAGGGCTCTCAGCATTAGGATATCAGTGTGCTCATTCCTCCTGAATCATGCATACATGTATGTGCTTGCTTTGCTCACTTGCTCGCTCTCGCACTCTCTCGCTCTCTCTCACTCTCTTGCTCTCTGTCTCATGCTCCTGTGGGCCAGTGGTGTAATGACCAAAATTAGGTCCACGCAGTGCAGTGAGTGCGGCTCCATCTTCCATTCCACAGGGTCCATCATTCATCATCTCTCATCTCTGGAGAGTCATCCAGCAAACTAAACAGAGCAAACCAACATCTGTCTGCAAAATTTCTTTTATCATCACTCTTCACTGGCAGCCTTCCACTACAGGGAGTATGCTACAGTCTGTTATCAGTGTGGGCCATTTTGCAAGAACCGTTATTGGGAGACGCGTCACAGCAATATTACCACCTCGGATTGTCATTATTCTCAGGTGGGAACTATATTTTCTCCTCAGCTGTAATTCCAGTAATTTCAACGTCCCCACGCAAGATTCCATCCTGCTGAGTGAGTGCCTGGTGTAGGAGCGTACAGCGTTAATGCCTCCACTGCTCGCAAGTTTCTGGCTCTTTCTTACATCTGAGGTTCCAGAATGCCTGAATCGCACTGGCAAAACAGTAATGTAAAATTCAAGAATGCTGAGTAGACGAGTGATGCCATACAGTAACTGAGTCATGTCATGATATTAAATAAGCACTGCAATGCTACTGTGGCCACTTTAAAAGACCATCACTGTATTTTAGTCATACAACTTTCAGCAACCTTCAATAGCCATTGCATACGCACAGTAGTGCTGCTTGTGCAAGCTTTTCCCTCCTCCTAGCTGATTCAGACACCAAATAATCATAATTATAATAAAGGGGAGTGTCCTGCTGGACGACATAGACGCCTAATATCACCAACATACACGTGTTTGCATTCAGGAATTGCACATAAAAGGCCTGGAGCTATAGTAAATGTACCTAAGACCAGGAGAAGATCAGAACACCAGCTCAGCAGATTGATAACAACTTAACACTCCAATCCTGTTATGGTTAGTTAGTCTGTAAGTTGTAATACCCGCAGACTTATACACCGTAAACACAGTATGCTATATGAATGGCTGTTACAAACAGACTGTGCCGGTCACAGCTGTGTAGTAATAACATCTTAGCTTGTCTATAAGTTAACACAGCCTTGAACAGTAATCAGACAGGAGCTTTATTGTTACAGTGGATTAACAAATGGTATTTATGAAGTACAGGGACACATATATGTAATGAAGATCATGAATATATTGTGATCTATATTAAATATATATACTGTATGTCATTAATGGCTTTATTGTGGGTTTCTGCAGATTTCTGTATCTACCATAGAGAGAAACTGTATGGCTAGAAATGAGCTTTTCTGCTATTCCAGCAGGAATCATATTGAAATGGAAGGCATATCAGACCACTGCAAATCTACCAAGACCCGGCCGTCCCTCTAAACTTTCAGCTCAAACAAGGAGAAGACTGTTTAGAGATGCAGCCAAGAGGCCCATGATCCCTCTGGATGAACGGCAGAGATCTACAGCTGAGGTGGGAGAATGTCCATAAGACAACAATCAGTCGTACACTGCACAAATCTGGCCTTTATGCAAGAAAAAAGCCATTTCTCAAATATATCCATAAAAAGTCCCGTTTAAAGTTTGCCACAAGCCACCTGGGAGACACACCAAACATGTGGAAGAAGGTGCTCTGGTCAGATGAAACCAAAATCAAACTTTTTGGCCACAATGCAAAATGTTCAAAACGCAACACAGCTCATCACCCTGACCACACCATCCCCACTGTCAAACATGGTGGTGGCAGCATCATGGTTTGGGCCTGCTTTTCTTCAGCAGGGACAGGGAAGATGGTTAAAATTGATGGGAAGATGGATGGAGCCAAATACAGGACCATTCTGGAAGAAAACCTGTTGGAGTCTGCAAAAGACCTGAGACTGGGACGGAGATTTATCTTCCAACAAGACAATGATCCAAAACATAAAGCAAAATCTACAATGGAATGGTTCACAAATAAACGTATCCAGGTGTTAGAATGGCCAAGTCAAAGTCCAGACCTGAATCCAATCGAGAATCTGTGGAAAGAGCTGAAAACTGCTGTTCACAAACGCTCTCCATCCAACCTCACTGAGCTCGAGCTGTTTTGCAAGGAAGAATGGGCAAAAATTTCAGTCTCTCGATGTGCAAAACTGATAGAGACATACCCCAAGCGACTTGCAGCTGTAATCGCAGCAAAAGGTGGCGCTACAAAGTATTAACGCAAGGGGGCCGAATAATATTGCACGCCCCACTTTTCAGTTTTTTATTTCTAAAAAAAGTTTAAAATATCCAATAAATTTCGTTCCACTTCACGATTGTGTCCCACTTGTTGTTGATTCTTCACAAAAAATTACAATTTCATATCTTTATGTTTGAAGCCTGAAATGTGGCAAAAGGTTGAAAAGTTCAAGGGGGCTGAATACTTTTGCAAGGCACTGTAACATATATGCCAATGTAGCTATTTTTATAAGATATGTGCTTCAGCCACATATCAAGATACACAAACAGATATGTGCATGTATAAAACATACAGAAGGAAGGCATATATCGCTCATATATGACATTATTTTTATATCGCCTATGGTTTTCACAGATTCTGTTTTTGTTACCTCACACATCAAACTAAAGCAAAAATGAGTTTGTTAGCTGTAATTGTAAATGCACATAGTACTAATGAAAGCTAAGCAGGAAAATATTGCTCCCTGGCACATTTAAATACAGAACTTTAAAATTCAAAAGCAAACAAATACTGTAGCAACAATTTGAAGTGTACTGGGAGTATCCAACCATGTGTATAGCCATGGGTATGAACCATGTATAACCCGATAACATGTACATTTATTTTATGCCCTTTATGATATATTTATATATAACTGGCCAGATACCAGATTTCCAAGTAAGCAGACATAACAACTGTCCTTAAATAAACGAGGGGGTGCATGTGTGGCACAGCTTTGCATATCATGCCCTTAAGGCCCCTTCTGAAACACAGAGCAAGTGAAGTGACAGAACAGGTCACATAGCCGGTCCCCCTCGCCAACCCCCCTCAAGGGTCAGTCGTTCCGGCAGCCCACACAGTCCAAACGAAGTTTCTGACATATGGAGCAAGTGGCAAATGCCACAATAAAAAATGTCGCATATTACTGAGAATTTTCCCAGCTCACAGAAAAGGTTGCAGTGATCTCCAGCAGTGGTTTCAGGGGTTCCAGTCCTAACTGAAACCAGGCCAATACGATAAATCTACACAACTACTTTTTAAATTGAGCTATTTTTCATTGCAGCAGTTTCCTTAAGAGGAACAGTAGGCTACCATGCTCAAACTCCTACTCACACACTCTTCTACCCTGCAGGAGAAGCTACACAGCTAACCTTGTAAGTGTGCTACTTTTTTTCCCCTTGTATATTCAGTCCATCTTTTAATGTTGATATTGGTCTGACAGTGACATTGTCACATCCTTGTCTGTCTGTCTGTCTGGTCATGTCCATATGTCAATCTACGTCCCCCTCTGGTTACTTTGTCATTGCACAGCTTTTCCTGCTCCACCCTGGCTCCACCCTCTCCCACACCTGATACTAATCTGGACTTCTATTAAGACTCCTTTGTTTGCCCTGCTCGTTGTGAAGTCTCTGTTTTCCCTCATGAGTTCTAAGCTGCGTCTCCCTTCTGGCTTTGTTTCCTGTGTTTTGTAGTGTTTGTGTATTGTCTTGAGTTTTCACCCTTGTTTTGTTCCTGGCTGTCGTTTTCTCTCTCTCTGTAGACATGTCTTTGTTGATACCAACTTGTGTTTTAACCCATCTCCCGGACAAACTTAAATAAAACCAACCTGCCTCAACCTCCCTGTTACAGACATCTGATACTGACTCAGTAGCTTCTTTACAGGGCACTCATTTCTGGTGCTTTATATTTTTCAAAAAGAGTCATAATTCATTTTTACAGAACTATTTTACAACCTGTTTGTCAACCCAAATCTGTGTCTCTCAGACTGATACACTGTATCTAAACTATGTCTGCGCTAAAAAAAAAGTGTCATTCAAAACAATGAACCGATTCATTTAATTTCAGTGGGGATGCGTGGGCTAGCCTACTGTAGCACTAATGAAACTGATATGGAACAACTGCCCATCCTGTGTGGTCTGCTGCTGCTGCTTTATCTGACTTGACTGTGTGCCCACTGCTTGCCTGCATTTACGACCAGTTCATGCACTATGGAGCTTCTTGCTGTCCTATGCTATGTGAAAGCTTCATCTGCATGTCGCTGGCCCATCCGATGATTTTTAGATTTCTCAGAATTACATGGTGTTACTCTGGCCCTGATGAATACCAGCATGATTGATTTAGCTGGATGGATGATTTGATTGGATGGCTAATCCAAGTTACTCAAGTGTGACTCTACTGAACTGACTTTTTTTTTCCTGCTTCACAAACTAATCAAACATTTCTTCCTGAGATAAACTACTTACAGTGGTTGATTTCAGTGTTAACAGGTACTGAGCTATTGGGTTATTGGGGTTACTGTGTTCTGTATTGCAAATATTGGTAAAATCTTAACCTTTTTATAATGCTGTTGTGTTTGCCATAAATTGTTGGCCAAAGAAGAATAGATGTGACCCTTGGCCCACTCACTGGGTGCTTGGACCCGGATTCTTTGTAAAGCTGCTTTGTGACAACATCTATTGTACAAGGCACTACACAAATAACCCTTGATTTGACTTGAAACACATGATATTCAGAAAAGTGTAGAATTTATCATCAACTATATGCTTACATTCCCTTACACAAAGTTCACAGAGGAACACGCCTGTCTAAGACTTCTGTAAAAGGCCACAGAAGAGTTATGTAAATCCGAGTTGTGGAAACTACAGAAAGCATCTCGAGGTGTGCTGGGGCATATTTGCATTCTGCATGGATCTGAAGAGCAGCAGTGATGCTGGAAGCAGAAAACAGAGGGCATGAAGAGGAAGAAGAAGATTACTCCAGGCAGCCTCTGTCTATCCGTGGCTTGTCACGGGAAGTCGTGCAACACCTAGGCGCCACGACGGCCCTCGATGGTGCTCCTGACTAGATGGGCACCGAGGGATGACGATGCGACTCAGATCCGAGCGCAGCTCATCTCTGCTCAAACACTCTCGCCACAGCATGCCTTCCCTTTGATCAGCCAATGGAAGCAGCCCACCCTCCTCCCCAAAAGCCCGTCTGCACGAGAGAGCCTTTGAAATCCAACAGCGACAACAACGGCAGACGAGCGACGTGACAGGGCGACGCGGCGCTCCGCCGTAAAAGTTTGCAGGGAGGAAGAAAAAAAGCACTTATGACACTTTGCTGCATGAAGGGAATAAGACACGGGGAACAAAAAGGCAAGTCTACTTTAAAGCTCTTCTCAACCTCGCACAAATCTCAGCGGATAAGGCCCATAAGACGGAGGAGAGAAAAGATACCCAGTTTTACCAGCGAGCGATGTGCTGAGCATAAGATGCCATTCTTTACGAGCAGCAGACACCTCCGAGACGGTGTTCGTCTTATAATTCACTATTCCACTGGTGACAGTAGGGTGCAGCACACCGACGGCGTGATGATAGGCAATTTCACCACCTGCTCCATGATCTACTGCCAAGCATGCTGCAGTGAGGAAAATGGTAAAAAAATTGCCTCAAGAACAAAGAACGCAATTACATAGCCTTTTGAATGTGGAGAGTCTCTTGTGATGATTTGTAGTAGCTGTCCTTGTCATACGAGTCTGATCTGGCCAATCATTGTAAACACAACTCTTTTAATTATTTAATAATAGGTATATGACTAATGCACTAATGTTTTCCTAACCATATAAGAAACTACTGTGCCATATAAGCTCCCTGGACAAAACACGTGTCTCCTTGTGCGTTTACAGTGGTAGTAACTTGAGGCTCCTGTAGATGCATTACACAAAGACAATAAGGCTATAAATACCTCTGGGGTGTGAGTGACGGGATCCATAGATTGAGAAGAGGTGGTGCAGTGCAGTGAATGAAAGCAGATGATTGGCTAGAAGGAATGATTATATTTGGGAGGCTAAAAGGCCATAGTGTGAGGGACATGTGAGGAAACTCTCCCCAGAATTCTCCTCCACCAAATCCGGCCCAACTGTGCAATTCTTTAACACAAAATTGCCAAATTAAATTGCAGCTCTTGATCTGACACAGACTGCTATATCAGAGTCAATGTCACTTACACACATGCGAGAGTGCAAGAAAGGAGCTAAAGAGAAGCGTGAATATGAAATATCCTGGCTTGATGGGTGTCGAGGGATGACGATGCCAGTCAGATCCAGGGTAAATGTCTGAGGGGGTGTGTAAATATTACAGTGATTGTGATAAGGCCCAAAGGTCGGTGTGTCACAACCCAAAATGACCTGCGAGTCTACATGTACCTTCTGAGTTTTGATATATCCCAGTGATATATCTGGGAAAGCGAGTGTCTGATGAATCAGGTGTCTGTTATGCATTATAAGTACATTCATAAAGATCTATAAGCCTTTTATTACGTTTTATAATGCTTTACATAAGCTTTTGTAACTTTACATAAATGTTCATAATCACACACAAGTGGGTATAACATCGCATTATAAGACTTTGACACAGAGATAGAAAATATTATGGTGTATATATATATATATATATATATATATATATATATATATATATATATATATATATATATATATAGAGAGAGAGAGAGAGAGAGAGAGAGAGAGAGAGAGAGAGATTTTGTTATAGATGCTGCTCCTGACATTGTTGAGTCCTGTATCATAAATCTTAATACATCTATTCACATAATGCATGAGTTCACAGAGCTAAGCTACATCACAAAGACTGCGAGGAAGGCTTATTAGTACTCATTAGATGTTATGTGCACCTACTAAATTATTTTCATTGTGAAGATACAGAGAAACTTTAGGAAGTGGAAACTTATAAAGCATCATACACATGGACACAACATTAGCTATTATGCTGTATTATACCGGCTTCACCAATAGTGTTAATATCAGGAAAAATATATGCATTATTATGCATTATGTCACTTTGTGCTACAAAGCCTTGTACTGTTGTGTTATAACAGTTTATGTGTCTGATTATGGACGTTTATGCATAGTTACAAAAGCTTATGTGTAGCATTATAAAGCATTATACAGATTTGCTGACAGATTTACTGGGGAATTAAAGGCTGAATGTAAATTATCTACATTTATGACTGGCTAATGTGAATATTGCTGATGCCACATTTTGGGCTTCTAATAAGTTGCTGTTTAAATACCATTATTTCTCATGTTCTCAGTGTTTCTTTCCTATCCAGCTAACTTTAAGCTGGATCTAACCCCTGGTGGACATGGTGACGGTGTGGATTTTATCCCATTATACATACAGTATACATACATCATGCTTTACTCAGTGGTAGTGCTTCCAGAAAGAAGAGCCTGGGTTTGATTCCCTGGATGGGTAGCCAGAGCCATTTCTGTGTGGAATTGCATGTTGTCCCTCTGTGGGTTTCAAGCCAGTTGGATATACTAAACTCGCCCTAGATGTGATTGTGTCTGTCTCCCCTGTGATGGACTGGTGGCCAAGGTATTTCTGCTCTGGGATAGGCTCTTTTTTGACGGCTCGTCACAAATGATTTTATGCAAGGCCAGAGAGCCTAAAAAAGTTAAATTAAAATAGGGGCTTTGACCGAAATAACTACAGCATGACTCACAATAGAACAACCTATTTTTAACCTTGCAAAAGAGCATAACAAGGATTCTTATATCACACCATATTGCACTGTATGATCCCTAACCGACTTATAACGTAAAGCAAATAATGCAACAAAACAAGGAAGAAAAGCCCATGCCATGGAAAATAGCAATTAGCTCTGCCGCTCTACTAGGTTTGAGTTTGATCAGCTAATTTACTTTATTTACTGTACTGTATTTACTGACATAACGGCACAGTCAGCATTGTAGTAATTAATAAACTTAGCAGACAGCCTCTTTTCAATCAACCAATCCTGTCCCACACCCCACAGGTATCTGTAGCCCCATCACCTTCATGCAACCAAAACTTTGGATAGTTTAGACAAAAAACTAACCAGCCAACATCATTTATCTTGCAGTTTCCCATTAAAAATTTCACATGCTATCTGAACTGAATGGCTGATAGAAACGGTAGCTAGGCAGTGACTGGAGGGCCAAGAAAACAAGGCAGGGCTTGAGAGTCTGTCAGAGAAAGAGACAGTTACAAATGTGAAATCATAAATGATGTATTTGCTCAAATTTGATCAACATCATTTTAGGGCTGTTCTTGCGTTAAATTACTAGTCGTTAGAGGCAAAGGAGCATACATAATGGTACAGTAATAACCCAGAAGGTGTTAAGGGGCCCCCCGGCAGCTGCAGGACCCTAAGCATCTGCTAATGCCGCTTATTAGGCAGATCTGGCACTGGTGTCGGGCATCAGGAAGCATATCTGGAACTCTTTCATGTAATATGTTTCTGTGAGGGAGTTTTTAGAGTTATAAATAACACACGCGGTACATGTTTAATAAGACACATGACATGTCTTATGATAGCAATTAAAATTCTAGCATATAAATCTCACAACAACACCTGCGTGACATTTTTGCAGAAACAGTATGGCTTGTAGACAGTTCAG
Organism: Prochilodus magdalenae; assembly: GCA_024036415.1. Taxonomy (NCBI): domain Eukaryota; kingdom Metazoa; phylum Chordata; class Actinopteri; order Characiformes; family Prochilodontidae; genus Prochilodus; species Prochilodus magdalenae. Next base: position 106,978 of record JAMWET010006363.1, on the reverse strand, counting down.
CCAATCGCTTACTCTTCCCGCCACATTATCACATTACAAATATGCACAGGAACATAAAGAGAAAGCTATTTTTAGATTCATCACTTTGTAAAAAAATGTGTTATGGCAATGCTAGAAAGCTAGGTGGCTAATATTACCATGTGTGTCTCATTTCATAAATAATCATAAATTACCTTAACTGGTAAACTTGTGATACTCCAGACACTTTGCACATAAATGATTGAGTGGTAATAAAGAGACGCTAATATACAGTATTAGCAATTTTGACAATGCATTTAAAACAATCCACTTCTATATAAACTTGCTGCTGAGCTTACATCTACATATGGATTATTCACCAGCAGAGTGCAAAAACTTCTGATCCACATGATATAATTATGATGCCATGATCATTAACAATAAGGATTTATAATCTTAATCTAGGTACAGGACACTGACAACTCTCTAATGTGTGCATGAAAGAAGCATGTCCTGAACACATGATAGGTTAGCCTTGCATTCACTCAACCATAAATTAACCTAACCACTGAACATGTGATACTCTATCCACTTTGCACAGAAATGAACAAGTGGCAATAAAGAATCATATTCTCATATATTAGAAATTTTGACAATGCATTTAAAACAAGTCACTTCTACATAAACATGTTAACTGGCTGCTAAGCTTACATCTACAGCAGAGTGCTAAGACCTCTGATCCACATGATGAACAGGGTCAGGTTTCGGGATCTAGGTATAGGACACTGATAACTTTCCAGTGTGTGCATGAATGAAGCATGTCCTGAACACATGACTAGATGAGGCAATCGGCTAGCTGTGCAGTCTTTGCAAAGCAAAATACACTAAAGTTTGAGCTACTCTATACAGCATTTGTCCGGCTATAAACTTTGGGTAGAACCATCTTTCTTCTTGTTTGCTGTTCTCATGCCTTTAGCATGCTAACTAGCCAGCTAGCAGTGGGAAGTGATAAAGATGCATCAGTGGTGGCATAAGAGATGCAGTGTTTTGAAATTTCAAGAGCTTTAAATCATTTTCCACTGCTGATCTTGAAACCTGGATTCATTCGATCCTTCACCCCTCTACAGGCTCATCTAACACCCTTCACTTGAGCTAATAAAGTCGAAAAGCCTTAAGATGGCACCTGGGATTTCCACAAGTGTTGTGATGGAGAACTGATTCCACAACAGTCAATTCTTTGACTTTAACGTGTGTCAAAATGCATGGAGTTGACTCCCCGACACTCGGGGAGTGGATTTTTTGTATTATTATTATTGTAACTGTCTTGAGGGACATTTTGACGCAGGAGTGTGTAATGCAGGAAGGAGCCTGAGTTTGAATAGTGTGAGTTAATTATAGGTCTTTTATATGCCAAAGCTGTTCACCAGCCGCCGTAAGCATTGCACCAATTGCACCCTAACTCTGTTACGCAAAACCAAACTCTCCATTTTCTTCAGGATTCGGCGGAATAGGCTGATGTAATCTACGAATTGTAATCATGTCACTATATTATGTAGCTATGGGGAAAATAGGCATCCCTGCCAAGGGAGTGAGGGCCAGTGGAAAAGGGCTGGAAGCTTTATTGTGCTAGTATGTAAAATATGCACACATGCCAAATCTTACTTGTCAGGTATACCTGAAATATGGCACATACATTAAAATCGCCCCTTCAATGATTTTTGATCACACATTTACACAAATTTGATAGCAGCTTGCAAAATTTGCAACGGCTTGCATTTATTTTATTACACTGGATGTCATGTAATGGAGAAATAATGTGTTGAGTGGGCAAAAGAGTGCTGAATATTCTGGTTCCAAAAAGTAAATGTCCAATTTGTAATTGCTATAAGGAATATTAGGGGAATTTTTTAGCTATACAATTTTAACTGCCTAACTTACCAAGTGCTACAAGATAGTGATACAATCTCACTGAAGCTTTTCTACTTTGTTTTTACAACAGGAAGACAAATGCTATATGTCCATAAAGCTATAATATTGACTTCCGTGCTACCTTTCAGGAGCCTACAGGTGTGCTATACACGTTGCCCTTTCAATGGGGCTTAAAGGGATTGCTTATTATTGGGTCAGGATTTGTGTGTATGCAAGGTGTGATGGCCAACCCATAGGCATAGATGTTTTGGTCAGAAGAGGTGCTCAGTGTTAGGCCTTTGGTGACCTCCCACTAATATATAATCAACAATGCTGTGAAAACGTAGAAACCTTTGTCATTAAAATTCTGCATTTTGTATTTACTCAGGTCTGATATTTAAAAAATCTTTAAGGGTGCAAATACCTTTTCACAGCACTGTATACAGCAATTCAGCACAGAAAGCATGTGTTTCTAGAAGTTGGCTGAAAAATGTTTGAAATGAAAGGCGGGTGATTGACTGTCTAGGGTGTTTTCTTTCTTTTGCCCAATTAGGCACTGGGATATTCTTCAGATGAACGCATGAATGAACTGGGTAGTTCATCCCAACTTTAAAAAACTTTAGTACACAGTTTTGTACTTTTGCCTTTTTGTCTGTTTATAAAGTTGTGGTTGACCTCATAGCATGTTGGTTTGGTTGAATGCCCAAAACCCTTCATATACGGTTGTTCTAAACATCTGAAAAACATGAATGGGATTTTTACCTCTTGAACAATAGCTGCAGAACAAATGGGTGGTCTGGAGAGTTGTTTGAATTTGCACTGATGTGCTATCATAAATTCCTGGAGAGATTAACATGAAGGAACAGACTCCAAATTTAACACAAGGAACAAAATTAGCCTGGGTTGCATGCACAATGGCATAACATGGTTATAGGCCCCAAACATACTTAAAATATATAGGATAGAAATAATGAAAGGGAAAAAAAACTAGTTCACTGCGCAACAAAAATATTACGAATACTACAAACAGAAAACTTTAATTTATGAATAATATACATCAATACACACCAAATGAAGAACCTTTATTTTGCTTAAAACCTTGGAGACCGGCTTGCTGAATAAAACATTTAATTGGAATAGCGCATTTCTAGGTCGCTTCGCCAGAGACTAAGATCAAACAGCATCTCCCGAGTCATGGAAACGCTGCGCAGTACCTTCTCCTCTACACTCGCTGGCACCATTCCAAAAATCAACATCAGAATTCCTTTCGCGATGACATTTCTCTTTATCTTTTAACGTGAATATGTTCAATATCAATGCACTGATGGGACACAGTGTGATGACAGATTGCAGATCCAGATTTCTCAGTATCCCGGCCATCCCTCGCACTCGGGGGTAGGCCACACAGATGTGACACTTTGTGAAATGTGGCTCCGTTCAGACAGAAATTGGCCAGAACAATCATGTGACGTGGCTCTCGCGCTCTGCTTGACCGAGCCTCGTGCAAAGTCTCAAATGCGCAGCAAACACTGAAAACACATGCAGCTTCCAAAACACATGCATAAAGACACAACGGAAGTGTTTCCGAGGGACACTGAAAGTGGACGGACCCATTCGAGAGCGGGCGGCGTGGACCTGGACCTGGTGTTAATATTTCTCTACGTCCATGTTAATCTTGCAGCGCGTTCGGCTAACGTTGTGCAAGTCGTGTCATTTTGATGCTTGTGTTTTGAGACTTTGCAGCGCGTTTTTTAACTAGCAGTGCATTGGGCTTTCTCGGCCACCGTAGTAATCCCTGGCTTTAAAGCGTTAATTGTTCTTCGGGTTATGAAACATTTTTTACCAATGTTTTCAGAATTTCAGCAAAAGTAAATGACTGAAATGTAAACAAAGTTATTGACAGTGGTTTGGTATAATGCGCTAGAGAACTAGTGGTGGGGATAGGAACCAGACATCTGAAGGGTTTAATGCCTCTAAAAGTTCCCTCAAAGATATTACATGAAATTGAAAACAATTCACTGTTTTATAATAGTTATAATAAAAGATTTCGGATTTTTATACATATATATATATATATATATATATATATATATATATATATATATATATATATATATATATATATATATGTAAACCTTTTTTTTTCAGATTTTTTTCTCCGATATTTTATCATTAGGAACAGAGCAGATATAATTCTGTAAACACAAGCACTGCAAAACAAATATATCTTGGCAGGTAAAATTCTCATATCTATTTGATATATCTTAAAATAAATTCATTTATTTTCAGATTGTTGTAAACTCATTTTAAGATTTCATTTATTTATTTATTATTTTTAGATGTTTTTTTAGTAATTTAAGTCAGCCAAATATCCTCACTCTGTTGGCAAAAACTTTAAAATTATCTGCCAATATAAAAAAATAACATAGAGAAAATATGTATTATCTATTTAAGTCAAATCAGTCTCAAATAAGAATTTTTAGGAGATTTCAACTAGATATAAAAAAATTTACTTGCCAAGATATCATTTTGCACAGTGTGCAGGTTTACTAATGGTTTTGGATTGTAAATCAAATGGCCATATTTGCCTCCTACACATTGTGACCAGTGGGAGTCCACTCTGAATGACTTTGATTTACAACTGAATAACTGACACAATATGCACAGTGTAGAAAACCTTGCTGAATTCCTCTTTTGCGATGGCAAACACATGAATTAAATTAAAGTAAAAAACAATGAATTAAACTAATTATGCTTCACAGATTTTGTTGACAGTGAAGGTTAAGAGGTGGCTAGTGTATCTGCTAGTTAGCTGACTGGTTGCTATAGTGCCCAGTCAGTAGCTAAATGTATTCCCTTAGAAGGCTAAAAAGATCACCATACAGTATTCTGTGCAAGCTGTACAAAACTCTCTGAAGTGACATACTACCATACAGACATTTTCCCATTCATTCCTCACACGCAGCCCCTGTACTAAACCTCAAACACCCGTGTTAAGGAGATATCCACACCATATTGCACAAAAGTCCCCAACCACTAACTAACTGGTGGTCTCATACACAATACATTATTTTCTAGTATCTAGGGTTTAGCATAGTTGTAAAGACAATATCTACTTAACAGATCTTTTAACCTTTAAGTACAGCAATTAGGAAGTGTTGAGAAATGACATTTCCATCTCTGTAGCTGCTACAGACGTTTTACATACCCTTAAGGGTCTTGCATACATTTATATGCCCTGGTACATAAACGGAAACCCATGTTTTAAAGAGATGTGCACACAATATTGTGCCCACGCAAGACAGCCCAAGTTTTACCATCAGATGAACCATTTTTAAAGCTTTTTATATCTGAGAGCTGAGATAGATAGATAGATAGATAGATAGATAGATAGATAGATACTTTATTGATCACAAAGGGAAATTCGAGGATCCACTTTGTTCCACACAAGAAAAGTCTGTCTATCCTCCCACTGTTAGATGCTGGCAAAGGATATGTAGCTGTAAAGAAGCGAATAGGGGGAAAAGAAATAAATAAAAAAGATTCCAAATCAAATTAAGAAGCTGCATGAATCAGCACCCTTGACTGTGTTTCTAATTGCGTTACAAGAAGCAGAGAATGCCACCAACATACAAGACAGGACATGGAAAAAATATCCCTGTGGGTTTCTTTAGAAAATAGAACGCAAGTCTCCTGAAAGGAACAGAAGCTCTTCATAAAGGCAAAGGGATGAACACGCTAAATGCTGAAACAAACGATATGTGCATTTGCCTTTCAATACAAAAGATAGCAGCTGATATGTGCTCAATGGGGGAATCTCAGGGGATGTCTAGATCTTCAGAGAAGAGTGTAAATTAAGAAGCATTTTAAGAACATAAAATTAAGATGAGAAAATAAAACTTTGGAAGCAGGAATAAAAAGCTCTGCAGATTTCTTTGTAAAACTAAAAGCTAGAACGAGCGTAGTGTAGCTCAGTGGATAGCACTGCTACCTGCCAGGGAGTCACCGCCACATGTGGGAGACTGGAGTTCACATCCCAATCCAGGTGACTATGCTGAGCAGCACCAATAAGAGGCTCTAGGCAAGACTCCTAACCTAACTGTATTGGCCTACCTGGAATATGATTGACCTTGTAAGTTGCTCTGGATAAGAGTGTAAGCTACATGCCTGTAAATATACATGTCTGTGAGTCTGAAACAGTCCATTTACTGAATTCCTCTGTGTATATATATATACATATATATATATATATATATATATATATATATATATATATATATATATATATATATATATATTATACTAACTACTGTACCATTCTGACCTGACCAGAAAGAAAATAACTAAAGTGTGGCCTCTTACTTTTTGCACTTATGCATAAAGATGATCTACTATTTAGCATAAATAGCCTGAAAAAAAGACAAAATCCACTTAACAGATCTTTTAACCTTTCAGTACAGCAATAAAGAATTTACATATGTTGAGAAATGACTACATTTCCATTGCTGTAGCCGCTACATGAACTTTTCTCATGCATGTAGACGCTTTGCATACATTTATATGCAAGGCTATATTATGTGTTAATGTGTTCTGTATCCATTAACACGTTTTCTTCCATGTTCCTTTGAACCCTGTGAGTGTTGGACTGGCTACAGGAAATTCAAAGCATAGTGCTTTGAATTAAAAGGTCATTCTGAATGAGTGCATGTTGTGTATTCGTTTAAACGTATCATCAACTTTATTCTAGCTAAATTGAGCTGAAGAAATTGAACAAATTCCTGCACGCAGAGGTTGCTTCCTTAACAGCCACTCCAGAATGAGAAAATTACAACATATCCCGGTCGTTCATTAACTCCCGAATAAAACCCCATATTCATGCTGGTAAACACGCTCAGCGGTGCACACTTCCTGAAATTGTGAAATTAATATTCACGGATGGGCTTTTTCATAGTAGCAGTGAGAGCCACTTGCAAATCAGTCCGTTTCATCCTGTAAACGCTCCGGCTCGGGTTGAATTACCTCGGCTAGCGATGCGGAATCCTCGCTCAGGCTGACGCTGCTGTAACTCTGCCCGCGATGTAAATGTCATGGCTGACTAGCAACCTCAAGATGTCCTATAACGCTGAATGATGTGGCTATGAAAGTAACGCAGTGAAGCTGATCTACGCACCTTACGGCTGCACCACATGCAGCTGACCCGGCTGGGGTCTAGAACTCACAACAAATGTGAAGTCAGGAAGGGGAGGGCTCATAGTAATGACTTTGACTTTGACTTTGACTTTGAGGATTAGTAGTGGTGTGGTTGGACATATACACACATATAGGCTCCTCAGAGCTGTGTCTGAAACACAACTAATAGCGTGTCGTACCTCCACAAGCACAAATAACAGCTGTGATTTGATTTGTTCATTATGCCAATCAGTCATGACTGCAGCCCTGCGAATGCGAGAACTGCCATCTTGGAATTCAGGAATGGGAATGTTATGTTTCTTGGATGAGTGAAAGGCAAAACTCGGTTTTCCAGCAGCTAACTGTAGCCATTGTGGTCACATCAACCAAAGACCCATATCCACGTAATTAAAACATCCCAAGAACTTCGCAGAGGTGACTGATTTTTCCGATCTGGGGGTTTATACGCAGGTGATTTCATCCACGATGGGATTGGTCAGTTCCAGGATTGATAAACAATTACGAAAATAACATTTTCATCCGTTTCTACGGATACCACCACAGGATACCACCGTGTTGGAGTCACTCACACATACGCTGACATGATTTGAGGTAAAAATAGATGTGATGGAAACTCATGTGAATGTGGATTCTAGGGTAATAGTAGAACATTTCATTAACTAACCTTGGGTATGGTGCGCCAACGTCCGCACAGTGAAACTGGGAGATCTTCAGCAGCTAAGAAGCTGTTAGGTATGTTGTAAAAGATGGACTATGGCTTTAAAATAAGGCCATAAACATTTAATAAATGTTTTTGTTTATTAAAGAGGACGGATCACTGGAGGCAGGATAAAAAAAAAAGGCTTCAAAATTTTCTGGTGCAACCAATTATAGTTTGTCTATTAGGGCCGTACTGAATACCATTTTTCAGGTCTCCAGTAAACAGCAAATAGTGTTACCCTCCTTTGGGGTGGCCATTCATGTTGTTCATGACATGAAACCATCTTCATGAAACTGGTGGTCTAATGACATAGGGAGTCACGGTCTTAGCCTATCATGGCAGGACACTTTGTACACAATTTGATTTGGCATGTACAGGACAAGTTTCTGGGCTACATTAATGTCCAGCCTCACTAAAAATTGTGCGGTTGGGCCAGACTGGGTGGATGCCCTCCCTGGCACAATTCTAAGAAGACCTTCCTGTAGACTGGGATTTTAGATACTGCTGGTAGACCCGTATGACCATACACTTCCGTACACCTGCAGATTCAGCTACTTCCTCCACACTATGGTTTTTGGCATGCCCATATGCATCAATCACTCCTTTTAGCCAATCTTTAACATCTGGTTTGGACCCATTTCCAAAAACATGGAACAAGACATTCCCTGCAATGTACCACCTTTTCTCAATCTATGGATCATTCGCTTACTCCCTGCAGTCTGATAACTACCAGTTCAAGCATGCAGGAATGTGTATAGTGGTGTCGCCATGTTCTAAGAGGTTGACCTATAGAAGAAAGGTTTATGTTGGGCTGGATTAGCTTCTTTAAGCCTTTCACGTTAAAGAGCCTGAATAAGGAGTGTCTCAGCTGTGTATGTGGTTAGTGCTGGAGGGGCTGTGTTTCTTCTCAGTGTGTTTTGGTAAATTCAAAATAAAGCTACACTATGGATCGAAATCAAAGTTATTCAAAAAATGTAACAGCATTTTGCAGATTTTATCGGCACCCTGTATATACTGTATAGCAGTGCTGTACAGTAAACTGAAAACAAATGAATGGCTGTTTCAGTAATTCAGTAATGTCAAAATCTAGAAGTATATTGTCGCTGTCCATAGAAAAACATGTATCTCCATCATTTGCATCATTTGAACACAGCGGCTGACGTATACATTGTGTAAAAAAAAAAATTACATGATGAATGGACCAACAGCATGTCGCGTCCTGTCTTGTCTTGTCCCCTGTTTGCTTCTGTTTTCTCTGGTTTTCTGTTTCTTGTCTCTTCCATGTGTCTTTGTTGTCCTGTTCCATGTGCTCCTGTTTGTTTTGGTTATTGCGCCTCCTGTCTCCGCCCTTTTGTCAGTCCTCTCACCTGTCCTTAGTTTGTAGCTCCACCCCTTCCCAGGTGGTCCTCAACTGTCCTTAGTTTGTAGCTCCGCCCCTTCCCAGGTGTTCCTCACCTGTCCTTGTTTATTTATATTCCCTGTTGGTCCTTTTGTCCTTGCTTGACTTTATTTCTCGTTTATGTTTCGTTTTGTTTCTTGTACTATGTCGTGTCAATAAACTACGTGTTCGTGCACTCCAGTTTTAGTCCTGTCCATCCATATTGGTCTACCCACCCTAACAGACCTTACCAGTCAGCCGCACATAAACCCTAAAACCCTCTTCACGGGGTTTAACATCTTCACAGTCTCCATGTCTGTTTTGTAACCCTCTTCCAAGTTGATTCTAAATTTGCTATTTTTTTCTTTAGTGTTGTTTAATCATATTTGTTTTTTATTAAATACTTGCTAACATCCTGCATCCTTGTCTTGACCCCACGTGACACAGCAATGTCCCAATGCTGCTGGGAGAGAGGTCTGGTTCCAAAGACTTACATTAAAATGAAATGAGGTTTTTGCCCTCCCCTGTAAAATAGCCATTTTGGAGATTTCTAGTTTTCTTTGCGACAGCGACGATACACTGTATATCATATACATATATGAGCCTGTGGAGAGTTCTACCACACTCACGTTTTTCCATAAGCCATTTACAATTAGTTATTCACAATCAATGATTAACACCACCCACTGCTTTGACCCCTATGGGCTCCTGTGCTTTTTCACAGGGGCTCTAGGGCTGAAAGGCTTTCTTTTCCTTTCTGCACAAATTCTGAAAAGGGTCTGAATGCAAATCATTGCCGTTGACATTTTGTCAGGATTTCTCTGCACAGAGTAATTCCAGGTGCACAGATGCAGCTCTGTGGTCTTTGAGCCATGACCTAGAAAGTTCTCCAGGGACACTGTGCCTGACCAGGTGCATCAGGCGGTGTTGCAGTGCTAAGAGAAGCAGGCATGCCTGGAAGTGCACACGGATATTACATTTTCACCCCCAGCCACAACAGTGGCTCCATTCTATAACTCCATTCTATAGCTTCATTGCTGCACAGCAACAAACCAACTCTATGCACAAGCACGGAATCTCGTCATACATTTGTCAAATACTAACGACGAATAGTTTAACGCACATCTGTCTAGATCAAAAAAGTAGCTGTTCCACCATCTTCCATTGACTTGCATAGGGACAACTTTAGAAAATGATATAGGTATGTATATGTATTGTCATATTGCATATATATGACGTCTAAGGTTTGTTAAGTTCTTCAGTCTTAAAATGACCCAAACTAACTTTTTGCTGCTGTGGTAGGTAGCCACTAATTGTGGAACTGACCAGTCATGCTTTCATTTTCAGGGGGTGAGAAAACGTGACTGTAGGCTGTTTGGTATTCCTAGATACATCACTGACTGTGCAACAAATGCATGACTGCCAGAAAAAGGGCCAGTTCAAACGAGTCACTGCTACTCATAGAAGGTTATTATCCTAAATACATCTATAAAACTATATAATTATAAAATAGCACTCATGGAATTATGCCTTAGAAACAGCTTGCTTAACAGCTTGCTTTTTTCAAAGTAATTGTGGAACCAATTCTATTGGTCTATCCATCATGAATATTGACATAATTAAAAGAGTAACTGTAAATAAAAACATAAGTTTTTAGGCAGTATGTTGTGTGTTATATGTGTTGTTTCAGACATCTCATCAGTTGGATCTGTTAAGTGTAAGCCTGTAGGGTCATTAAGATCACCAACAACATTCAGTTGTGTGTGAACTTACACATGTTATAGAAGCTCAGACACACCCAGCTAAATAGCTGTTGTTATAACTGCTATATACATGTGCTAATATGTGTTAAAAAGCTATAAAACGTTGGCTGCGTTTTAATCCTTGATGGCAAATCAGTTGAGAATTGGGCTTGAAATTGTGTTAGGTGGGCCCAGTTTAAATAGAACCTATTATTCTCATTATTAATGCTCATAATTTTATTTTTGGGGGTCTGCTATAACAGATTTACATGCCTCAGTTTTCCCAATGCACTTTTTTTCCCCGTCTCCCGACAAGCTCAGTGTGTTCTGATTGGTCAACTGCTAAAACTGCATTTTGATGTTGAAAAGTTCTACATATACATAATAGGTCCCCACTGAGATCTGTCAAGATACAGACATAGAAAATTATGTTTTTATTTTTATTTCATCAAAACTATTTTTAATGTTTAACAGCTTATAATTCCATAGCAGTACCACAGCATGTTTTTGAGCATACCAAAAAAGCAAGATCCGCACTTGGGATCCATTAAAGATCTACCACCACAGTATCATGGCTTAACCGTTCTGGGGGTTTAAGCACCTCCGCAGTGCTTTGGCTTGAGTTTTGGCCGCAGCTGTTTGCTGGTAATCCCGAGCAGGTCAGAAGGAGCAGGGTTTTAAGGGCACCTAATGCAGAGGGAGATTTTCGAGTGTTCTGGGAAACCCTGCATTAAGAAAAGAGACATTTCAGCAGTTGTGCATGTGCTTAATCTTGCATTAAATTATATGATCAGTATTAAGTCATCAGGCCAGGCAGGATATGATTAAAGAGCCTCCTTCTTCCAGAAGCTTTATCCAGCTTTCCTTCGCTGCAGTCCTTCTTTCATTTGCACACTGATCTTCAATTGCTCTTTGAGCTTGTCAATGCTTTGTTAAGTTTATGCTTCAGCAAATCAGCCTTGCAGTGGGTCTTTTGTGAAGTCATTGGTAATAACTTGTTGGTTGAGCCCCCTCCCCACCCAAACACACACGCTAACCCACTGCAATGTACACTAGCATTCAAAAGTTTTAAATTATTGATAAGAACTTCAAGAGTTTAGATAAGACATGCTATACTATTACTATAACTATAACTAAAGACTGTTGTAGGTAATGTTTTAAGTTGATAAGACTGTATTTTATTAGAAATGATATACTGGAAACCTGCTTTAGAAACTTTTCATTGGGCTGGCTACTGAGAGTATGAGGTGTTCTCAATGTTCTACAGCTTTCACAGGCCATTACCGCATCATCTACAGCTCTTTAGTGTGTAGGGGTAATGCTAATGCAACATGCCTGACATCTCGGCATGGAGTTGTAGAGGTTCCTAATGGTGATAATCCAGCCCATGTAGCTTGAATATTCTCACACAGTTCCTGCAGATTGTGCGATAGGGGTGGAGGTGGAGTGACAACAGACCTTGTAGATGTGTGACACGTGACTACAAACCATTAATCTTGGCACTGACCACACACCTGCCTCTACACATGGATTCGGTCGTCATTTCCACCAACACAAAAACAGGACTCATCATTTTATGACAGTTTGGCACGACACCATTGCAGTCTTTGGTGACACTGACGTGATGTTTAGGGCAGTCATCCTAAAGATCTGTGTGCATGTAATCCTGCATCGTGCAGCTGTCTGCCAATGGTGCTGGCACTAACCGGGAGACTCATGGAGGGCATCACTACTCACTGAATGTCCACAATCGTGGCTGTTGGGTCAGTCAAGGAACAGTGATAACACCTGTCCTTGCTTATGCCAGATGCGCAGTCGTGTGAAACTTGAATCATTTGCATGTCTTATAATGTCAAACCTGCTCCCAAAGTTCTATTCCTGCACATACATGCACAAGATGTTTCTGTTCTAAAGGTACTGGTCTACATTTGGTAGCGTTCATAATGCATACACTGGATAAGAGCATCAGCTAAATGCTATTAATGTAAATATAAGACCTCATGTGGCCACAGTCCTCACTCATACTAAATCATGGTTAGGTCTTTTGGTCCTCACAAGGATAGTAAAACAAGCAAACAATCTGTATTCCTAATGACCATTTGTGCTTGTACACAATGCAATTTGATGTCCACATTTAACCCATCCATGCAGTGAAACCCCCCACCCACACACACACACACACACACTAGTGAATGCACAATCTAGGGGGCAGTGGGCAGACTTAGCCAGAGCGGTGGGCAGCTCTATCCACAGTGCCCGAGGAGCAGCCGGGGGTTAGTTCACCCTCAGTCATGTCTTGTTGGTGATATTGCAGCCCCAAGGCAGGTTCCGTAACCTCCAGCCCACAAATGCCCCATGGCTACCTATAGGGTGCCAGCCGCCCAATAGTTACTGTATTTGTGGATATATATATTGTTTTGTATGTATATATATATATATATATATATATATATATACACACAACAAACACTCCCTGTACCTTACATAAAAAACAGAGCTTGGGATCACACCCCCGTCCTCAACCCTAAATTAAACATCTGGACATTCATATATATGCATAAGTAGGTATGACCCAGTTGTGAAGCGATGCTGCTGGATGTGTGCATTGATTCTATAATCTCACGCTTCTGCAGCAAGCAGATGGCCACTGAGAAGGTTTCTATTTATACAGTTTGGAGCAGAACAGAGCAAGGCTCATCCATAGGGATACACAAGTACAGTGAGAGAGAGAGAGAGAGAGAGAGAGAGAGAAAGGGGTGGGGAGAAGAGAAGGTGTGTGTGTGTGTGTGTGTGTGTGTGTGTGTGTGTGGGGAGGGGGGTTGTTGGAAGGCTAGTGTGTATGAGGCTGGCTGTCCTGTGTAGCAGAGGGTCATGGTTGATTGAGTCCATCACCACTGAGAGTGCAGCCTGATCCTCCAGTGTCAGGAGAGGAAGCTTGATAAACACACTCCTCTTGGCACAGCAGCGACGCTATAGCGCGCACACACGCGCACACACACACACACACACACACACACACACACACACATACGGTACAAAGAAACAGGAGGCTGATTTTGAGTACAAGCAGTCTGCAGCTACATTAGTGCTTCTTTAGCCACACTGATGTTGTTTTTCTACCATTACATAAGCTGGAACAGTATACACAGTGTATGTGCTGTAATATGTGCACATTTTTAAACGTCATTAAAGTCTAGCTCCAGTTACAGCAGGAATGATTCAGAATATTAGCGCTTGGTGTGGAGCCCAATAAAAGACAATTTTCCAGTTCCAGAAAATCAGGAATTGAGAGACGAGTAGATAGCTTGTCTACACTGTTGAAAAATGGACCCTCCATCACATACATACAATGAAAGACGACAATCATTGTAAGTCCACTATAATTTTTTCTGGAATCAAACAGCCCTACTAAACACCGCTATCCTACCTGCTTGCAAACAATTATAATCCTGATATAGATTTATGCTATATATATTTCCTGTTACTTTTATCTGCAGAATAAAAAAATAATAAAATAAAATGAAGAAAAGTTATATAAAATCTAACTGCATGATCTTTGTGAAATGCACCATATATATATTTAACACCACTGTGCTATAAGTAAACTATATTATGCTAATCTTATTATCCAAAAAGTATATTGATAGATAAATTAAGGACCTGGATTTGTTTAAAACTGAAATGCTGACAAAATTATATTATTAAAATATAGCACTCTTAAAAGGCACTCCATTAAGACTTTTATCAGTTTTCTGTGTTAGGCTTTAAATACTTATTATTGTATGGTTCACTGTAGAGAACTGAAAGAATATGTATTACTGAATTTACTTTACTGTGTTAAGTACACACTTCAAAGGGATGTTTTTTGTTTTTTTGTTTTTCAAATTGTATAAAAATATCCATCAAGAAATGTAATTCCTATTACAGTATGATTGCTAAACAATAACTTGCTCTAAACTGACTACATATTCTGATGCAATAATCGTTTATTGCAATTATTACCAATGATAACTTTGAATATTTAAATAAAAGTCATATTGGCATCATTTTATGAAAGCAATAAGAAAGCTGAAATTTTATATTACGGTGAGTATCCCAATTTCTAATATGGTTTAAGGCTAATGTGTTTTTTAAATGCCTGATATGATCGTTTGTCACGGTACAACTGACCCCAGAATGCATGTTCCTGTCACTACACCAGCCAAGTGTTTCATTCTTATTGACTCATATAACTTGATGAGCTTCACTTTATAATAAAACAAGAGTCTGAAAACCACATACTCTGTATAGGGTTACAGTGAAGCCCTGTACAGTGCAGACTCTAGTGTTCTATTGACCTCCAGCATGTCAGATTTGAACAAAACAACGACTTTGAGGTAAAGGTACAAAATGTCAGCTTTAATGTGATTTTTATGTATATCTGTATTGAGGGAGCCATAGAGAAATCATAACCCTTTTACCGCACAGTCCTAGCGATTCAGAAGACCATGAGCAATTTGCCAGATTAACATAATCTTAAATAAAATAATCATATTTAGTACATGGTTGCAAATCCTCCGCAATGGATGACTGCCTGAGGGCTGTAAACCACAGACATCACAAGATGCTGGATGTCTTCCTTGATGATGCTCTTCCAGGCTGTTTTCAGTTTCTGGGGCTCTTTGCCTTCAGTCCAGTAAGTTAAATTTACATTTATGGCATTTAGCTGACGCTCTTATCCAGAGCGACTTACAAGGTTATACGTGTAACAGGTCGGCTAGTTCAGTGTTCTTCCCACCCAAGGACTCTTATTGGTTAGTCTTGGTCCAAGGTGGACTCTTATTGGTGTAGCTCACAGCCATATACGTGAGACAGGTCCGCTAGTTGCTTGCCACCAAGACTCCTTGCAATGGATGACTGGATTTGAACCCCCATCTCCCACATGTGGTGGTAGCTCTTCGGTGGGTAGTGGTGTTAACCGCTGAGCTACACCAACCACTACCAATTCATACCATGAATACATTTAGGTTGACCTGACCAGTCAACAATATTTATTTTTCCTTTGAAAAACCCAAAGTCTTCTATACACTCATTATCAAAAGAGTAGTGGCACAAATAGTTGCAACCAAAAGAATTCAACCAACTGGACTGAAACTAGTTTGGGTAGGGTTGACATTGTAAGACATGTGAGAGAATCACACACAAAACCACAATCCCTGACCGACCCAACACTCACGACTGTGGATGCACACAGACCATTTTGTTGACTGCCCTTAACACCATGTCATAGCCATCTCAATGCTGTCACGCCAGACTTTCATGGAGTGACTCAGAATGGCAGCAGGTCATCTTCAGTGACGAGTCCCACTTTTGTCTTGGTTTAGACGACCAGTAAGACAGCATGTGGAAACACTTTGGTCAGCACCAGTGTTGTCATGCATTTAGAAAGCCTGGTGTTACTCCACCTCCACCCCTACTGCAACATCTGCAGGAACTGTGTGTGAGTATTTAAGTTGCATGGGATGTTTTTTATCATAGAACACCATTATTATCTGTACAGCTCCATGCCGAGATGTCTGGCACGTTGCGTTAGCAAACATGGCGGCCTGACGCCATACTCAGAGACTCTACTTCTGTATGTGTAGCTCAATAAATATTCCCCATATCAGTCTAAATGTATCATCATTTATTGTTCCTGGTAAGCTTTGTCTTCCTTTCCAACTGCAGTCCCACACTGCCTTCTATTCTTGTGATGATGAATATATATGGGGGGCCATCTTTAGTCGCATTGACAACAGCAACAGATACAAATGCCATGTTTATTATTAACTATAGGCTCTTTATTGCCACTCTTTTATCAAGATATACAGCTGTCCAGTTATTTACCTCTTCATCAGCTACCTCTACAGTTCTCTCAGTCTGGTTGGTTGATAAGTGCTCGAGCCATGTGGCTATTTATCATAATGTTATCATGTTTTTTACAACAACTGTATCATGTAGCTAAATACTGACTGCAAGGACTTATATTAATATAATGCAGTATATAAATGAATATATTATGGTTTTTGTAGAACAATAACGGCCTGCAGATTGTTCAATCCAGCTCTGAAGAGGAGTGTGCTAGCAGAACTACATCAATTCTGAAATTCAATCAAACAAACAATCCAGCAAATAGGACAAATTTGATATTCTATGCAAGTCCAGATCTGCCATGTTTCCCAGAGTGTTATCTGAAGATTCCAATTTCTTCACAATTGTCTTGTGATCTCAAGATATAAAAAGTTATTTTCTCAAGATCACAACTTATTAGCTTATTAGCTTATTGTGATCTCCAAAGAAATTGTGATTTTGAGAAAACAACTTTTGTTATCTTAAAATCACAAGACAATGAAGTCTTGACCTCAAGACAACACTCCTACCTCGTGGCCTCTCTAAACTTCCAGTTCTATGGCTCTAACCAAAATGACATCAAATCAGCTCTAGTAAAGAGAGTGGCTTCCAGTAACTGGGATTTGTAGAGGACTAGTAGGTAGTAGTTGGCTTCTTTTATTAGAACGTGCTAAATTAAAGTTAGACAGTTGTCCATGCACTGTTTAGACAGTCCTTTTGTGACTACAGTGTTGGTTTTGGAACGATTAAATTGAATGTAATTTAATGACAGATATTTGTATTTTTTATTTATGTATTTATTTTTGGTTGTAGTTTTCTCAAAAGTGGGAAAATGTACGTTTGACCATTTTTGGAGGTTTATATCATGAGAAACTGAGAAGAGAGATTCAATTACCCAACTTAGATTCAATTGCCTGTAAGGCACCCACCTTGACACTGTGTTTCACTTAGAAATGCATCATAGTACAGGAAAGAATCCCGATTTCCAATCCGCGCTGACTTTAAAAGGAGCACACTATGAATAAAAGGGATATGATTCATTCCTACACCAGGCAACCGATGTAGGCGTGAACCTGCTTCAATTAAAGATGACATTTCACACTTTAACCTTTTAGAATTTCTTTCCCATTTCTGTTCCACTGTGCTGCACTGGAGACCACAAACCCAATCCACAAAAGGTACCACTGTACCTGAAGCAAATATACAGTGTATGTAACCATCTATCATTGTACCTTACTGCCTGTTATCTGTAATCACAATCTCCAGCTCCTCCTCTTCATTTAAAGGCAGCTAGTGCCTCATAAAAGAGGGGAGGAAAAAAAACTCTTGTAAATTATAATCGATTTATGGGTGTGCAGTACTGAGACATGAAATATAGGAAAGTAAACCTGCACTGTCTAATACAAAATAAATGGAACAGAGCAGCAATGAATATAGCGGAGATCACATAATCTGAAGTTTGTTCAGACCAACCAAAAGAAATAAACGCGTTTATTCAACTCTAATGACCATTTTGAAAAGTTTGAAAGCCAATTTTTTGTATGACCAAAAAATGATATTCAATTTAAAACTTCAAACATGCTTAAAAAACTTGAGTCCACTGCAGTTTGACTCTTAACTGACTTGCACAGTAAATGCAGTGCTCAAAGGAAAAAGGCTTGCATGGTTAGCATGTAGTTTGGATAGAAAACATGCCAGCTAGCACAATAGCTAATTCCTCTGTCAGCTAATCTAGGTGAATCTTAGATTGCCATTAAAACCTCTGGAGTCAACTCGGGTTCTTGACTCAAACTCAAATCCTAAGAACTTCAGACTTGGCTTGGACTCGAACCCCAGTGGCCTGGGTTCTTAACCTGAACTCAAACCCCAAGTATTCAGGACTCAGCATGGACTTGAGCCCCATTGCAATGGGTTCTTTTCTTGAACTCAAACCCCAAAGATGTAGGACTTGTCAAACCCCAGTAAGCTTGGTTGACTCAAACTTAAATTCCAAACACTTGGGATTCTCAAACCCTAGTCGCCTGAGTTCTTGACCTCAATTTCTAACCTGGGACTCAGTTTGTACTAAGTGGCCTGTGTTCTTGACTCAAACTCAAACCCCAAAGACTCAAGGTTTAATTCAGATTCCAGTGGCCTGGGTTCTTTACTTAAACTCAAACCTCAAAGACTAGGGTCTCCGCATGGACTCAAACCTTGGCGACTTGGTATCTGACTTAAAACCGAACGTTTTGTGAGTTGACTGGCACTCCAACCCCAGTGACTCAAGTCTCGAATCAGATTCAAACTCAGGTGAAGCTTGGTCTTAACCCTAGCAACCGTAACTCAGACTCAAACCTCTCAAGAGTCAAGTTAGATGCATATGAAGCACCTTGTTCTGACTTCTGCTCTGTTCCACCTTTTACAAAGCCACGCTGTCTAACTTATTATCCATTTAGATGAGATGCAATAAAATCTGGCTTATTGTGAATTAGAGAGTGTGGGTTTCAGTCTTCTATAGCTAAAACAGCACTGCCGATGACGCAAGCACTGCAGCAGTTGTGGTCTAAAGGCAGTCCCAGTGTCACTCAAGCGGCAGTAGACAGGACTGCAATGAGGCAGACTCTGAAAAGTCTCAGTTCCAGTGACATTCACCCACCCAGGCACAGACGCAGGGAGACAGTGGGGTTCAGTCATCCTTCAAAGGGCAGATAGGCAGCGATCTGTTCCCCAGCAGGAAACTCCAGAATGGATTAGAAAAGGCTTTGCCTGCAATTTGACAGCCTGAAGCCCCAGATCGATAGAGAGTCTGAGCGAAGAGGTAATATGCAAAAAAAGAAAAATTGGAGAACATGTTTTTTTTTTCTTTAACAGTTGAATTGCACAAACATAGTAAGGCAAAGTCATGCATACATAAATGTGAAACTGTATAGTCTGGACACACCTGAACCAAGGAAAGTCCTCTCATGCACTTTTTAGGCGCACAGTACAAAAAAACTGCTAACGGCTATCTCCTTCCCTTCTGCTGACTGTAGAGTTAAAACCTTAGGGGGTGCTTAGATTACTGTAAAGATACTTAAGTCAAGCTATATACCAGCAAGGGGTCTCCAATTGTACTAGGATTTAAGACGGCTCAGTAATTTTTGGCTTAGAATAATTTATAATACCATATGTTGAATAATTACATGTGACTGATGGAAAAATATGCAGTATAATAATAAACACAAATAGTTAATTCCATAATTAGTGTTTTTATGTACACCAATTTGGTTATTTACTATTTTACTGATCTCTCTTAATGGAAGTCCAATATTAGTTGCAGTCTATATCTAATACCTAATTTAAGTAAGCGGTTCTTCATTATATCAAATCAGGGTTGTTGGTGATGGAGCTTGACATCTACACAACAGCTCAGGTCATCTAGGAGGAATCTAGATCTGAAACATTTTTCAAACTAGTGCACAAAATATCAAAAAACTTATTGTATTCATGAAGTTTTACATTCACACTAATTATACCTGATAAAAGTACAAACAAATTTATTTTCATAGCACTCTATATAGCAGTGGAATACCATTTTCAAGGATTAACCAAATGTTGCCAGTTTAGTCACTATTAATTCCACCTGCTAGATACGTTTTCTCCAATCACACAATGCTACCAAGCTGGGAAGGTGCAAGTCTAATTCATCGTCGCTGAAGTATCTTTAAAATGGCAACTTTACAGGAGAGGGCAAAAACCTCATTTCATTTGAATGTAAGTCAATGGAACCATAATTTCTCCCAAGTGATTTCTGTTGATCCATGTGCCATGACATTTTCACACAGTGTAAACCCCAGCTGCTGTGTTCAACTAATGCATAAAAGTAAAAAATGACCAAAAGCATGAGACAGCAATGACATGTTTTACCCAATCGTAAGCCAGACTAACTTTTTTTTTATTTTTTTATTGCCACTAATCAAGCATCACTGCAAGCCATATTTCTGCCTAACACTGAGAATCTGGTGCATTTTAACATGGTCGAGAGCCACCTATTTTGACAGGAACTGGCTGTTTTCCACAAAAATGAGTTTTACAACATATAATAATAATAATAATAATAATAATAATAATAGGTTACACTTATATAGCGCCTTTCACAAACCCAAGGACGCTTTACAAAAATAAACCAACAAAAAAAAAAAAAAGGAGTAGTATGTGTAAAACAAAACGCCAAAAAACATTTTTCAACATGTACTGGAACCGTTTCAATTTTTTGTTTAAATACATGTACTATATCGTACTCTAGAAATTAAAGTAAATCTGGAACTTGGAAGTGTATACATTTTTGGTTATAGGCAGCCTATCATAAAGCCTCAGATGAAATCCCAATATTTTACATTACAATATATATCAGGTGCTGCATGCATAGAGGTGGATCATATGAGACAAAATTTTAGGCCACTTTAAAGAATCTTAGTAACACTCCATTCTTTTTTCTCCACTATGTTTTTTCCCAGTGCTTTTAGGACCTATAATTCCAGTCACCCACCCTGCAGGTACCGCTGACAGCCATCACTTTAAGACAGTACCTGAAGCTTGCATACCTGAAATCAGTCATATTTTATTGAAATACCAATTAATCTCATACTCTAAACATTCCAAAATTGATGCACCACCTTCAGATGCAATACTGACTACTCCTGATGCCCTGGTCCATGTGCCATTCGGATGCAATACCACCTTCAGATGCAATACTGATCCATGTGATGTTGCTCTTCCACAATGATAGTACTGATCAGTGACTGTATCCCAAACACAGCAGCGCTTGCTTATGCATCCCTTGTTCTACAGTACACAGTCGATACGATGGTTACGAAGAGACACTGAGATAATGGCAGTGGGACAGTCATTTTAAGGAGACGCTGGTCATTTTAAAGAGAGATGTTTTGCTCCAGCGCTGCAGTTTGTATTTATACTAATACCCTGTTGGGAGGGGGAAGAAGGGGCGGGTGACTCAATAAATCCACAAGATGCTCCAAATGTGAAATGGATGAAAGCATTGCGACTGCTGTGACAAAACTCTGGGCTAAACACATTAGCCTGAAAGGCCAGCAGGCTTAAGCGATGTCCACACACCTATCCAAGTGCCATTGATTTTGCTACGGTGTGAAATGCTTAAACAGACTATCGACGTGGATCTGTACCCTCTTCTAACTCCTATTCACTGGGCTAATTCATCCCGCCCTGTGTGTGTGTGTGTATGCAGGTGGGGGGAGCGGGGTGTTGGCTCTCATCACACTCCAGAGCACTCCCAATTCCTAATAGTTAGGGATCAATTGGAAAATTACACGCCCGCTGATTGGGGGCTCCATCGCTGAAAGTCAACAGTGGAGTGTCACGTTGAAAAGAGCCAAGTGTGCTTGTGGAGGGGTGGCCGGTGGAGTGGAGCACTTGGGGAAGGAGGGCGGGAGTGATATGGCTAGCGGTGCCGAGGCTAATGCTGGGTGATACTGATCAAATTCAACCTGCTAGTTTTCAGATATCCAAGGCCAATGTGGGGAACTATACATGACCTGGCTTCAGGAATATCACCAAATCCTTCCTAATGAGAAGTAAGCTTAGTTAGTAAGCCTCTATTAGTATGTACCCTTGAACGCATTAAGGTCAGAATGCAATCTGTGCTGTTTGAGTTAGTCGGTATGAGGCTTGGAAGGAGACTACCCATCGCTTGAATCGTACCTAAGGGATGATAGGTATACTGCTTGGAAAGTTTGGAGATGGCAGTCGCTAAACTGGGGAAGGGGATGCTGGAGGGGGATTGAATACCTCATCACCCCTGGAAAACAGCTTTGCATTCCGATCTAGAACGATGCCCAGGTCAATGCCTCTACAGAATAACCTGAAATAAAGACCAGAGCTTTTTTCTCTTTAACCTGAGCCCAGGGTATCAAATATTTTGTGAGAGTGCTCGTGTAGATGATTGTGGTCCTTGCGCCACCACGTTACTACTCCTGTGCTACATAAGCACTGCTACTCTATGCTAGAAGAGTCTTCCAAACCTGTCATAGCTTGTTTTGACTGGACTTGTTTTATTTGTGGTGCATTTTCTTTCTTTCTATATGGAACCAAATAGAACCTTAAATAACGTTGATGAACCGTAATGAGACAGGAGTGACTCCGAACCGACAGGAGCAGAGCTAAAAGTCAAGTTGGCTTTATTACACAATAGGACAGTCGAACAAAGTAACAACACACGACTGATCAAGCAAGGGGATATACAAGATCACAGTCAGGGACAGGCAAGAGTCAGAAACCAGGAAGAGCTTTCAGCAAGGCAGACAAGTTAGGAGGAGTAAGAGAGAGGATGGTCAGATAAACGATAGAGAGGTCAAGAGATTTACATTTAAAGTATTTAGCTGACGCTCTTGTCCAGAGCGACTTACAAGGTGAATCATATTACAGGTAGGCCAATGTAGGAGTCTTGCCCACGGACTCTTATTGGTGTAGCACAGCATAGTCACTTAGCCCAGGACCACCAGGTGGTGGCTATTTGGCAGGTAGTGGTGTTATCCGCTGAGCTACACCAACCAAGAGATGGACAGAGCCACGAGGTAGCCAAAGAGGGGGAGGAAAAAGGGGAAGACAGTAATCACAAGGAGAGGAAAACCGAGGAACAGAGGAAAGAAACGCTCAGGGTTCCAAAACAAGGTCGGCAAAACTTCGCAATGGGGAAGTGTGTGTTTTATGCTGAGGCTAAAGGGTGACAGCTGGGTTCAAAATTCTGGCGAGCAGGAAGGATGCTAAATTGGATGAGCAGGAACATGTGAATGCTACGTCATCGAGTAAAACCTTTGGGAGATTGAGTCTGAGAGAGCGGAGGACCCGGGCAAATCTGGAAGGAGCCATATTTCCAGGAGGAAAACCTACTGTTTATTTCCATATTTTGAACATTTCTTTAAAAACAGTCCAACTCACTCTGTAAATTATGTACAGGATTATACAGTCATAGGTTTAATAGGACTATAGTTTACGTTAAAGGTCCTCATAAAGCTATTGACCAAATTCCAATATATTACTGTACAATAGACACCAGACAGTCCTTATACCTAGGCAGACCATATGAGGCTGAGACTAAACTGTAGGTTTAACCTTGAAGGGCTTTTATTTTACAGATTTCCTTGCATTTTATCTCCTCCTTTTGAGCTCCACTTTATTAAGATTTGCCGAGTTTTGTGTGTTTAAAATGATCACACGTTCATTTTTACAAGATCAACAGGCTGTTTTCTTTTTCATGTGCCTTTAAGACCAATTGTACCAGGTTCCTGCCTTCCCCACCCAGGCACCAGTGACAGCCATCATCTCAATGTGGTGCCTTAACCACGCATGCCAACGACAGCCATGAGTGACAGCAGGTGAAGGATGTCAGCTTCAAGAGAGGGCGGGAGGTCGACAGCAGTCATGAGAGGTGTAAAGCCCAGAAAGGAAAAGGAAGCAGGGCCCAGGCCCTTTGGGACACCGGCTGCATCCTTACAGCTTCTCGTGACTGGTGTCGTCATCCTCCCGCCCTCTCTTGGGGCTGAACCCTAAGGTTGGGTGCTTGGCATACTGCTATATATAAATAACTCTGAAACTTTAACAATGCCAGATACCACAAACTGTAACTATTATTTTTACAAGTGAGGAGAATTCAATCAACCTAGCTGGCTGCTAGTGTATTACTATAGGCCATTGTTAAGGAATCCCAGGTGGTTGCTAAAGTGATGCTGGGTCATTGCTAAGGTATCTCAGCTTAATGCTAAACCACTGACAATCATCGTCTCAATGTGGTGCCTCAACTTCGCATGCCTACGACAGCCATGAGTGACAGTAGGTAGAGGATGTCAGCCATTAGAAAGAGTGGGAGGATGATGACAGCTATAGGAAGCATAAGGCCCAGAAAGAGGGGGGTCGGAGGGCTCTTGTCGTATATCGTCGCTATCCAATGTAAAACAGGTATCTCCAAAACGGCAACTTTACAGGAGAGGCCAAAAACCTTATGTAATTTGAATGGAAGTCAATGGAACCAGATGTCTTTCCAAGCGGTTTTGGGCCATTACTGTCGGTCCATTCTTCATGAAATTCCCACACAGTGTAAAGAGCAGCTTGTGTGGTTGAATGAGGCATAAAATTAAAAATCAACAAAAATGGAGATTTTTCTTTGGACAGCGACGATATGCTGCTGGGCCAACCTGCTTACAGAGCTTCGGTCAAGATGCACTGATGTAACGTGAGGCGTCTACCTGGAGGTGGTGAGCTGGATTGTAGAATCTGATAATTGGTGGTAAACACCTATAAACAGGTGGCTATTAAAGTGTTGCTGGGTCATTACTATGGTATCTCAGCCAGTTGCTGAGGTATTGCAAGGTCATTGCAATAGCATCCCACGGGACAGTGTAAGAGATGTCCTTGCATACATCATTTGTAGCGACCCGTGAAAATGGTCCAAAAAAGCAAAGAGCAGTAAATTGGTTTTGTTAAATTAATAACAATAACAATAATTATAATACTTAGAACTCAAACTACAAAGACAGTCTATTTCCAGTCATATATTCAGAAAGCAGCAGCCTGTGACGAAATAAAATGAGTTAACTGCGTCAATTCCATTCACTTTTACATGAGGATACCCCCAGCCCCTAGCCGCACACAGTACACGGAGGCTAACACCGCCTTCCAATTAGTCACAAGCTTCAGCAGCCGTGCTGTGACGGAGGTCTAAGAGTAATTACAGACCCCACTCATCACTGCCTCTCATTAATACACTACCATAGACCCCAAGAGGGGGAAGTTCCTTTCTTTTTCATTCTTCCTCCCTCTGCATCTCTTTCCCCTCCCGCCCCAATCATCTGTAAGTACCACTTTGCACCATCGCAGTCTCACCTGCTTGCCCTCGAGTCAGACTGAAGTGTGTGATCGCACCACGTGCAACAAAATATGACAGCCTGTTTGAAAAGGTCAACGGAACTGTTTCATCTCGAGAAAGGTGCACATTGTCAGATACCTTGTGCAGACACGTTGGCGGGTTGTGCTGTTCATGACGGATGGAGGGGGAAAGGAACAAGAAAAAAGCTAACCTGAAATCCTGAAATAAGGAGCTGCTAGGCCACACTGCTTACAGGGCTTCTGTCTAGATGCACTGGTGTATAGTAAGGCGTCTTTCCGGAGGCGGAGAGCAGGATTTCAGAATCTTAGAACTGTTTAAAATGGTATTTAATACAGTATATAAAGAGCCTTGTCATCCAATCAATTCAGTTTGTATTTTTACAGCTAGATTACAGCAAAATAGTTTAATTATTTGTGATGAACTGTGAGATTTTATGATGCACTGATGGAAAGTGTGGTCCAGTCAGCCTTAATTCCCTACTTCTATGGTTCACCCCTGGTCAAATGACAGAAATGACATTCTGTTGATTTTCTACATGAAAATAAGTAAATTCATCCTCCATAGGGAACATAAATAGGGCACTTTCTGGATATTAATTTGCTCAGTTTGACATACCGATTAAAAAACAACAGAAAATATTTGTATTAGTATATTAAAGATAGGTTAGGTAAGTTATTTATAATAATAACTAATAAAGGAACCATAGGGAACCAACTTAAATAGGGCAATTTCTGGATATTAGCCCCTTGAACACTAAGCCTATGTTGTGTGGGCAGTTTGCTAGGCTAGTCAGGAAAGGGTTAACTTGCAAATACAATACATATGCATGCCATAGCTATAAATGAACCCTTCCTGACTTATGAAGAATAGGATAGAGCCATGCAAACTGCACCCAATGTATGTGCTTTTTTTTTTTTAGAGAGAAATAAAAATAATACATATAAAATAAGTTAGGAATAATAAAAAAAAATCAAATAAAAACATTACATTCAAATATGTTAAGTTATATAAAAGTAAAAAGTCATCTTCCATTGGGAGAAAACTTAAATAGAACATATTCTGCATAATAACCCTTATAACACTAAGCCTATATTATATGGGCAGTTTGCTGGGCTTCATAAGATAGGGTTAACTAACATCACACATAGGTGTATCATTGCTGCATATTAACCCTTTCCTTGACATGAAGACTAGAACAGAGCCATGCAAACTGCACCCAAAGTGTGTGCATTTTTTAAATAAGTATATTAAAGAGTGCAAATACACAGTAATAAATTGAATACCTGTATAAATGACATGTAAGAAATGTTTTAGTTTTTTCATATGGCTGTATTCACAAGAGGAGTTCCTTCCCCTAAGCCTGCCTACCTACCACATTTATAACCAAACTCACAGGGACTTTTCTTGACTCTTGTATAACATCCATCACTTGGCTCATGACTGGCACTGTATGTTATCCTATCTTATATGATCTCTGTTCTGATTGGCTACCCTGTATTGTGTCTCATTATAGCCTGATCCAGGCTGAAACACTCCGTATAACTTCAAGGGGGGAGGGGACAGGGATAACATCCATCACTTGGCTCATGACATTCTCCACCGAAAATTATTTTCAGCCAGTGATATGCTTTTGCTCCCTATTGAGACTTTTTGGTCCTTTTGGAAAAGACGTATCACTCTTTATTAATCTCAATACTAATGTATTATACGAGTCCCACTGATGAATTATTCAGGAACTTCAGGGATGTAAGTTAAGTGGTTATGAACTTGTAAAACTGCAGTGTGGACCCACATCCAGGTCCTCGGAACAGAAGGTATGTGTACAGTTGAACACCTGGGTCAGTAATGGGTGTTCTTAAAGGTAGCTGAGCTCACTAATTAGTTGTGTTTGGAAGCTTGTGGACATACGGTATAATGTAGCACATGTTAAAAGAAACGGATGTTTGGGAGGAGGACCATGTCTGGAGCTCCTTCCAGTATTTCCATCTCCCTCTGCTATGCATTTCTAGTGACAAAGTGTTCCTCCTCTTTCCTGTTCCTCTGTCATATCTCAAACTTGGCTCTGTTCACCAAGGGAGGGGGGCTTCCTTCTCAAGTGGAAACTGCCCAGAACTCCCCTTCAACAATCATACAGTTTCTCCTCATAATATCAGAGGCTAATTACTGGATTATAAGATATACAAGCTCACTAGAGCAAAAATTAGTCATGTGCATATTTCATGCATAAGGTGGTAGAAACATGAGGCTCCTGCAGATGGCGCTGCATAAGGACGATGGGGCTATAAATACCTGCGGAGTGTGTGGAAGGATTCAAAGATTGAGAAGAGGCAGTGTGGTGAATGTCTCGTTCCATATGTGGGAAATGGCGCCAAAGCAGATGTTAATGATTGGCTAAAAGGAGTGACTGCATTTGGTCATACTAAAGACCATAGTGTGAAGGAAGTAGCTGAACTCGCAGGTGTATGGATACGGTCATAGGAGTCTACCAGCAACAAACCCAGTCCACAGGTAATTCTTCTCAAACTTTTGTCAGGGACGACGTCCACCAAATCTGCACCAACTGGGCAATTCTTTGATCCAAGGGTGAACACTGATGAGGCCTACATTCAGAAACTTGTCCAGTACATGCCAAATCCATTCACAGTTGTTATTGGTGCTTGTGGAGGTGTTACACACTATTAGGTACGTCAGTCACAGGTGGCATTTTTTTTGTCCAGTGGACTTATTATACATTTGGTAATTTCTCAAGACTGATGCATTTTATTTCAAACCGTTGGTGAATACATTTCTTTTTATGGATGGAACTCTCTTTTAACAAAATCAAATTTATGGTCATTCTATATCTAACCTATTGTCTATGTACAGGGGTTGGACAATGAAACTGAAACACCTGGTTTTAGACCACAATCATTTATTAGTATGGTGTAGGGCCTCCTTTTGCCACCAATACAGCGTCAGTTCGTCTTGGGAATGACATATACTGCGTCCTGCACAGTGGTCAGAGGGAGTCTAAGCCATTCTTCTTGCAGGATAGTGGCCAGGTCACTACGTGATGCTGGTGGAGGTTGGTCCTTCTTGGTGGTATGCTGACATTACCCTGGATACCGTGGCTCTTGATACATCACAAAGACTTGCTGTCTTGGTCACAGATGCGCCAGCAAGACGTGCACCAACAATATGTCCTCTTTTAAACTCTGGTATGTCACCCATAATGTTGTGTGCATTGCAGTATTTTGAGCAGAACTGTGCTCTTACCTGCTAACTGAACCTTCACACTCTGCTCTTACTGGTGCAATGTGCAATTAATGAAGATTGGCCACCAGGCTGGTCCAATTTAGCCATGAAACCTCCCACACTAAAATGACAGGTGTTTTAGTTTTATTGTCCAACCCCTGTACATGTATATATTCAACCGATGCAACTTTGGATTTGGCTGTCAAACGACAGGCTGAAAATAGCACAAGCTAGCATAAAATATTGCTGAGAAAGTCACACTGGAGGGGCACGATCCACACCTGTAAAATCGAGCCAACTCTTTCATCAAGTTCAATATTTACTTCCTGAGTGTGCCATTTGCAGCCCCGCGAGTGTATCTGCTGTTCATTTGACACCCGCCAAAGCTCTAGAAACACTGACTAAAAACAGTGTGTAGTCTTTCAAGTCAATCTAATCCAAAATCACTTTCCTCTCCAGACAGCGCTCGGGTGCAGCATGATAAGGTGGAGAAAATGTTCCCCTCTGCTGCTGCTAAAAGACCAGACGGCCCACCCAAACCAAACAGTCATGGTTAAACGACACCATCTTCGAGCAGATGGTCCGAACATGCCTCCATTACTGGCGGGTGCTGGTGGATCATTCCCAAAGATACTTCAGTGGGTTTTTACAGTATGCCAAGCACAGGCACCACAGTATGACGGAAATAAGTGGGGATGTATTATTGATGGCTAATATCCAATGCTGTCACATTATGTGTGTCTGTCTTGTATTCTACATTTGTCTTGCATTTTGATTTTTTTTCCTCTGTAAGATCCATTTAGAATGGCAGTGTTGTCTTATGTATCCAAAACAGTCATAATACATTTTTGTATGACCATTCCCCAAACTCGTCTTATCCCTTATAATTAAACAGGCTGATTTTACTATATGGTACTTGTCCAAAGCTGAGACATGGCTACTATAGAATAAAAGTGAAGACATCAAACTATAAAGTAGCACTCATAGAATTATGCAGTCCACCTCCAAAATGGAACTTTACAGCAGGCTAAAACAGCTTTCTTAACCTGCAGTGGAGGTTAACATAATAAGATATTCTATTGGTCTATCCATCATGAGTATTCACTAATCTGAAAGTCTAACCAGAGCTTTTAATAGTGGGGCAACCGTGGGCTGGAGATTAGGGAACCAGCCTTGTGACCGGAGGGTCGCCGGTTCGATTCCCTGAACTGACAGTAACGACTGAGGTGCCCTTGAGCAAGGCACCTAACCCCCAACTGCTCCCCGGGCGCCATGGATAGGGCTGCCCACCGCTCCGGGTAAGTGTGCTCACTGCCCCCTAGTGTGTGTGTTCACTAGTGAGTGTGTTTGTGGGTGTTTCACTTCACGGATGGGTTAAATGCGGAGACTAAATTTCCCCACTGTGGGATCAACAAGGGATTAAAATCAAATCAATCAAATCTAATCTCTGCAAAAACCATCAGGAGTATATGTGGTATATCAGTATCATGTGTCGTTTCAGACACATCAGTTGGAGCTGTAAAGTGTGAGCCTGTAGAGTCTTTAAGATAACCAGAAACATCCATAGTTGGGTGTGCCTTATCTTTTGACTGGTACTGTATGTTATCCCATCTTATATGATCTCTGTTCTGATTGGCTACCCTGTATTGTGTCTCATTATAGCCTGATCCAGGCTGAAACACTCCGTATAACTTCAGGGGGGATGGGGCAGGGGTACCCTGCTGTAGGCTGAATAGGTGGACGTTTGTGAACGTGTTGATGCTACACATTAGCCTCACTACTGAACAGCAAACAAATATGAACACCTCACACCTTTTGGCCACCCCCATTTTAACAGTGTACACTCCAACAGTGGCTGTCACATAGGCCGTGGTATTAAACACACTCATCGTTCAAATGCTAAATAGCTGCACCAATAGCTGCACCCAGAAGGAATCAACCGACAGGAATGAAACTTGGTAGCTAACTTTGACATTGTGAGACATGCGAGTGATTCAGGTTTGACTCTCTGCCACACGGGTGGCGTAAGCAAGGACAGGCCTTATTGCTGCGAGCAGTGATGCCCTCCATGAGTCATCCTGTTAGTGCCAGCACCATTGGCAGACTGCGGCACAATGCAGGACTACATGTACACAGACCTTTATAATGAGGGCCATTAACGCCACGTCACCATTGCTAAAGACTGCAATGGTGTCGCGGCAGACTGTCATGGAATGTTGTCACTTCCAGAAGGCCTGGTGTCACTACACCTTCGCCCCTACCACACAGTCTGCAGGACCTGTGTGAGGATATTCCAGCTACATGGGATGGAGTATCATAGGACACCATTAGGAACCTCTACAGCGCCATATGGAACATTGTGCTAGCAAACATGGCGGGCCAACACCATACTGAGAAACACTACTACTGTAAATGTTGTCCATATCAGTCTGGACGTATCATCATTTATTGCTTCTGCTAACCTTTACCGTCCTTCCCACTAGCACTGCAATCCCACACTTCCTTCTGGGGGGTGCAACTATGAGTGTATATGGAGTAGAACCAGTAGAACCAGGCCAACTCAAAGAACCATTACTGTGAAGGCATGAGTGGTTCTTCTCCGAGATGGCTCCAGAAAAGTGTTTTATGACCCTGGCCAATTCTGGAAATGACTACTCCAGTCATCTAATGCTGATGTTTATCGTGTGTGTGTGGTTGTGAGTGTGTGTTATGATGGGGTGTGTAAAAGTACCGGGCCATTTAGCACTGACTAACCTGTCTGATCTAACACGACCTGTTGTTAATCTCGCCACGATGCTGCCAGCTTTGACGAGGGACTAAAGAGGAGCAACATCTGCTTTGCTAGCAGTAACAAGGGAAGGAATGATCGCCTATCAAATAACCACCTGCACCTTTCAGAGGCTTTTCCTTGCAAGGCTCCTGGAACGAGCCAGAGCAGACAGGCGCGACTGCAGGCGCACCAAGGCCCCCTACCTGTGGTGAAAAATAAGACATTTTTAGCACTGCAGCCTGACATTCAAACACCCCCCTTCCCCTACCCCGCTTCCTCCCATCCTCCCTCCCCCCCTCCCTCCCTCCCTCTCTTCTTCTTCTTCTTAGAAACAAAGAGCAGACAGACAGGTGCCTGTATGACCAATTGGGAACATCCCAGCATCTACACGAAATACCTCCAACTACACGAAACACAATTCCACCGACTTGTGACGTCACAACGGCGAGCGCAGGCTAATTAGAGGCAAAGCCGCAGCCACTTTATCTCTCCGCTGACCTGCAAAGACAGTTCAGCGCCTGGTCACGGCACCCGTCTGTGGTCACGTACACGCACGGACAAGCTGCCTCCTGACCTCCTACATGAGTCGGCACGTTTGAACGCTCACGCTAAGTTTGTTTTAAGTGCGATCTCCTTCCTCTACGACCCCTGGCGAGTTTAATACTGCTCTCCACCCCAGCAGCACTTCCAAGCAATACGCTACCCAGAAGAAGCTCCCAGGATAAGCACCTCGTAACCTTCCTGCTAGACTCCACGTCCCGTAGCGCGGTAAGATCAGACCCGGGGCGCTGAGCACAACTTCTAGCTGGCTATATCAGATTCGTGCCGCCTCTGGGAAAGCCGTTGCTGCAGCACAGCATCGCTGACCATTACTCAGCATTCCGGGGCGCTTGAACGCACCCCAGGGCGCAGCTTTCCAGTTCTGGGCTCTCCCATCGTTATTATCAGCCAGATAGCCATACCTGGAAAGTCAAAGGCTCCACGTGCTCCACGGGCATTTTGAGGCGAAGTCAGCATTGGAAAGCATAGGAGTTCATCTCTCTCTCTCTCTCTCTCTCTCTCTCTCTCTCTCTCTCTCTCTCACCAAACTAAAGAGACAAACAAACATGGGAACAGAGAACCAGCTTTACCTTTATTCCCCAGGAAGTTGCGATGCTGCTTATGATCCTGATCTTTATGAACACGACGAATTACAAGAGCCAGTTTAAATGGAAATTAAAGCCAGAAGGAACGAGAGAGAGAGATAGAGAGCGTGCGCCTTGAAAGTGCCATCGGTCCAAACTCCACCGGCTGGAGTGAGCGCAGCTACGGCTCCCCTGTCTCATCAGCCAGCTCGGACTTGGCAGCTCCGTGCGTAAATCAGTGCCTCCCTATAGTCCCAGCGTGGTACTTCCAACAAACTGTAGTCCCTTCTCCTGTCCTCGCAGATGTGCCTTATCTAGAACACGCGGGTACTCAAGATTTCAGCCTCTCGTTTCACTCGTTACATCCCATCCGTGCCGGTGCCCTGCCCTTTTCCAGGTGCAGCGCGGTTTCCACGATTCTCACTTTCAGCAAGTACCGAAGAGCGACACGCATCCATCTTCCAGCAAGCGTTCAAAGCCCTCCAAGGTGTACATCCTCGAAAACGGTCCCCGCGGCACGGCACGGCGCGTCGCAGCGCAGGGAGGCAGGCACGACATGGTCTGTAGAGCAACGCCGAGCGGTGCAGTGGGCGTCTTATAGGGACAGGTTTGCGCTGGCTCGCATTTCTCCGCTCACTGCCAGCGAACGATGCCTCCTTCAGTAGCGCTCTGTCGTCTGCAGGCTGTGTACGTAGGCAGGACCAATGTCAGCACGCATACAATTAAAGGGAAAACGGCTGGGGAAACTGATTTGGAGAGCTACAGGAGCGAAAAGGCTGCCTTGTGGATGATGCTTGGCTATAAATAAGCATGCTACTTCTTCTTCTTCTTCATTCGTTGCCACAGCTGAAGTCACGTGCGTCCATTTCGACGGGAAAGGCGCACAGACAGAGAAAAAGTACTTGGTAACGTGTGAACAGGCGGACCGCGAGAGAGAGTCACTCCTAGCAGCTCATGGCGAAAAAGAGCCTCTAAGCTCCTAAACACAGCAGCAGCAGCTCAACCAGCCAAAAGGCATGTCTCCCTTTTCACCGCTCTAAGCAGTTTGCTCGTCTCCATCTTGATCTCATTTTCAGGATGACTGCTTTTGGCTGCTCGGCTTCTTAGCCATAGTGAGATATCCCCCTCCCTCCACCAGTGTAATTGAAGGCTGGGCTAAACTTGGGAGATCACCCCATTCTGGACCATGCAAATCCATTCGCTCTGGAGAGGGGGGATCTGTGAAGTCTAATAAACTGCAGTGGGAATGTATGTTCGTTGTGTAACTCTTAGCATTCCACTGGTATAACCCAGATCTAAGGTCTAATCCTAATCTAAGATGGATGGACACTTTTTATTCACACACAGAACAGTTGCACCCAGAAGGAAGTGCCGGACTGCAATGCTATCTGGATGGAAAATGAAAAACATATTTTTCCACATACAGAAGTAGGGCCTCTCAGTATGGGGACAGGCTAGATGTCTCAGGGGTCTGGAGTTGTAGGGGTTGCTAATGCTGTCCTGTGATAATCCGTCCTATACAGCTTGAATATTCTCTCACAGTTCCTGCAGATTTTGTGGTAGGGGTGGAGGTAGAGAGTCACCAGGCCATTTGGATGTATGGGGTGTGACAACAAACCGTTGATCCTGGTGTTAAACACAGTGCCTTGTTGGTCATCTACACCAGGACTAAAGTGGGACTGAAGATGACCCACTGCCATTCTGAGTCACTCCATGACAGACCTATGGTGAGGTTGACGTGGTGTTGAGGACAGCTGTCATTACGGTCTGTGTGCATGCAGACCTGCGTTGTGCAGCCATCTGCCAATGGTGCGGCCACTAACAGGATGACTCATGGAGGGCATCACTGCTCAATGAATGTCTGCAGTCGTGGCTGTTGGGTCAGTCAGGTGCAGAGATAAGGTCCGTCCTTGCTTACATCACATGCATGGCTGCTTGAATCCTTTGTATGTCTCATGATGTCAGTTGTCAGTTGATTCCTTCTGGGTGCAATTATTTATGCAACCTATCTTTTGACCACTGCGCCATATTGCTTTTAAAATATGATCAAATGGCTTATTGCTATTGAGAAATATGATATACTACCCTCTTTGGCATCTAATAATAGAAGTTATGAATGATAAGGTAACTCTTTACATGAAGTGTTGACTAACTAACATGAAGTAATGCATTAGTTAACATGAAGTAAAATATAAACAATGGTTATAATACTAAACTAATATTAACAATAAAGTGTTACAGCTACATGTTAATTAAGCATGTAACAGTTACTGTATGTTTACTTAACATTAGACAACCATTGTTAATGAAATACTAATGCGTTACTTCATGTTAGTAAGTCAACACTTCATGCTACCAGTAATAATAATAATAATAATAACGGCAATAAATGCTTCTTACACCTAGTAATGTTCCTTTGGCATAGGCAACTCTCTTAGAAAAGAAAAAAAGGTACTGAACTATCAGTACGAGGTTCCCTTTAAGGTTAGGGAGCAGAACTGTACCACCGGAGTTCCGCTGTTTATGTCACATTGACTTAGAGCACTCTGTCCTGGCTTCAGGCGTTTAACACTATCACACCTAAAGGCCAGTGTTGCATCTTTGAAGGTAGAGTTTGTTTCCTGGGGAAAAAATCAAACCGATGTTACCATTAAATGGTTTTTTTTTTGACGGTGCACTGTTATAGCACCAATGCTACTTTTACCTTTTAATACTGATCCTTAAATATTGGCCAAATCATTTTAAGTCTATATTTTATTTTGGTAAAATCCATATTCTGTGCAACAAATAAAACTTTCTGGTGTAAATGGGAATTACATGCAGGTACAGTAGTTGTTTTTGTTCATACATAGTGTGTGTATATATATATATATATATATATATTTATTTATTTATTTATCGTCATGTCCAATGAAATTTGGACACACCAGCTGCTGTTTACACTGAGTGAGAATCTCATGATGAATGGACCCACAGAAGCGGCCCAAAACTGTTTGGAAAGATGTCTGGTTCCATTGACTTACATTAAACTTAAATGAGGTTTTTGGCCTCTCCTGTAAAGTCGCCATTTTAGAGATATGTGTTTTCCTTTGGACAGCGATGATCTGTATATATATACATATATACTCTTTATAGGTGCGCGTGTGTGTGTGTGTGTGCGTGCATGTGTGTGTATGTGTGTGTGTATGCGTGTGTGTGTGTGTGTGCGTGTGTGTGTGTGTGTGTGTGTGTGCGTGTGTGTGTGTGTGTGTGTGTGCGCATATGTTACTGTGTTTGCCCGCCAATGGACTGATGGCCTTTCCATGGTGTTTCCTGCTTTCTGCCCAGTGAGTGCTGGGATAGACTCCAGCATCCCCATGACCCAGAAGGATGAAATGGTTTAGAAGATGAATGAATGAATACCTAGAATATACTGTTATGAAATAAGAACCATCTTCAGCAACTTCAGTAAACGTAAAATCCTTTTATTGTGCAAAATAACTGATAAATAATTAAACCTAATTAAGAGTAAATGTAAGCGCCTTAATGTGGCACTTAGATCTCTGAGCATCAGGCTCACACTTCACTGTCATCAGTACTAATCTTTTTTCAGTTTGGTAGAACCATTTCACAGGACCTTGCTGCTGAGTAACACAGCTGACCAACAGAGGTGCACTCCATATGGGAGTAGGGGGCTACTGGGCTAGTTAAAGGGTAAATCAAGGTTAAAGGCTAGGCAGTCTAGACTAACATTAACTCAGGTATCAGTATCTCGATGCCAATATTGCATTGATATCAGTGTAACCCTACAGGCTGTGCACAAGAGCTTTGCTCAACACCGCATATTGCAATTTCAGCAGCTTTTTATTTTTGTCTTTTGTCGCTGTCCGAAGACAAACATGTATCATCATTTGAACAGAGCAGCTGCTGTTTGCATTGTGTGAAAATTTCATTATGAATAGACCAAGAGAAATGGGCCAAATTGCTTTAAAAAAGTCTGGTTCCATTGACTTTAAAAATCCATTGACATTAAAAAGAAATGAGATTCATGTCCTCTCCTATAAAGTTGACTTTTTTCCCCACAACAATAATGCTAATTTCATTGCGCCATATTGTGATTTTTAATGCTGGGTTAGCATCAAGCCATTGTCGGGCTTAATACTGCTTACAGCAGAGCTGCATAGGACATAGCATAATATGAGAAATGAATTTAACACATGCTTTAGTTTTTATTTAGCGGTTGTACAGTGAATCATTTAGTAATGATGTGCTGTTAAGCTAATTGTGCCTAGTTGTTAGGATAATACGTTGTATGCACCTCAGTTTAAACAAAACTGGGTTCTACTGCTGAGAACACAATAATAAGTCAACCCCGGCATGATGGAATACCTGAATCAGGTATTTGACCACAAGAGCTTTGAATATGCCTCAGCCTAGCAGATTGTAGGGCAGGAACAATCCATTTTACAAAGGACCTTTATAGTAATGTCATGGAAGAAGCCTTGAATGTTCCCTGAAGAATGATACAATGAGAAAGAAAAGAATGTAAAGAGCTTCCAGAGAATGTAAACGTCAGTAACACTTACAGGGTGTCTACAATCAGCATTCATAAAGTGCAACGTGACATTAATATGGGATACTATGTCATTTACTGACAGGCATTTTTAAAAATAAAATGTTTTGTTTATTATTTTTGGAAAAAAAAATATTTTCTGTGAAATGATGTCTCATTTCTGGACAGAAAGGATAAAGCGACCTGGCTTTACCGCTTTGGACAGAATGCTTTGACACTTTGACATTATATTTAAGACTTATTTTGCAATTTGTCATATTTATCCTTTAAACTTTTATTGTGCCAGAGGATCCATTCAACAGCCCGTTTTGCAAAACATTATTATTTTTTATTTTGCCAGTCCAGAAATGAGGACTTTACCTTAAAATGATTTTTTTTTTTAATTTATTAAAATTACTAAATCAGGACTTTTATTTTGAAAGAAAGTGTTTCCGTTAAAGTGGCATAGTACTCCATATACATATCATGTAAAACATGATAGACTTCATGAATGTTGATCATGTCTATTGTCTATTACAATTAACCTGTTGTCCTAGAACCAAACATCCAAGCATAGAACCATATGGGTTCTTTAGTTTTACTAGCATACTGTCAGTCTGTGCCTATGCAGCCCATTATGCCTCAAAACGTGGCACCATTCAACATCCCAGAGCAGACTGAATATAGATATCTGCCTACATGCTGTTGCAACTGTGAGCTAATTATGAAATTCAGCCTCATACAATGTTCATGAAGTGACACAGTTAATGTTCCTCTTGACCCTCGTCGTTTTCGCCTGAACAGCTTTGTGAGACGTTTGAAAAAGGGGCGCTCAGCCTCACGAGAACTGAGGGAAAGAAAGAGATAAATGAGATCAAGCCTAACAAAATCGAGGCACGGAACAACTAGAGCCGCCGCACACCTGCCGAAGTCTTTCTCTGGGGCATTACAAGTTGATTGACTGACAATAAAGAGAAGCAGAAAAGTCGATAGGAGAGAGAGTGAGAACAGGAGCCGGAAGGTTTTGTGAGCAAACACAGACACCCCCCAGAACCAAAGCAGGGTGCGAGTGGGACTGACCACTGGATTGCGAGGCAATCTGAAAGGATAAAGCAAGAGACACAAATCCAAACCCCATGCTGTGCCTTGCGGGGAGGCGCGGACTGAAAGAGAAAGATTTGTGAGACAGAGGCCAGGAATTACCCAGCTTCAGCCATTAAGGGAGTGCATGCCTCTGACAAAGCCAAAGAAACTGACATTCTG
This sequence comes from Prochilodus magdalenae, assembly GCA_024036415.1. Lineage (NCBI taxonomy): Eukaryota > Metazoa > Chordata > Actinopteri > Characiformes > Prochilodontidae > Prochilodus > Prochilodus magdalenae. The sequence continues at coordinate 68,434 of JAMWET010006363.1, read as the reverse complement.
GAAGGACAGCAGGATCTGGAAGGATACGGAATTTCAGATTTAGTGATTTGCTAGTGAAATGTTCAGTGCCTTTGTATCAAATCAATTACCTTCAATTAGTTCAGCTAATTCATTACACCAGCATGCCGACAGAGGATTTACTGTTTTAATATTCAAGCCAGGAAACTGCATCCGAATTATGTACGGATGAGTAGCCGCTGGTTGCAGATTGACATTGTCGTCTGGCTCAAGGAGCCAGTGGGAGGAGCATGTTCCACTCATAAAGGCTGCAGCACATGATTTCCTGAACACTTCATTTTTCCCCCTTTCGTCTTAATTAATTGGAGGTGAATGCTTTATTGCAAGAGCTACTAATAAAGAACAAACGGAACCTCGAAATTAGCCCAGCCAAGCAAAATACGAGCCACTAGTCAAATCAGGCCAGCGGTCATGCTTCACCGATGTCATCCTATATAAATGTGTCACTTGCACATGCTAAGAAACAATGCACCGGGCCTCCACAGCAGCAGTGGCCTTCGGAGTGAATGCTCTTCTAATGCTATAATGGGAAGACGAATAAATGTGTTCATGGACATTCGTTTGGCACTGATCGCAGTGGATGTCCTCATGGCTATTGCTAAACCTTCACACAGAAAACGAGTTACCATGCATGTTTAAGGTGGTAGTGATTTCAGGCTCCCGTAGATGGTGCTACAAGAGAATGATCAGGCTGCAAGGTGGGAATGATGGGATCTATAGATTGAGAAGAGGTGGTACAGAGCAGTGAATGTATGGCTTCATGTGCAAAATGGGTCCAAAGCAGAGACTAATGATTGGCTAAAAGGAGTAATTGCATTTGGGAGTGCATGTGAAGGAAGTAGCTCAGGTTGCAGATGTGTGAGAGTACGGTCATATAGGTCTACCAGCAGTGGCTAAAATCCCAGTCTACATTCTCTGTTACAGTATTGATTCATTTTGGGGACACATTCATTGTGGTGGTCCATTGTTTTGAGAGCTGTAAGGACTATGAATCTGACAGGTACAGTTTTGGTGATCTCCAAGGTCATATATAGTTGTTAGCAGTCCCATATTTTCCATATCTTTTAATATTTTTTTAAAAAACCAGTTTTGAAAACTTTCATTCCCCTCTCTTTTGAAGGCTGATTATCTGAAACTGGAAAATCATAGTGTTCTGTTGACATCCTGCCGTCATGGTAGCACCAATTTAATAGGCAACAATTTCATATAAAAAAACAGACAATGGTTTTAATGAGCCTTAGGCAATCCAGCAAAGGCAGTATAATGTGTGGGTGGTTTTTTAAACTCTCAATTTAAAACAATTTGTAAAACATGTTGTTTTTTATTTTAACAATATTATATATTTTTTTTATATACTTCTGAAGTGATAAAAAATGAAAGAAAATCTAAACATTTAATATTTTTTATCTCAATATTATTGTCACATCTCAAACCACATACTAGCACACTAAATAACAAACTGAAACTACCTTTGGAAGGGAACTCGTTAGTGTAGTAGGTGGGGTGTATACAGTAAGTGTGTGGTTTGGGACACAACATTAGATCAGCCATTGATTTGTTTGTTAGTCATCTGTAGTGGAATGTTTACCTGCAGGTTAGAACATTCCTGTGAAGGTTTCTGGAGTCCAACTGTATGGTTTTATATTATTTGTGGTCATTCTGGTCTATTTTGCTTGGCCTTTATCCAGCAATGATGGGACGTGCAGTATTACAGAATACTAGAAGTTGCTGCATTCCTACCATAATTGTCATGGTCCACTTAATGATGCTATAGAATACTGTGAATTGAGTTCATGAGCCTGAGCAGATGAGATCTGTACAGTTCTGTCCGTCATAAAGACACAGTGGTTATAATGTTTCATGACAGGTGTACCCGTATTAATTTTTTCCCACTGGTCATTTTATCAGGTACCCCTACCATATTGGTGCACTTAGTAGGTATTCAGTTACAGACTGTAGCTCATCAGTTTAATTACAATTTGTTAGTCACCCCATCCATTAGTGGAAAGGAAGCAGCACCGTCAACCACTGCCCTGGTGCTGGACTAAGTGACAGTAAATGTTTAATCAGAACAACATACAATAAATTTCATTTTTTATTTTTTAACCCACAGCTGAAATTGCCACCGCTTTTCAGACCACATTAATCATCATCATAATACATGCACAGCGGAAACCCATGTACCCCAATCAATTACCTGCAGGTACAGAGCTTCGCACGTGTCTACGTGTGTTCACTAGATCATACGGTTCAGCCTAGAACAGTCAGGGAGAATCGCATTGACTTCCAACCATCAAAACAAAACAGTGCCTAGGGGCCCTGAAGAGCCTAATCATTTTCCCTGAATCAGAGAGGGAAGGCAGGTGTGTCGAGGATGCCTGTTGATTTGTTATTAATATATCTTAGCACTTGTCCCTTAGGGGCCAAGCCTTGTCAGTGTCTCTTTTGTTCCACACACATGATCTGCACAGATCTTCAAATACTCCTCCAGCCTCAATGAAGCCTTTGAACAGATCAGACATTCAGACACCCCCATTCAGACCAGGGTCATTGGCACATGTGTTATCTCTGCAGCACACTGGGTGATATGGCTGCACTATAAAATCTCTATGAGCCATATATTTGTCATTGTGACATTACAAGGGCTTTCAAAATATTATATGGTTGGTGGACACCAATATGGTAGAGTGCTGGCATGGAAGTCTGAATCCTGCTTGTACAGAGGTATCTGGCATAGCAGTGTGGCCGGGGTTTTGTAACATCTTAGTATCACTGCTGAGCCCACAACAGTCTTTCACCCAGTATTGTGGTGGCATCTGGATAGGTGGATGTGCTGTGCTTTCCCATGTACACCCCCCACTAACATACGTATCTCCCCCACTGAACACATAATATTTCCTGTGCTCTTCTACTGAATACCAAAATTTGAGCTTAAATTCTTGAATGTCAATTGAATGTCAGGTATACTAAAACCAGTTTAATGTAAGAAAATATTATTGAGTTGTTTTACATGCAAATGTTTGGATGCCCCTGGTCAAATGACATCAATCAATCAACCAATTAATCAATTAACCTTTATCTGTACTTAGAAATACATTAGGGGGTGGCCTCACAGGTTACCTACTTCAAAGAAGCCAAGCTTTTACATCTACAGAGACTAAAATAATAATAATAATAATAATAATAATAATAATAATAATAATAAAATGGATGTTAATCTGGAAAACTAATCAAAACAAACACTACGCCAAACAAACTAACAATAAACTCAAATAATTAAAAACATTTACAAGAGATAATTAATATATTGAAAAAATAATAAAATCACTTTAATAGACTAATGCAAAAAACTGCAACATGAACAGTGAATAAGCAATAACACTGAATTATTGAGATAAATCAAATGAATATAAAAAGTAATTAAATGGAACAGATAATGAGATGATAAATTTAAAGTAATTTAATAAAGTTAAATGATAATTATAAAAAATATATAATAAGTCAAGTCAAATTAAAATAAATCAAAACAAATTAAAACAGACAAATAAAAAAGGGCTATAAAATATTAAAAAGATATAATATAAAAAACTAAAATTATAAATACAATTATAAATAAAATAGGGATTCCACTTGCACTGTGGCTAAAAACACATTTTCCCAGTCCAGTAAAAACTGTACATGACAGATGATGCGGTCACTAGAGCAAGCCTGATAGCTACATGATATTGATTGGAGAGAAGAACATACACATCCTCTACAAAGAACAAACATCTGAACATTGAATGCACTCTTACTGCCCCCTTACCGTCCTCCCTACAACCAAGCTCACGTGGGTTGGAGACCGTGAGTCTACATAAATGAGCACAAAATGAGCACAACATTAAACTTTAATGTCAATGGCAAGCGAGGACGAGTTTGATTGATAGCAGTTAGGGTGTGATAGCATAATGGGTCAAGAATGTTTCACCCAGCTGCACACAGACCTCAGAGAATGAACGTGCAACTGAAGGTTGAAATGACTATAAATGCAAAGCTTAGCTGTAGCTCAATGTTGACCTGTTCAGGAGAAAATCAGCTTCCGCCTAAAAGTCCTACTGGACCCTAAGCTGTCTCCACCTTCAAATGCATCGCAGGTCCACATGTCTGATTTTTAGAAGGATGCCGAGATTTTTTAGGTCAGGTAGACACTAATGTTATTTCTATTGATCCAGTTCGTTTGCTTGCCTCCATGGTTGCATCATGCTGTGCTTGCCTGCCAATTAGTTTTATATCTAGCAACCTGGGGTGTCAAATTGGTACCGGAAAATGGACAGTGGGCGCGTGCACAGGTTTCTCTGGAGAACTCTGGAGAACATACTGGCAATAGCATTGTTGACGGAAAAGCCAGTGTGTCAGTTTAGCTTCAATTAATTTCCTTAATCTTTGATGGCATATCAGGGTCATTTCATGAATTAGTTAAATACACATATATTAAAAAAAGTTCTATTATTGCCTACATTCAATTGATGTGCGTAATGTTTGATGGCATACTGCCATATATTAGAAAGCTGCTAGCATGCTAGCATTATAGTAATTTTATCAGTGATTTTAGGCAATTATGGCAAGAAAACCGAAACACAGGGGCTCATTCTGGTAGGATGAGAAAGAATGTGTAGTCTTTGCTCTTTACGGTAAAGGACAAATCAAAGTCAAGCAGAAAATACAAATACTCAGACAAGAACGTGTCTTCGGCCATGTTGATGTGTGCATACGGTAAGCTTTATCAGAAGTAGGAATACGCCATGTAACAGTGTGTATGGAGCATATTCTAACTGTAAACCTACAAAAAGCAAAAAGGTAGCCAGTGGGTATTCACACACACTCGTACAGTGCAACACAATAGCATGCTAAGAATGCTCCACCACCCAAACATTACATGGTCAGTTATGGTTCCTTTCCTTATGGACAAGTTGGTTAGAGGATCAAGAGTGGGTAGGTAACATCATCCGACATGCAAATGATTCAAATTTCATGTGAGGTAAGCAAGAACAGCCATTACCATTGTATCTGACTGACCCAACAGCCACAATTGTGGACATTCAGTGAGTAGTGATGCCCTCCATGAATCATCCTGTTAGTGCAAGCGCCACTGGCAGATGGCTGCCTGACGCAGGATTACATGCACCAACGAATCTATATGTGGAGGCACCGTGGACAGTGACCAGATGAATGGTTTGTTGTCACCTGTCACACCTCCAGAAGGCAGTGACTGCCCTTAGCACCACATCAGGGTCGCCAAAAGCTGAAATGGTGTCATGCCAGACTGTGATCGAGAGACTCAGAATGGTAGTGGGTCATCTTCAGTGGAAGAGTAGAGGGTCTTGGTAGAGACAACAAACGAATCAACGCATGGAGGCACCGTAATCAGCGCCAAGTTGAACGGTTTGGTGTCACGTGTCCAGAAGGTCTGGTATCACTCCATCTCCACCACACATATTTACAGGGGTTGGACAATGAAACTGAAACACCTGTCATTTTAGTGTGGGAGGTCTCATGGCTAAATTGGACCAGCCTGGTGGCCAATCTTCATTAATGGCACATTGCACCAGTAAGAGCAGAGTGTGAAGGTTCAGTTAGCAGGTAAGAGCACAGTTCTGCTCAAAGTATTTGCAATGCACACAACATTATGGGTGACATACCAGAGTTCAAAAGAGGACAGATTGTTGGTGCACGTCTTGCTGGCGCATCTGTGACCAAGACAGCAAGTCTTTGTGATGTATCGAGAGCCACGGTATCCAGGGTAATGTCAGCATACCACCAAGAAGGACGAACCTCCACCAGCATCACGTAGTGACCTGGCCACTATCCTGCAAGAAGAATGGCTTAAAATCCCTCTGACCACTGTGCAGGACGCAGTATATGTCATTCCCAAGACAAACTGACGCTGTACTGGCCGCAAAAGGAGGCCCTACACCATACTAATAAATGACTGTGGTCTAAAACCAGGTGTTTCAGTTTCATTGTCCAACCCCTGTATGTGTATGTAGCTTAACAAATATTGCCCGTATCAGTCCAAATATATCATCATTGATTGTTCCTGGTAACCTTTATCTTTCTTCCCAATAGCACTGCAATGCCACACTTCCATCTGGGTGCAGCTATTCTTTTGACGATTGTATAAGTGTATATGGTAGGTTTCCCTAACAAAATGGTCAAATAGATGGTCTGGATGCAAGCTAGGTTAAATCAATATGCACTCTTAAAAATATTTTCTTTTTTCTTTTTTTGTGCAATGCCATAGAACAGTGGTTCCCAACCGTGCCCTCCACATTTTAGTGTTTATCTTGCTCCCAACACACATGATCCAGCTAATCTGCTAATTAACAAGCCCTTCCTGAGCCGTAGTGGGTGTAATTTGGCAGGAAATACAAACATGCGCAGGACTGGGAACAACTGGCATGAGGTTCCCTGAGGAACCATTCAATTAATGTTTCTTGGGAGAACTGTTTTGGCATTCCTGGTGTAAATATGAGGAACCTTCTTAAAATTTGTGAAGGTTCTAGAAAGAGCTATTCAACCAGTTAAATGTGTTAACATTATGGGATGGTTCTTCAAAGCTCTTTAAACCTCACATGCACAAATCTCTGTGTTAAACACGACTGTGTAAGAAAGCAAACAGGCTCTTCTTGCTTGAGTGTTCACAGACTGTATTCAGTCAAACTCTTGTTAATAGTGTTGTTTAATGGTGAGCTACTGCCACACCCTGTTGTCAAGGGTAACTGTTACTCCTCCATAAAGCACACTTTTAAAAAGACTCTCTAAATAGACCAGAGGGACCCCGGAGTGAGAATGTTTTCTGTTCCATTGAGTTGCAGGAAAGCATTTACTCTCAGTTTAAGTTAAACGATCTGTGTTCCTGAATGGTTTTCCATTTCCAGTGGCGTGCACTCGCCTCTGAAAGAAATGCATCCATTCAAGCTGGTTTCCATAAAAATGTAAAAAGTTGGAGCCAAGATTTTCCCTGGCCTTGAAAATTCTGTGAAAGCTTCGTTCAAAAGCGCATGCCAGTTAACTGATTAATGTGTTTTAGAACAAAGAGTAACATTTCTTGATTGGGCCCTGTGTTTAAAAGGTATTTCCTCTTCCTTGTTTACCGAAACATTGCAAACACTTTTGTCATTTTAATTGCTTTCGTGCAAAAATAATGCCAAAACTGGCCTATCAGAACTTTTCACCATTCAATTCAGCTCTATTTGGACATTTATACTGGAACTTCCAGCCATGCTTCTGTAGTCACAAACTTCTGGCACACTATACTTTACCATCAGACTGCTTTTGTCTGATATAGTGTGGCACTTGCCAGCTTTTGAGACATTTCATCCTGACAGAGTTTGCCCAGCAGGCACCGGACTTCACATTGACAGATGCTGAATTTTGGTGGAAATGAAAATCGGCTTGACGTCAGTACCCAATGCTGGCTTGACATCAGCCTTCAATTTTGGACAGACACTGAACCTCCAACATCTGTCTGAACTTGTAGCTTGGTAAATTTAGAGCTGCCCTCTAGAACTAGACAAGTTGAATCGGCAGTCGGAGACAACTGAAGTCGACTGAGAACCTTCAAGTCGACTGACAACAGTGACCGTTGTTTTTTGTAAAAGTAAAAGCTTCCGAAATGCACAAGACCTTTAATCATTTAAAAAGACATTTTAATAATTATTAAAGGGGAATAATAAATATATATATAAGTTCTAGCTGGGCTGTGACGCATGTTTGCTAAAAAAATGAATCCACGTGACAACATGTGCTGGCGTTCACCGTTGAAGGAAGCTAAAGCTGTGAAGCTGAGAAACACAGGGTGGAAAAAAAAACATGTCTGTCAGAAAAAGTCTGGAGGAGCACATGGAAGGAGGAAAAACATGAACGAATAGATGTCGTCGACACTGTCGACCGGGACGGGTGAATCCAATTCGACTGGCAAAATTCTGAGTCGGCTACAGCCCTAATGAATTTAGACTGATATGGGCAATATTTATTGATCTGCACATACAGAAGTAGTGTCTGTCAATATGGTGTTTGCTTGACATGGAGTTTTCGACGTGCCTGGTGTCTTATTAATCCACCCCATGCAATGACGTAACATTTCTTGATTGGGCCCTGTGTTTAAAAGGTATTTCCTCTTCCTTGTTTACCGAAACATTGCAAACACTTTTGTCATTTTAATTGCTTTCGTGCAAAAATAATGCCAAAACTGGCCTATCAGAACTTTTCACCATTCATTTCAGCTCTATTTGGACATTTATACTGGAACTTCCAGCTATGCTTCTGTAGTCACAAACTTCTGGCACACTATACTTTACCATCAAACTGCTTTTTCTCTGATATAGTGTGGCACTTGCCAGCTTTTGAGACATTTCATCCTGACAGAGTTTGCCCAGCAGGCACCGGACTTCACATTGACAGATGCTGAATTTTGGTGGAAATGAAAATCGGCTTGACGTCAGTACCCAATGCTGGCTTGACATCAGCCTTCAATTTTGGACAGACACTGAACCTCCAACATCTGTCTGAACTTGTAGCTTGGTGTCAGGGCTGTGTTGGGATTTGACATCAACCCAATTTTCATTTCAACCAATATTCATGGTGTGTCTAAAGTTGTACTGTAGATTGAAGGCAAGCTAATGTTCAGTTTTAACCACCAACCTGAATATTTTTCAGTCAGAATTCAACATTCTTCCAACACTAGAGCTTAACATCATTTTTTAACCAATTTATTTTTACCAAAATTCACTGTCTGTCCAACTCCGTAAAGCATTACAAATACATATGTCTTTTTAATTGCTTTTGTGCACAGGAAATGCCAAATCAAAATGTATAAATTGGAACTTCCAGTCATGCCCCTGTAGCCAAAAACTTCTGGCACACTATACTTCACCATCAAACCGCATTATCCCTGATATAAAGGTGCCACTTGCCATCCATCAAATCATTTAGCTAAGAAACCTTGAAGGCCCAGAGCATCACTGTGATGTCAGAAAGACAATGGCCTCCAATATTGCACATTGAATTATGGTTGAAAATGAAAATTGAGTCGACATCAAAACTAAAAAATGAAAAATTGATTGAATTCAAATCCCAGTGATGGATTGATGTCAGCTTTTAATGTTGGACCGACACTGAACCGCCACTGTCTGTCCAACCTTGTAGCCAGCATTGTGTTTTGAATTCAACCTATTTTTCATTTTTCAACTAAAATTCATGATTTGAACAATGCTGAAAACACTTCCGTCATTTTAATTGCTCCCACACAAAAGTAATGCCATAACAGTCAATCAGAACTTTTTGCCATTCACTTTAGCTCCATTTTAATTGGAACTTCCAGCCATGCTCCTGTAGTCAGAAACTTCTGTCACACTATACATCACCGTCAAAAGTTATTCTTCCCTGATCTGCTTTTTTTTGTTTGTTTGTTTTAAAAGAAAGATGAGCAGCATGCTGTATTGTTGATCTTATCTACAAGCTGTCCCAAGTTGCTCTATTTTCTGTGTGGCACTTGACAGCCAGTAAGACATTTAGTTATGACACTTTGAAGGCAGTACTTAAATGGACTCTGCTCTGAGATTTGAATTGAAATGCTCAGATGGTCTAGATGGACTACTTGAGCAGAGCTGAGTGATTACCAAAGTTAGCCAAGGACTGCATTTAGATTTGAAGATCATAAATACCATCATCACCAAAGGAAAAGCTGCACCCAGAAGGAAGTGTGGGATTGCCGTACAATTGAGAAGGAAAATAAAAGTTACTAGGAACAATAAATTATAATAAATTTAGGGCTGCCCTCTAGAACTAGACAAGTCGAATCGGCAGTCGGAGACAACTGAAGTCGACTGAGAACCTTCAAGTCGACTGACAACAGTGACCGTTGTTTTTTGTAAAAGTAAAAGCTTCCGAAATGCACAAGACCTTTAATCATTTAAAAAGACATTTTAATAATTATTAAAGGGGAATAATAAATATATATATAAGTTCTAGCTGGGCTGTGACGCATGTTTGCTAAAAAAATGAATCCACGTGACAACATGTGCTGGCGTTCACCGTTGAAGGAAGCTAAAGCTGTGAAGCTGAGAAACACAGGGTGGAATGATGTCTCAGAAAAAGTCTGGAGGAGCACATGGAGGAAAAAACATGAACGAATAGTCGAACTGTCGACCGGGACGGGTGAATCCAATTCGACTGGCAAAATTCTGAGTCGGCTACAGCCCTAATGAATTTAGACTGATATGGGCAATATTTATTGACCTGCACATACAGAAGTAGTGTCTGTCAATATGGTGTTTGCTTGACATGGAGTTTTCGACGTGCCTGGTGTCTTATTAATCCACCCCATGCAGCTTGATGCAGATTTTGTGGTAGGACTGGAAGCGGAAGTGATGTGTGACAGCAAACCATTACAGCAGACGACGGTGCCACCCCACACAGATTCTTTGGTTGTCTACGCCAAGACAAAAGTGGGACTCGTCACTAAAGATGACCCGCTGCCATTCTTCGTCAGTCCACGACAGTCTGACAAGACATCATTGTGTTGTAAAGGGCAATCACTGTAATGGTCTGCATGCACCACTGCTCACTAATTGTCCGCAGTCATGGCTGTTAAGTCAGGTACGGCAATAAGGCCCATCCTTGTTGCTTATGCGGCTGAGCGTGAAAACTTGGCACTAGCCTAGCTCAAGCTCAGCCTGAAAGAACTAGAGTAGGCTGGTAGGCTAAATTAGTGAGGCTAGCGCAATGGCAGAAGACTGGAGAGCTGTAATATTGGTTAAGGCACTAGCCAGGTTGGAGCACAGCATTAAGGGGCTAGAGTGGGGCAGCTGAATAGTGTTGCCAATAGCCCCTTAGCTTAGCTGATTTAGCAAGGCTAGCACTGTAGAAGAGGGCTAAGGAGCTGTGACAGCTCATGTAGTAGTGGCCAAACTCCTGGTCAAATGTAACAGGTGGGCACTGACCCAGCTCGAGCACAGTTTTTAAAACTTTTTAATACATAGTTCACGGTCTTTACACATTTTTAGTAAATATGTTTGGTTAACATGTTCTATGAATGATGTATCCATATATATGTACATTTATTATAGTTGTGAAACCTTTTAAAACCCTAATATAAAGTGTCATAGTACAAAGTAAAAAAAATACTGACATGCTGTGCTATAATACATTTTTCTGACTCCTATTAGTTTATTGATAAAAACAGAAAAAAATATCTGCAGTGACCCCACCCCCCTAACAATCTTAATGGTTTTAAGCATTATTTTGATTCATGACTATATACATATACAGCAAAACCATGACTATATACACACATGTATATGTAAATTGTGGCAGGAGATTAAAGGATCTCGGTTAATTCATATGGCATTGTTAATTTATTATTTTTATTATCATTATTATCATTATTATTATTATTATGTCAATGATAATAAACAAAATACAAACCTTTATGCTGGTGCTTTATGATTTATGTAAAAAAGAAATATTTTTATACATCGAGTTATATATCTAAACCATCCAAACCATCTAAAAGCCTCTAGTTTTGTGAGAGGAATTAATGGAATTTTTGAAAAATGGCTGCCATTAAATTTTCCAAACCTGATATTTTGTTTTGGTCAACACCAGCTACTGATAGTGTAGACTACTGTTGTCAACATAATGTCCACATTTGACAAAGCTTGTTGACAGTTTGCCATTCTCCTTATGCTATTTTAATGCATACTTTAATGCATTAAAATATACTTTAATGTATATACTTTAATGCATACTTTAATACTGTGAACCTTTCACCAACACCACTGCACTCGGACACTTTATTATTAATACTCTATATAGCACTGCTATGGACACTAGGTCACTTTATACAACAGGAACAGACATAAACATACATATTTATATTTATATTATAGCTCCACTCGCTCTCAGACTATACCTGTCTCATAAATGTACATATCAGAATTTCCACAGATCCCTCCTGTCTCTGTATATTCTGTATTTGTGTATTTTGTATTTATTTAATATAATTTTATATCTCTTTATTTTAATATGTTTAGTATGTATATAGTTTTGTCCTCTCGTAGAGTACCAACCTGAGCCTCAACACAAGCATTTCAATGCATAAATGTCCTGACATGTTGTGCATACGACAAATAAACCTTAAACTTGAAACTTGAACTTGTAACTAATGCACAGCACTGTTAGCTTGCATGTACTAGCTTTCATATTTTGACCCTTTAATGAAATAACAAATCAGAAGATTTCGTGGCTTTTAGGTGAAAATAGGTACATGTGGCAAAACATACTTGGTCTGAAAGATTGTTGACTTGACAGCAGTCATTTTTAAAAGCACCGTTTTTTTTTTTTTAATATAGATATGATGCACAGTACACAATGGTGACATCTCAGAAGTCTATTTTTAATACACTGACATAAAATGGGTACCACACAGGTCAATATTTATGCTACCAAATGGTTCACAAAGAATGCAGAAGTATATTCAATCGTTCAACCTAGTGTCTAAGGCCCAATTGTGTGACCTAACCCTACATTCCCATACACCACTTTTCCAAAGGAAATGCAAATATCCATACCATTTCACAATCTTTTAAAAAAGCCTTTTCTATAAAGGAAAAATGAAATAGAAACCTTGAGGGTAAAGAGTGTGAGCCAATGCATGCTAAAATATAATTGCAACAGAATCTAATACAATTTTGCTTCCTAACTTGAAGTAATGAATATGTACCCTTCAGGGTACCACCCCAGTGACAGCATTTGTGCTATGAAAGATGCTAGTACCTTTTGTATATAGGATGCCTCTCTCTCTACGCGGAACCGGCCTTTCAGAACATGCAGTTTGCTATTTCCTATATTAGTGACTGTACATTCACCTCAGTAGTCATTTAAAACAATCCAATATTCCATTCATGCATTCATGATTCAATACATGTATAAGCATTTCTGGCAAGCTCTATTATTTTATTACATTCTTGGCTTAGCATTAGCATAATTCAGCCTATGCGTCTACTTATCTATAATTAGTCCAATCCGTATTTTAAGACAGACTTTGGGAGTCAAAGTCCTGCTGCTTAATCTAGCATTACAACTTCTCCAGCATAACTGGATGCCAGCGAAACCTCCCCTGCCATTTCATCGAATGAAGGGCTCAGCCTCAAAACATAATCCTTTGGTGGCGCCATGAAAGAGAAATGGCTTTCTGAGGAGAGAGAAGAAGTAAACAATGATTATTATTTCGAGCGGAGAGGAAGACTGGACCACCCCGTCATCAGGCAATCACTTTAGACTGAGTTTTCCGTGGGAGAAATGAATCCAGCAGCCGGGGAGTTCAGGTTTGCTCAATCTGAAATAAAGAAACAGCACTTTCTTCCTGTTTCCTGTTTTTTTTTTTTTTCATCCCCTTCAACTGCCTTAGTTGAAAAGCCCCTGGCCTAGATTTGAATGCAGCTTGGAGAGCAAAAGTAATTATCACCCACATTTTGAAAAAAGTCAAGTAGTTCCCAAATTAAAACATCTAACAGCACAGTTTCATTTTGTGGCTTGGAGTCAACAGATCCCTTTCCATTCTTGCCACAGCAGAGGAGAGTGTTTGGAAGTGCCATCATGCTTGTGCATCATGCTAATCATGCTAATGTCATACTGCTAGTGTCTTGAAGCAAAGCAACACCAGATGTTGCAACTTGTATGATCATGCTGAAGATTCTGACTGTGATAGAACATCAAGTTGAATTGATGCTCTTTGTCGTGGTGAAGTAACATCCAACTACATAGAAGTGCCATAACAATGCAAGAACAGAGATTCATATTTGGTGTTGCAAGCTATAGGTACAGTCACCTTGTACCAGCACTCACATGTAGCTGCACTTTGGAGCTGTTGCAGACTGCAGTCATCTCCTACTACACAATTTATTGCCCCCTCCCACCCCCACCCTATCCATCAACAGATATGTCATTACAGGACCCCTGCTGGCCAGATATTATTGGGGTGGTGGACCAATTTCAGCACAGCAGTGACACCAGTATGGTAGTGGCATGGTAGTAGTATGTGCTGCACTGCTTTTGATATATCAGGCACAACAGCCTTGCTGGCATTTGAAACTCCTGTTTTTGTTGCTCCTGGGTGGAGATTACTGTACCCACCAAAATATCCAGCTACCAGTGGTCCAATAGTCAGAAAAAAAGAGCAATAATAAGAACCTAAAACCAACTGAGTGGAAAAAGATGAATTACAGACTTTACGTGTTCATCTATGAGTCACATGGTGGCATCTTACCATGAGAATGGCTGAGGAGAGCCACCGCCAGTGTTAGCTGAAATAGCCAAAGTCAGTTTCAGCCACACAACTCACAACTCTGTAAGGCTCTGCATGTGGCCATGCTTTCCGCTTGTCCCTGACCTCACAAACTCTGATTAGAGTCCAGTCAGGTCAAGGTTTATATGTATTGTGCCGTTTACAACAGATATATAGATAGATAGATAGATAGATAGATAGATAGATAGATAGATAGATAGATAGATAGATAGATAGATAGATAGATGGCAAAGGAAGCACAGAAGCATAATAATAAGTATAAGAATTTACAATTATATACAATATTAAATAGAGAATAACTGGTGACTGTTAGAGCACTATGAAAGAGAAAATAAAAATGAGAAACAGCTGAAAGTTTATATGTAACTTCATTGACCACTGCAAGTGGTTTATCACAGTAAAACCCTTAAACATCAATAACTGCTGCTAAAAGCCTACAGGAATGAATCTATTATTAAGAATATGAAAAGCATTCAGTTTTTTTTTTATTGAGGCAGAAGAAGAAATATCTGATTTGTTTGTGAGGCAGGAAACAGTCTGTGATTAAATAAGCAGGGTCAGCGGTATGCAGGTGTAGCTTTCTTATAGCATAGGAAAGCATAAAGCTCCATGGTAGGTAAAGTGGTCCAAAATACATGAAGCAGTGGGCACTCAGTCAAGGCAGACAATGCAGGAGCAACCACCGCACAGGATGGGCAGTTGTTCAACTCAGGCAAAGAAACCTGCAAACAGTTAGTTCTGTTAGATAACTAAGTGGTTGGTGTAGCTCAGTGGATAATACCACTACCCACCAGGGAGCCACCACCTCATGTGGGAGACTGGGGTTTGAACACTGGTCTGGGTAACTATGCAGTGCTACACCAATAAGAGTCCTGGGGCAAGACTCCTAACACTAGATTGGCCTACCTGTAATATGAATCCCCTTGTAAGTCGCTCTGGATAAGAGAATTAGCTAAATGCTGTAAATGTTAGAAGAACTAGGAGCAGTATACGGTGTTCAGCAGTGGCTCTGGCAGGCCTGGTTATTACAGCATAACTAAAAGGGAGAGCTAGCCAGAAGGTAGCAAAGACATGAAGGCTTCCTGAGAAGTCAGCACCCCTCCACTCTACTGTCAACAAATCTGATTGAGCGCGTAGGAGAAGTAGGACAACAGCAAATACCATTCTCAACATTCTCTCTGTGGGTGCACCCCCAGATCTACACCTTTTATCTAGCAGGAAAATTCATTACCAAAGGCTCTACTGAGCACAAGGTTTTAAGCCTAGGCTAAAAGACGAAGGATACTCTAAAGCTGGGGGGCTTTGTATGAAAAAGCTCTATCCTCTGATGTAACTTTATAAATTCTAGGTAATTCTAAATACGAGTGTCAGTTCAATATAAGAGTTTACTCAGGAACTGAGGAGCAAGGTCGTTCAGTGCTTTATATGTCAATGTGGAATTTAACTGGAACCAGTGTAAGTTAGATAAGACTGAGCTGATATGGTCAAAGTTCCTAGTTCTTGTAAGGACTCTGGCTGCAGCGTTCTGGCCTTCCAGAAAACATCCAGAAAGCAGGGCATTAACATAATCAACATTTATGCAATAAAAGCATGGACTAGCTTTTCTGCATCCTGTAGAGACCGTCCATATCCAAGAAGGTGTTAAGTGTTAATGCAGGCAGTTTGTTTCTATCAGCTTTCAGACCGGGAAACCGAACAAGAGGAAGATGCTCCCCCATAGCTACCCAGTACCTGGGGTTTCAAAATGTACACACTCGAGGTAGAGTATGTACCCCTTGTCCTCCGCACGGCCACATCCTTTCCCTGAAAGATCAGATGACCTAAGCCTTGTATCCTCTCCCCAGTGTGTCGTTCCGTTTCTTTCAGTTTGCAGCGTTAACTCTCCCCTGGCACTGGCAGAAACAGCAGCTGTACTCTCTTGGCCACTCTACTGTAGGCCAACTTTCAGCCTCAGCCAACCATATCCCCGAGCCATCCTCACTGGCCATCTCTCAGCTGGGCTCATCTTGCGGCCCCTCTCTGCCGTGTCGCCTTTGATTTTGCGGTAGTGCTGTTTCTCTCCAGACCGCTGGGCCCACTTCTGACACCAGTGTGGCATTGGTTAAGGAGAAGAAGATGTGAGAAACATACACTTTAAGCAAATGCTCTTTTATTGGACGCAGCAGTCAAGGAGAAACACTACTAGCTGAAATGGCCTAGATAGTAGACATATCACTTCCATCCACATAACCTGACCTGACGGTACATTTACATTTACAGCATTTAGCTGACGCTCTTATCCAGAGCGACTTACAAGGGTAATCATATTACAGGTGGGCCAGTGTAGTGTTAGGAGTCTTGCCCAAGGACTCTTATTGGTGTAGCACAGCATAGTCACCCAGACTGGGATTCGAACCCCAGTCTCCCATATGCAGTGGTGGCTCCCTAGTGGGCAGTGGTGTTATCCGCTGAGCTACACCAACCACAAGGCACTTACACTGCATTAACTACCCCACACCCCAGCACAGAACTACATACACAGCACATGTTAACAATCACATTTTAGGACCTATCTTACTGTGAGTCTAGTCATTTAATCCATGGGTAAACGTGTCAGTAGCAGGATGCTACAATATCTATGGACAAGTGGTGATTGGCTGAAAGGCAATAAACTCTGTAGACTGTTATGCTGCTCACATGAACCACAAAGCGTTTTTGATGCTAATGCAACAGACGAAATTACAGATAACCATTGCAGTGGTCATTTGATTAGGACAAAATGCCTGTTGGAAGTTTCCAAGACATATTTTGATATTTTCATTATTATATGACAAAATATGCAGTGCACAAATTATATACAGTGATGGGACTGACAAATTCCTAATTAATATCTGTTTGGTGACTCTAGTGTGTACTCTAAATGAACTACATTTCTTGGTAGATGACTTGTTTATTGCAACTATTATTAAATACACTCATTACCAAAATAATAGTTCCACCAAGAAGGAAGTGAGGGATTGCAGTGCCATTGGGAAGGAAGATAAAGGTTATCAGGAACAATAAATGATGATACATTTAGACTGATATGGGCAATATTTATTAAGCTACACATAGAGAAGTAGTATCTCCCAGTATGCCATTTGGGCCACCATGTTTGTTAACGCAACATGCCATAGGTC
This sequence comes from Prochilodus magdalenae, assembly GCA_024036415.1. Lineage (NCBI taxonomy): Eukaryota > Metazoa > Chordata > Actinopteri > Characiformes > Prochilodontidae > Prochilodus > Prochilodus magdalenae. The sequence continues at coordinate 50,911 of JAMWET010006363.1, read as the reverse complement.
TCAACAAGAAGTTGTGGAGGTTCCTAATAGTGTCCTGCAGTAATCCATCCCACGTAGCTTGAATATTCGCTCACAGTTCCTACAGATTGTGTAGTAGGGGTGTAGTTGGAGTGACTTTTGGATGTGCGAAATGTGACAACAAACTGTTCATCTTGGTACTGACCATAGTGGCTCCACACCTGGATTCATTGGTCGTCTCCACTGAGACAAAAGCAGGACTTGTCACTGAAGATGACCTGCTGCAATTCTGAGTCACTCCATTAGAGTCTGGCATGACACCATTGCACTCTATGGTGACGTTGACATGGTGTTAAGTTGTCGTAAGGTTTTGCCTGTATATAGTCCTGCTTTGTACAGCTGTCTGCCAATAGTGCTGGCACTAACAGAATGACTCCCGTCCTTGCTCCCCTCACATGTCGATTGTAAAATCTGAACCACTGGCATGTCTCGCAATGTTAAACCTACCCACCAAGTTTCATTCCTGTCACTTGATTACTTCTGGGTGCAACTATTCTTTTGTTTTCTTGTGTTGTATGTGCTAAAAATTTTTTTTATTCTATGTTTTGTAGGAAAGTAGGAAATAGTCATAATTAATGCGACTCAACTGTGTATATATGTCATGCTGCCGGGTTTTCCTGGCAGCTCCGCACTCCGAAACTCCAATTCCCAGGGGGCTATACTCGATGACGACACTCCCACGTGTTACGGATCGGGAGCTCAATTATCTCTTTTATTTAAGACCATTGTTTCTGGTTGTGCTTTGCAAAGCTTTGCCGACATAGTTTGCAATTCTGACCATCCATTTTTATTTATTTTTTTTTATTTAAATCTCTGTCTTTACTGGATTTTGATTCCTTTTGTGTTTTTGACTACCCGTTGACCAACGTTTATTTCGGTTTGTTCTGACTATCCTTATAGGCTCTTCCCTTCAACTTGTCCTTCCTCGTTGTCTGGTCTTTTTGGTCTCTACTTCTGCCTGTCCCTGACTACGATTTTGTCTATTCCTGTGTGTGTTTAGTGTTGCTGTTTATTTGGATTATTTATTGAAAAAAAACTCCTAACTTTAATTCTTTTCTACCTGACAATCTTTTCTACCTGACAACATAATAAAAGTATCACACTGCTTCTGGTAGTTTGCTACCATCCACTGAAGGAAAAAATGAATAGTTATTTTATGGTTTTACTCCAAAACCCCTTCATTCCTTAAAGTCTAAACTTAAACAAGGGCACACGGTCGAGGATATGAGTATGTAGTGCTCTTCTGAAGTCCTTTGCATAGTCTAATACTAAATCATTCCATAAATAATCCTCTAGTTTTTCGTGGCCCATGCTAGGCAGCCACCACAGGCTAACTAAGCAGCCTGATGTTTGTAATCATGCAGCACAAAATGCTAAGTAACTCCTAAGTTAATCTCCATGAACTTTCCCTGGCCCTTCGGTGTCTGGGAGGACTGGAGGTACGCTGGGAGGTTTCATGTTTATGTATTTATAAAGCACCGGCACGGCACCAAAGCTGCTTTTTACGCAAACTGCATTTAAATAAACACAATTGGGTCACAGTATAAATCTACAAATAGTCATGCATGAAAACATAGCTTTAATGACCAACTTCATGCACATGTTCCATATGGATGCTTTACGAGTGCCGTTAAAATGCACTGTGGTAGGAATTCCTTAATTCTTTTATGAAATAAAAAATAAATAAATCTTTTAGAAGATATAATACTTTGATGTATTTTATGAATCTGACAAAGTGCATTGTTTATTAATGATTTATGCTTTTTAGGAGAGCAAAGTTAACCTTGCTTTTAAAATTTTATGTGAGCTAATTTAATTCCAGGTAAGTAAATTAAAAACTAACTCCAGCTAACTAAATTTCAGGTATTTCTGTTTGTCCATTTAGTTCACTTGCATTTTTAATTGATGTAAAATGTGTCTTTAAAGTCAAAGACAACAATCAATGAAACATAAACTACAGCAGCAACATCTCAAAACCTGGGACTTGATATACCTGTCCCATATGGTCTAGCGGTTAGGATTCCTGGTTTTCACCCAGGCGGCCCGGGTTCGGCTCCCGGTATGGGAAGAGTTTATTCTTTACATTAGCATATTTACACTTGCACATATAGACTGACCTACTGTTATCTTCCATCCACACTGTATATCTGTAGTGTATGTATATACATATATAATATTCTATGCCCTGTATATACCCTGCATCTCTCCATCTACCTCAGCCTTACCATAGTGCTATATGGTAATGTGTACATCTGCATATATCATAGTTTTTATTCATAACTCTTATTCATAACTGTAAATTAGTGTAAACAGAGATTTTAGTGCTTAGTACTGTATATATTTATTGTCTATTTATATTTTTGTATTGAAGTACTGTAAGGGACTACGCACCTAAGTTTTTCACTCACCTTCACACCTGTGAAAATGTGATGTGATGTGATTTGATTTGACCTTGTTGGAATACCTGTACCCGTTTCTTTTGCAGAGCATACCAAAACTTCTCTTCAGCTCATATCTTCCCATGACTTCTTCAGAGCATGGATTCACAAATGTACTGAAGACCTTCCCTTGAGATTCTGGTCTATGTTGTCATGACTGGATCATGCAAATCCTGCAGATCTGCGAATCCTGCAGATGCACATTCATGCCGCAAATTCCCAGTTCCACCACATGCCAAAGGCGCTCTATTGGATTTAGGTCTGGTGCCGGAAAAGTACCCAGAACTCCTTCTCGTGTTCACTGACAATATGCATTAGAATGCTGGATGTAGCCAGCAGATGGGTACATGGCCACAAGGGATGCACTTGGTCAGCAACCCTAGTAAGGCTGTGGCATTCAAATGATGCTCAGTTAGCATTTGGTGCCCAGTGTGTGCAAAGAATACTATCTCCACACCACTACACCTCCATCACCAGCATGATCTGTTGACACAAAGGAAGTCAAGTCCATGCTGTTTATATCAAATTCTGACCACCTGCATGTCGCAGCAGAAATCGAGCTGTATTAGACCGGGCCAGGTTTCCAGAGTTTGACTGTTTAGTTTGAGTGAGCCTGTGCCACTATATTCCTGCTCTCGGGTTCCATTGTAGTCTTCTGCTGGTGTATCTCACCCCAAGCATGATTTGTGTCCAGAGATCAGCCTACCTTTCAGCTTGAACAAGTCTGGCCATTCTCCTCTGACATCTCTCATTCACCTACAAAGCTGGAGCTCACTGCCAGTCAAAAGTTTAGACACGGCTACTCATAGTAGGTTCTCCTTATGTTTAGCCCCCCACAACCTTTTCCTCCATTCCTATGTATAAAGCTCTTGACCTGCATCTCAATGGATTTATGCACTGTGCTGCTGGCACATGATTGGCTGATTGGAAAATGGCATGACTGAACAGGAGTAGAGGTTTCTTTCTCACGCTCGCACACACACAGTGAATCCTTTATAGACGTTTTGGATATCCTGTCTTAATACAGCTTTACTCTAATCCGTAAGGACAATCAGATTTCTCATCACTAATAAGTGCAACCGGAGACCTGTAGCCTTGTGGATTAATTAACAGATGTATGCGGCTGTCCGAGGCACTGAAACCTCTGTTTCTCCTCACTCTAATTGAGGCAACAGGACTTGTATGGAATTCCATCCCTCTCAGAAGCTCACTAAGAGATTAACATGAGGCCGTGCTGAATCCTAGTCCGTGCTCAACGCTCAAGAGAACAGGCAGCATAGCCTTGAGGCAAGTCCAGGCTGCAGCAGTAGCCCATTTGTCTCTTAAGTTCCTTGACTTTAATGACAGGGAAATTGAATGTGGTTGTATTTGTCAGCAGGGTTAATTGAAAAATGACAGAAGTGTTTTTATTTGACAAGCCAGCGGAGGCTCTAAGGCGCTGACCTCTTGGCCACTGGGCTAATGCACTTCGTGACTTGAGAGGAACACAAAGGCTTAAGCTGTCGGGGTAGGCTGCAGATGTTGGCTTCATTTTGCATGTGAAAAGCTGTGTGCCTTCGGCTGAGGTCCAACAGAACAGCGCAGCGCCGTAGGAATGAAATTAGTGCAGCAGCTTAGTGGATTCTCGTAAAAGCCGCCCTTTTCATCATCAAGTTGATCAGCCATTTAAGACCTCATGACCTAACAGTCAATTGTCTCATTTCTCTCCAATCAAAGATAACAGTGTAATACAGTATACTGAGAAGAGGATAACTGTCTTATGCTCTATCGGACAGTAGTGGTGAAATGTTCAATTGAGACTTTGACATTGTGATTTCTTGAAATTTGTGGGTGTGGCTATTGTGAGCATTTAAGTACAACTGATATAATAAAAGGGTAAAAGGTTTAACCATTGGAAGACTGCAAATAGATGTCATGATGACCTTTTAAACATCTATAAGAAATAGAAATATAAGGCTATAACTTTTTGTAGTTTTGGGTCTGAATCTATGGTTCTAGGGAAAAAAAAAAAAACTTTAATTGACAAAGGAGCTTTAGAGGCCAATGAGTCTGTGGGCCTATAGACTTGACTGGTATATGAAGTTAAGCAGGGTCAGAACATGGATGGGTGGCAAGGTGGTGCAGTGGGTAGCGCTATTGGCTGGGTTTAGGTTTGGGTTTGATTCCCGGTTGGGGTGTCCAAGGTCCTTTCAGTGTGGAGTTTGCACATTCTCCCCATGCCTGCATGGGTTTCCTCTAGGTGCCCTGGTTTCCTCCGAAAGACATGCAGTGAGGTGAATTGGAGATGCTAAACATTTGCCCCCAGGCGCGAGTTAATGTGTGTTTCAGGCCTGCAGTGGATCAGTAGCCTGTCCAGGGTGTTTCCTGTCTTCCATGCATTGAATGCCGGCATATGCTCTAGCACCCCCTGTATCCCAGAAGGAAAAAGTGGTTTAAAAGATGAGCGGGTAAGAACCTTTACAGTCTGTGACGAATATTAAAATTTCCATCAGTCTTTTTTTATCTTCATCTAAATCTTAACCTACACTCAGCAAAAAGGGTTCTGTACTGGAAGAGGGTTCTAGCTAACAATAGTGGGGACATTTTTTTTCAGGGCTATGAAGGGCTATTTATAAAAATACCATATTTTCACAACAGCTACTCATATTAGAGTTCCTTATATTTATTTTAATGGTTTACAAGAGAACAAAAGTGAATCAAACTATAAAATAGCACTCATGGAATTTTACAGTCCACCTTAAAAACCTCCAAAATGGAACTTTACAGGAAGATAAAACAGCTTTCTTTAAAATTCTGGACCAATTTTATTGGTCTGTACATTATATTCACAATTTTCTGTCACGCTTCCGGGTCTTCCTGGCTCCACCGCTCCTCTGGACTCAACTTCCCAGAGTGCATCACCCGATGTCACTATCACATGTCCCCAGTCTTCCAATCACTTCCGCTCTCAGAATTCTAAACCCAGCTGTTCCCAATCACCTGTCTGTATTTAAGCCCCACACACCCGCAAATCTAAGTGTTCTTTGTATTGTCCTGTTACTCCCGGCTTTGACCTCCTTCGTTATTCTGACCACCAATCTCTTCTTTGCCCCCTTTGGCTTCGTTCTCTTGTACCTTCTGGTTGCCTGATCTCTTTTTGTATTCTTTCTGTCCCTTATATTCTGATTGCCTCGCTTGACTGTCTGTTCCGGTTCTGACCCCTTGTCTGTACCCTGACTTTTACAACTCACTTGACTTTTAGTTTTGCGTGCGTCGGTCTGACTTCTTTGTCTGTGACATTCACTAAACTAAAAGAGTAACTAGACCTTTAAACTGTGGGCTAAAATACAATACTGTGATACATCAAGAGTGCTTGTGGTATTTTACGGTATCCCCTCAGTTGGAGCTGTGAAGTGTGAGACTGTAGAGTCTTTAAGATAGACAAAAACATCCATTCAAATGTTTGACTTCTGGTACCGTATATTAAATTCACTTGGCTTTCAGTCATACAGAAGACCCATTTGACCATGTAAAGAAAGATTTACTGAAGGGCCCTTTGAGGGGACTTGCAGTGTAGTAGGAAGTCTGTAATCATTTACATATTACTGTTTGAACATGGAGTGCACAGAATATCCACTGAGGTTAGGAAATGATATTACACCACCCCCAAACAACTCATTTGCTGTTATCTATGATGTCATATCTAATGTGTATCAACTAATTTCAGTCTGCTGGATATTCATATTCATGAACTGTGAAACCCACTGGCCTTGCCACATCTCCACTCTACTTCAATCCATGACATTTGAATCAATGAGACCAAATTATAAGAGCTCACATTTCTTTCTGAGGTTAAACTGAAAAGCACTATGAGATTACGCAGTATTCTGGACCTGCCTTCTTTTGCCTGTGGTCATCTCTGGGACTTAGCACAACCTGCACCAAGTTGACATGAATATGCAATAGACTGCAGTTAATAAGGTGGTTTCACAGTGGAGTGTAAAAATGTTGATAGGGCTGGAACTATGGTTCCTGGTCCTGGAGGACCTTCTGCCCTGTATATATTAGTGTCTTCGCTGCTCCCAACATACCTGAACCTACTAAACTGCAAATGAACACTCTCTTTCAGAGATAATCTGTGGGTTTTAGCAGGAAACACAAAAATGTGCCGGACAGGCTGTCCTACAGTGACCAGAGTCATGAAACAGATATATACTAGAAATACACCAAAAGGTCTGTGGACACCTGGACATAACATCCATATATAGTTGTCTAATTCCAAATTAAAATTAAAATTGTGGGTGGCTGCCCATGCATGGGCATTCCATAGGTAATTTAAAAAATTTTCAACTTAAATAATTATTGAATTATGAATATTACACCAACTGTAAATTTCTCTTTTGGGTTTTATTTAGTTTTAGCTGAATCCATTCTGTTTGGTACAAATTATAAGATAAGTATTAGTAGCAAAGGATTCAGTTCGTTGTATAGGGTGTATTTTGGATAGGCAGAAGGTGAGTGAAAGGATTTGAAAAGCCAACTTTGCCAACTTACAAGTACAATATAGCGATAGTCTTCAAACCTCTCAAAATAAATTACTTAATGGTTATCTTAAACCTTCAAAAGAGAAATGCTTGAAATTCAGTATGGAGTTGCTTTGATACGGTTGTGTATGTGATGTACGCTTCTTATAAAAAAAATATTTGCACCCAAAAGGAATGGACGGACTGGAATCAAGGTAGGTTTGAAATCATGAGACATGTGAATGATTCAAGTTTCACACATGGCAAGCACAGCACAGGCCTTATCACTGTACCTGACTGACTATACAGCATCATTCTCATGGGGGTGATTTTCATTTTGTGATGTTGTGTTGGTAGCATCCACTGAAAAAGAAATATGCCTCAGAGAAGAGTTCGAAAGCAATTCTAGCTGTTGGAAGAGTTGGAGAGAGGCTGCATTGCAGAGCTCAGGAAAGCAGGATGGTATTATCTGGGGTATGGTGCACCATACTAGCCGTGTGGATGCATGTTGTTGGCACCAATGGATAGAATTAGGCAATGATAAAACAAAATTACATAAAGACTGAAACCTGCAAACTTAAAAGCCCAGCCTGTTAGACATCCTAGCTAAATCCTACTGCCACAGGGACAATGGAAATGCATTTTCCTCCATTCATATTTGACCTGTCATTAGAGTTTGCAGGTTGACATAACGCTTTCCCTAACTCGGCTGACATTTTAGATTTGCCTCTGGAAATGGGCATCATCTACTTTGTTAAGGCACAAGGTCTCACATTTACAGACGCATTTTTTGAATGTGGAGTTTTACATTCAAAATAGATCCAAAGAAACACCAGCCAGAATATGGAACGGTCGCTGAGCAGTGACTGGAGGAGAAAATGAAGAGAGCCTCGGGATTATGACTGGCTGTAACTCAATGACAAATTAGCCCATTTTTCCACTGTGCTGCTAGTAAAGTTCCCTCTGCCACTGGCACTGGGGTGTCAAAACAGCTGTTTAGATTTTCTCATAATTGCTCGTGAGGGACCCCTAGTGGCTTGGGCCCCAGGGCATGTAGCCATAAAGCCCTCTGGATAATCCTGGCATAGTTTGTGTTGTTGCATACCTGAACATGTCAGTCTCTAGTGTAGCATTATGTACAGAGATAAACATTGTGGCTGGCTAGATCTTTGGGCAAACAGCTGTTGTGAGGTCAGCTGAGAATTATTTACTGGAGATTTGGGTCTTGTCACTGTTTCCGCGTAGTAAATTTGATAAAGCCCCTTCAGAGCCATCAAAGACTTCAGTGTCTTTAGTGGCGAAGATTGCCAGAATGATTTTGCTTGCCCAAAGGCAATTAGTCCTGTGTGTTTAGGTTCTGATTTGTTTGGGTAGCCTACAACCTAGTATTTCTAGATAAGGGAAAAGATCTTCTGAAACGAATAGCTACTTATGGCAATGATAACAGCACATATAGTTGATCATAGCAGCTCTTGCTGGGCAAAATGCGATCAGTGGACTTGTTGAAAAGGTGGCGTCCCATTACAGTGTCATGTATGAACTCTTCAGTACAGCTAGTGGTAGTCTATATAGATTGCATGGCTGCATGTTTGTCAATGCAAATGGCAAGTGCCAAAATTTCAATGGCAAATTAATATTTGCAGTATACTATGCAGCCCTTTTAGGGAAATCTTTTGAGAATTTTTTAGAAGCTGACTATAATGACTGAAAAGCCCACTGGACACCTTGCATGTTTAAGGTGGTAGTAATATGAGGCTCCTGCAAGTGGCGCTGCACAAAGATGATGGAGCTACAACCTGTAGGGTGTGTAATGGTTTTCATAGATTAAGTAGAGGTGCACAGTACAGTGAATGTCTTGTGTGATCAGTGGAAAATGTCATTTGTCAAAATGTCTAAAATCCAAGTCTATAAGAAATCTCGTACCAGGGAAGGCTTCCACCAAATCTGGCCCAACTGTGCAGTTCTTTGATCAAATAGTGGCTGAATATTGATATGGCTAACAATAACAAGGAAACTAAATATCTCTCATGGATATTTATCACCCTACACTCACACTAGCAGGTGAGCACTACAGCGACCAGTCATTTTCTTATAGGAGTGCATGACTGATAGCAGCAGGTGACATGGCGACAGAACATTGAGATTTTCTCAACTTTATGCAAATCAGTTAAGGCACAGTGAAGCAACATTAAAAAAGACTGGCTCCAACAAGTTCTTCAGACCAATCTTAAGCACGGGGCTCTGGGGTCCCCAGCTTCTGTTCTCTGAGCCTGTTGTTCTTACTAGCATTTTGTTCCTTTTCTCAGCAGTGTGGTGGTAAAGCTCATAGCCGCTTTTTTCCACCTTCCCCAGTTCATACGATGCATCTTAGTGCAAATACATTTGTAGAAAAATGAAGGGTTTGGAAAATAGTGGATGTTGTTGGTGTTTCTAATGGGTTTACTCACTCGATTGCTAGCTAGGTTAGCCCACATGCTAACCGCTTTTTAAAAGCTTGCTACAAGAGCAAGCAGTTGGGTTTCTCTACATATTTGCTTGTCAATAGTTTTACGTGCCTTTCCTGGACCTTGTAAACACCCATGTGTGACAACGTGCCTCAAACACACAAAGTTGAGGTGACGTCAGCAACGCCTACTAGCGTGAATATAGAGTTAGCCTCTACATCAGTGTATTTCTTCATTACTGTGAGGGATACCTAGTGGTTCTGTGGTATATTTGTGCAATGCATCCTGGGTAATGTAGTAAATGAACATTGGCTAATGAAATCTTTAAAAAGGATACAACATTGTATGTTCGATTAAAGCAGTGGAGCTGAACTGTACGACAAAATAACTTCGGTGATTGCTACTGCCACCCATTCCTTCATGTAGTATTGTTTCAACTGTGCAACTGAAGCATTTGCTGGCTTCTTGCATGTACAGATCCTTTCAAATCCCACCCTCACCATTTCAATGGGATTCAGATCTGGGCTTTGGGCTAAACCATTCCACATTCCTCCATTTCTACAGTTTTGAGCCATTTCATGGTGTATTTGCTTGAAAGTTTGGAATCTCTGTCCTGTTGGAGGGTCCACCTTTTCAGCCTCAAATTTTTTACAGATGGTCTCACGTTCTCCTCAAACGTTCTCTGGTTTACAAGAGAATTCATATTTCTGTGATTGCAAGTTGGCCAGGCCCTGAGGCAGCAAAGCAGCCCCAAACCATAACGCCTGCACCAACATGCTTTACAGCTGGTATGAGGTTTTTCTGATCAATTTGTTTTCTGCTCAGACGTGGCTTCTAGCAGTGTTGCCAAACAGCTCTATCTTTGACTCGGCTCCGTATAGCACCCTGGTCCTGGTCTTCACCTTAATATTCATTAGCAAACTTCAGTCCTGCCTGAGGGTCTTTTTGGTCTGCAAAGGCTTCCTCCTGCTGTAGCTCCCATGTATCTCACGTTTGTGCACTCTTGCTCTGAGGGTAGATTTATGGGATATGTTTTACTTGATGGATGTCTATATAACACAACATCTTACATCTACACTTCAGAACATGTTTGTCAATGTTTAAATCAACATTTATAAAGTATACACTTTAAATGACATTAATAAGGACTAATATGTCATTTATTAAAGGATATTTCCAAAATAAAATTTATTATTTTGGAAAAACTATAATATTTCAGTGAAATTTATTTTCTGGTTGAGCAATAAAAATGGCCTGGCTTTACCCCCTTTGAACACAACATACTTTGACACTTGGGCACTTTCTGTCTAGACCTTTTGTCTAAACTTTCTTTCTACTCTTTGCCTTCTTTAAATTTTTATTGTTCCAGAGAGTTTGTTCAACAGCCCATACACTGATTAGGGAAACATTATTCATCCTTAGTCTCTTGGAATTAATTGCCCACCCTTAGAGGTTTTGGCTTAAGTGAATCCTTCCTTATTTATGGCACTGAATAAAGCATGTGAATAATTGTGTATTGGTATTCTGTTTTAATTGTTACTATATATGAGGTACACTATATATAGGAACACTATTATCCAAAGGGTTGATTGAGCCTGGTTTTTATTTTATCTGCATTACTCCACAGTACAGTATCAAGGTATGGCTGCCATTCAAAAGAAGTGTCAATATTATAGCATGGCACACAAAGCTAAGTAAGACACAAAGCAACATTCATTAATAATTACTATCATATTTTTTAGAAAAGTATAACATGAATCGTTGGGATATCAGTGTTGCATTTTTAATCCAAGAAAGATCAACTTAACTCAATAAACTTAAAAACATTGATTGTGTATAGACTGTTGAATTAACCCTCAACCACCATAATTTAAAAAAAAAAAAAGAAGTCATGAAGTAAATAGAAGAAATAAGAGCATATTACAAAATATTACTGATTAGGGGAAACAAATACAATTCAAATGAGTCCAGAAGTTCAGCGTTTCACTGAAAGCAATAAATATATATATATATATATATATATATATATATATATATATATATATATATATATATTTATATATATATATATATATATATATATATATATATATATATATATATATATATATATATAATCTCAAAATAATGCATGAAGACTTTTATTTTGAAATATGTCCACACTCAAATGGTTAATTACATGTTTATGTAAGATATTATGTAAATTGGCAGCGCATAATTATATGAATACTGAGATGTCATGATCCCGCTATTACTCAATGACAATGTGTTATGTAGACACCCTTCAAGTGCACATTGACCTCCACAGTGACAATAGCTACCCTCAGATTCCCCTGATGTAAATTTTGGCCTTCTTAGGGACTTCTTTTAGCATCTTACAGTCTGCTCTCAGACCGTGTTGCTGTTGTGGCCTGGCCTGGCCTGGACGTGTTGGCAGCAGTTTGAAATGATTGATTTCCAATACTGTGGATATCATTTTAAGCCTTACTTTTCAGACAAATCCGCATCTACAACTTTCTTTCTGAAGCAGTCAGACTAGGTATTCACCAACAATGAGCAAACCTAATTAGAATTCTGAGCACTAAATGATACAAATTCCTCCAAAATTTTCCCCAAGATTGTTCCAATCCTCAACATCTGATTGGGTGCCAGGTCAAAAGTTTAGGCACAGCTACTCATAGAAAGTTTCCTTGTTTTAAACCTAATGCTTTACTCTAGAATAAAAGTGGAGACATCAAACTATAAAATAGCACCCATGGAATTATGCAGTCCACCTTAAAAACCTTAAAGGAGGATTAAACTGCTTTCTTAACTTGCAGTCAAGGTTGCTATAACAAGATAAGCAATTTTATGGTATTGTAGTACATACACCATGATATTTGATCCCATAATACACTCATCATCAAGAAAAAAAAGAACCAATCAACCGACAGGAATGAAATTGGGTACGTTTGACATGGTGAGATTCAAGTTATTCAAGTTTCATGGGACATAAGCAACAGCGAGCCTTATCACTGCAAATGACTGACCCATGAGCCACAATGGCGGATATTCAACAAGTAGTGATGCTCTCCATGAGTCATCCTATTAGTGTCAGCACCATTGGCACACGACTGCACAATGCAGGACTACATGCACACAGGACTACATACGGCGACTGCCCCTAACACAACGTCAACCTCACCAAAGACTGCAGTGCTGTCGTGCCAGGCGTGGCAGTCGGTCATCTTCAGTGACGAGTCCCACTATTATCTTGGTTAAGGCAACCAATAAATCCGTGTGTGGAGGCACTGTGGTCAGCACCAAGATGAACGGTTTGTTGACACGAGTCACACGTCCTGAAGGCCTGGTGTCACTCCACCTCCACCCTTACCACACCATCTGCAGGAACTGCATGAGAATATTCATGCTGCATAGAACGGATTATCACAGGACACCATTTGGAACCTGAACTCCAAACCGAGACGTCTGGCATGTTGCATTAGCAAACATGGCGGCCCAAACACCATACCGAGAGATGCTACTTCTGTATGTGTAGCTCAATAAATATTGTCCATACCAGTCTAAATTTATCATCATGTATTATTCCTGGCAACCTTTATCTTCCTTCCCAATGGCACTGCAATCTGACACTTCCTTCTGGGTCCAGCTATTCTTTTGACAATGAGTGTACATCTTGCTAATTAGTGCATGCTGAAATAAGGGACATTGTCCATCTATACACTGTCCATGTTGCTCTGAAATATGCCCCAGTTTTTTAAGCTAAATTTTTCAAACCCAGCTCACAATGTTCCCATGTTCTAACACAGTGCAGTTCTCTGTCCAAACTTCCTTCAGTATGCATGCCAAAGTCCTTCCATAGAGCACAAACAGTAAGCATCATTCAGATACCCATTAGGCACAGAGAGGCACGCAGCCAAAGGCATGAATTATCCAGAGCTCATCTGTAGAAATGTGTCACTAGTGCTCACCTTTCAGCAACTTTACTGCAACCCTTAATTTCACGGCCCATCGCTCTCGAAGCTAACACCTGATCTCCGAACAGGCCACTGACCCAGGAGGACAAGCGAGGCACCGGGGAGAGAGAAATAAAAACAAAGACCCTCAGGAGCACATATTCACTCTGGCCTGGGGTGACTTAAAGCACCTTGAAGTCAAATCCTAGGACTAGTTCAGAAATAGAGTGATAGCACCCCACCACCTCCGCCGCCTCCACCCTTAAAGGGGAGTTTCACAGATTTTTCTATCTACATAACTGAAATTAAATTAAACTAAGTAATTTAGGGTGGTTTGATGTGAAGGGTGGTTCATTGTAGAGAGACCAACCCTCTCAAATTCTTCACAGTGGTGGTGATAGGACAGTCTATAATTCTTTAGCATCCATGGGATATTGGATTAGATGGCTCTCCACAGTGCCTCCATGACACCAAACACAGTGACTAACCTGGGCTAATAAGGTTGCTAAGTGGACCCTGGCATGGCATGGTCTGATGAGTCATGGTACCAATTTTTTGGGGGGTGATGGTAGCGATTTTGTGTGTGCAGACCCCATGAAGCCATGAACCCTAGTTGTCAACAAGGCACTGCTCAGGTTGGTGGTGGTTCCATACTGGTATGAGGTTTGTTCTCATAGCATGGGTTGGGTCCACTGATTCACCTATACCTCCACAATGATGGGATATTCCAGCGGGATGATGCACAATGTCATTGGGGCCACAGTGTTTAGACTTGGTTTGAAGATCATTCTCGAGAATTCAAATGGTGTGTTCAGCATGTAGTTTATTCGAGGCATTCCACTAACATGCCTCATTGGAACAACTATAAGCACACTGGCCAGTGCTCAACAGTGTTCAGTGTTCAAGGTAACACATCACAACTTAAACAGGTGTGTGCATACCCAAGCCTTCTCCTGAGGTGACATTTAGTATATTAGTGTACAGGCATATTATTTACTATTTAAATAAACCAGTGGACCTCCATGTGTCTACAGGGTTTTAGTGTGCAATATGGATGCGTGACATGTAAATACAAACCGTTCATCTTGGCACTGACCACGGTACCATCAGACCCTGATTAACTGTTGGTCTCCACCAAGACAAAAGCAGGACTCGTCACTGAAGATGATCCGTTGCCATTCTGGGTTACTCCATTCAGTCAGGCATTGTTTGATGACCCTGACGTGATGTTAAGGGCAGTCGTCATAACGGTCTACATGCATGTAGTCCTGTGTCGTGCAGCCATCCGGCATTGGTGCTAGCACAGGATGACTCACTGCTCACTGAATGTAATCATGGCTGTTGGGTCAGTCAGGTACAGTGATAAGGCTCATACTGGCTTACTGGCTTAGCTGTGGCCAAGTGTGAAACTTGAATCATTTGCATGTCTCATGATATTAAACCTACCCGCCAGGGTTAATTCCTGTCGGTTGATTCCTTCTGAGTGCAACTATTAGTGAAACAAGTCTTTTGACATGAGTGCATATGTGCTGGAGAAGATTTTTTAGGAAAACCTTCAGTTGGTGTGGAACCTTATGGAAAGTGAGCTTCTTCTTTGGCAATGCTACAAAGAACGTTCTTGTGCATCCTTATAATGTTGTGTAACTAGCACAGTGGAGGGCGGACATGTAATGCTGCAGTTTTTAGAAATGATAAATCTTTTATTATGAGGTGCAGCTCATAGAAATAACTCCCAGTTTTACAGGTCTTTTTCAGATGAAGATATCTAGAGCGCTAAATGCATTCTTTTTGATTACCGCATTTCCTTTATAAGTCTAAGGGTCAAAATAACATCTTTCTTTACGAGGAAGTTTTAAATATTAAATGTGTTTTCTAAATGTTGCTTTTCCGACCTATCTGAAGTTGAGCATTCTAAAGAACCCCACAAACCCATAGAGGGGTTTCCTCTAGGGGTCAATATTTTCCTCAGATTTGATACATCCTAAGATCCTGCCATTTGGCTAAATGTAATATTTATTGAAATAGTTTTAATGAAATCCTTTTTGAAGTACAGTCTATGATGTACAGTTTATTCATTTCCAGCCTATAAGTGCAAGTAAAAGAGAAAAAAATTACAGTAAATGTCTCAACAGCTAAATTACACTTTAACTCTGTTCAGTATTCACTGCTTCTTAAAGCTGGTTGTATCTGCAGCTGTCTCTCCAATACCTCTTTCCCACCAACAAAGTACCAGTGCTTTTGTCCATGTTGGCTCTGGATCCAAGGCACTACTGAACCCATTAAGAACCGGCCCCTTTTTCCTCTGGGCTGAGATCCGAGCGATTACGTATCTGGCATGGGCGGTGCTTAGTCGGTAAGCAGAAGTTGATGGACAATGCATAAAAACAGCATGTTCTTCAAGTGAATGCCTTGGCAGCATATCTTACCATCCAGAATCAACATTTTTGTCATACCTGCTGGTTCTCCTCTCACCTCTGATTTCCTGGACTCCATTTCCCATAACCCACCACCTGATGTCATGTGTCCTTCCTTGCCCAATTGCACACCATTGCCTCGCTCTCTGTCTCCTGAAATTAGTCTGTTTGTTTATATACGTCTCTCTCGCACTGACTCATTGCGAAGTATTGCCACTCTGTTGCATACTGAGCGTTCTCTATCTGTGTTTGATTTTGTTACTCTGGCTTTGACTCTATTTTGATTATCTGGTTTACTCCTGTTGTTTATTCCCTTTGATGCCTCTGCCTGGTGTGATTGTCTGCTTGGTTTGACCCCTGCCTGTTTATCGGCTCCGACTCGGTTTAGCCCTTGATTGTATTTCCTTGTTGTTGCTGTGTTTTAGTACAGACCTGTTTAATAAACTGTGCCTTGCTTTTATTTCAGCACGCGTCACCATTTGTTTGTACATCGTCACACTTTTCAGTATCTGTGGACAGCACAGAGGGACTGTCATAGACAGCGACTCGTAGCTTTGCTCCTCTTTCCATTATGAATGTGTACTGTTATAAAACAGCATGTTAAGTTTCGTAGCTATCGGTAATGTTTCCCACTTTAACATCTCCTGCTTAGTAAATGCAGTAAATTAACATTTTAGCTCATTAGAAGAAGGATGCCTCCTGTTGAATACACTCATCCATGAGCACCTCCTTGGTGGGATATGATTGTTCCCAAGTTCAGCTCATTGCAGTTCATCATGCACTGCTGCATTCTAGAGCTGCTGTGGTAAAGGTGTACCAAGAATGGACTTCTCACATATTGAGTGCCTCCCAGCGGCATACTAGTGGCGCCCCATGGGCCACTGATGCCAGAGGGGAACAACAAGTCTTACAGAGCAATGGACACACCACAGTGGGCTAGCTAAACTCTATAATGAAAACAAGAGCCCCATGAAAAGTATCAGGGATTACCATTGAGCAAACACTGCTATGCCTGGGCCTCCAAAGCAGATGAATTGTTAAGGTGCTAATGTCCATGTGCCATTTTGCACGGAGCACCGTAACTGGACACTGGAGGATTGGAAAACATTGCCTTCTCAGACGAATCCAGGTTTGTGCTGCACGGAGTGGACGGATGGTGGCATATATGCCAAACACATGGGAACTGCCTCCAAGAAACAACTATGGGCCAGTAGCAGTGTACATGTCTGGGGGATGTTTTCCAGGCATGATCTTGGACCACAAATAAAATGGCTCTCTGACGGAAGGTACTTGGCAATCCTGGCAGTTCATGTGCACCCACATATGCTGACGTTCTTCCCTGGTGATAATGGTTCCCATAATGGTTCCGTTGCCGTGCATGGTCTCAGGTGCACAACAGTGACTTTGGTGTCCTTCCATGCCCTGTTAGCTCACCCAATCTCATTTCCTGGAAGCACACCTGGGAACACTTGAATGGCTAAGTTCACTGGACTGACCCAATCTGAGGGACCTCAGTGCTCTGCTGCAGCTGGAATGGGCACTCCAGATACCTTCCATTATCCGATGCAGTCCATGCCATGACTTCTCGCTAGTGTCATCCAAGTCAAGGATGGGTATTCCTACTATTAGGCAGTTGGTCATAATATTCTGATATGACTGTGTATTATATTACTGTAAAATGCATGATTTGTACTTAGCGTCAGTTTTACCCAAAATGAGGTGAATGAAGGGTGTTCTCTGACTTTTGTCTAATACCATAGCTATACATGTACATGACTGCTATACATGAGTGTTTAAAAAACCCACCAACACCCATACGGGAGCCAGGGGGGCTCGCAGTGTGTAATGTAGTCACTGTGCATTGACCTAGCTAATGCTAATGTGCTCTAGTTTTCACATTAAAGTCTTAGGGGAGGGATTATGCTAAGTATGGCTCCAGTGTGTCATCAAGCCATGATTTCAGGCTCGCCAGAAAATCCATAACACACTAGGATGAATAAACAATCATTACATTAATACATACTTTAATATCCAAACAGGTACATATGTATACCTTCTAAAAACCTAATATTTTAAAACTGAATAAAATAATAAAAAGTCTGAGGCCAATATAACTTAAAATATGTAACTGCAATGGGTTATGGTACCATCATGTTCTCATAAGTAAGAGCAGCACAGCTGTTTTAACATAACACAATATGAGCCCAACATGGTCCTGTACCAAAATAATATCTATTCAGTGATTGTCCCATAGTGATTTCCTTCTATTAATGCATAACATATTGGGCAGGAACACATGGGCTCCTATAATAGTGGTTAGGTCTGACATTGTGAGACTGCAATAAATGACCAACCTGAAAATCATATCTTAACCTTAATTTCCCCCACATTTCCCCTCCCACATCCCACAATAAGCTGGTCTGTTTGTCAGTATGCGTAAAATTGAATGGGTCTACACATGTGTTTTATTATGCTTCCCAGGAAGTGCTCTCTCCTCCTCTAGCAGGCAAGAGGAGAAAAAAACAGGTGGGGAATTATTTAGGGCGCTTTAAAGATGCATCAGCGTAGTTTAGACTTCCTGCTTCGACTCAAAACTTGTTCCCTCTCAATTCTGGAAGACTGCTTCTAAACAAATGCAAGATGACAAAACGCCATCAAAGCAAATACAGAGTTCTTATCTGTGTAGTTCTTTCACCTCGTTTAAAAAGTTCCACTTATCTACAGTTGCTGCCAATTATCCAGGTAACACTTTACCTGAAAGGTGTTTACATAACACATTCGTAACATCTTACATTAACACTAACATTTATAAAGGATACATCTTTTACATTTGGGGTACTGAGTCGTTTTAGTGAGAGGCATTTTTTCAAAATAAAAGTCTTTATTAATTAGGGGTCCAAGCATGTTCTGGAACCCTATTGTTTTGATTTCTTTTACTTATTCTTCATTTTCTGTCCTGAAACGAATTGTGCAGAACAAACTGTAAATCGTACAGACATGAAAATTGGTCAGTAGGTAGCATTACCTGTAAGGGTATTACCCGGAACTCCAAACCCCAGAATGCCCCGGGCTCATCAAGCCAACGAGCGGCACCTGAGGCGGCAGCCATATAAGCCCCCACCACACAAACACCTCCGCTGCACCTTTGTAGAGGGGTAGCCGGTACGGTACACCTGAAAGCAGAAAGAGAAAGCTAAGCAAAAGAGAAAAGAAAAGGAAAAGAGAAAAGCAACAAGTGTTTGAACTAACTACAAAGAGTAGAGAGCGTGGGTCACTCTCCACGCAAAGATCCACAAGTCCCCTTTCTGTTAAACCCTCTTCTGTTTATTTGTGATTTTTATCAACTTCTCCTTTTGTTTGAGAACGCCGTCCTGGCTTCTCCTTTGTTTGTTTTTTCCCGCCATTTCTCCCTCTCCCTCACAAACCCCTCCTGACTTACCTCACGTGTACTACCGCATAGCGCAGTGGTAGCACGTGGGGTTCTCACTCCAAACGTAGGGGGTTCGATCCACTTAAACCAAAATTCAAAAACACGTTCCCGAAAACACTCACACGCAGTTTCACGTGCATCCACATCCAGGAAGTCGGTTTGCTTGCAATTTAACATTCACATCGCCGCAAACAGATTCCTGCCCTGCGCTTGGGTCCACACCCCCCAACAGCACCTCTTTGCACTCAGGCGCAAGATATGAGCCCAACTGTCCTTGTAACCCCTAAATCAAAATTTTGACAGACAAAAAAACATTTTTTTTCCTGATTCCTTGGGACAAAACAAATTAGTTTGGCTTTTGGATGATTTGGCCCTGCCTACTTACATTTTTTGCTAATTGCCACAATATGCAAAACCTACTTTTGTGAACTAGTCTTAAGATTTACACCCAAAAATTCTTTAAACATTCATGAATATGTTATGAAGTGTTTATGTAAGATGTTATGAATGTGTTATGTAGACACCCTTCAAGTAAAGTGTTACCGTAATCTACAAATTGCCAAATATTTGACTAGCAGTGACCAGCAGAAGAAGGCACAAAGAGCTACACATGAGGAAATCACTTAAATACCCTGGGATAACATAACACCTGGTTATTTCACTGTATAAATCAGTTTTCAACTAAAAAAAAAACGTAATACATTTATGAACAACAATATGAAAATGATCACTTTAGGCTGAAGGCACATTGAACCAGTTATTAGACATCTATCGTCTCAAATATACATCCATAGGCTGTTCATGTGTGCCATATGTGGATTGCTAAATGCTAGGCAATGCTTATGCAGATGTTAGGAAGTCCATGCTGTCTACATGATCTTACGTGAAAGTTATGTAGATAGCCTTCGCATAACATTACAACCAGACTTTCTTATTGTATGCGTGTCCTACTGAAGTTGGCAGGGGAGGCTGACAGTCTACTTCAAGGTTCCTTCACTTGATAGCCAGTCTCTCTTGTGGTCTGACCTTAGCTTTGAAGACCTTGAGCAAACAGTTCTGACATGAGAAAATAATCTTTGTTCCTCAAGCAAGGCACAAACTCAGAAGAGCCTCAAAGCTTGATTCACGTCCTCGCAATAAAGGGCTACAGATCTGACAAAGTCAGATCAGTAGATACCTGTATGATTGTGCAATCAAGGTGTGTCAACACATGTAGCATCTGCACAGCTCTTGGTTGTTCTTTAGTGTGCGTTCAGTCAGCTATTAAAGTCAACCTAAAATCAAACCTGATCTTTTTTACTGTGTTAAAAAACTCATGTGCCTGGTCTTAATGGGTAAGTGTAAATGTAAGGTATACACTCATCTGCACCCATAAGGAATCATCTGATAGGCATGAAACTTGGTATGTAGGTCTGACATCGCGAGACAGGCAAATGACCCAAGTTTCATGCTCGCCCGTGCATATGGCGAAGCATGGACAGGCCTCATCACTATACTTGACTGACTAAATAAGGTCGTCCTTTTGCATGTGCTGTCCATTCAGACCCCTGCAGTTGTGTTGGTAGCATCCTTTGCAAGTTAAGTATGCCTTAGAGATGAGTTTGAAAGCAATGGCAGCCATTGAAAGAGTTTGAGAGAATCGCATAAGGCTCCAGGAAGCAGGATGGTCTTATTGAGGTATTGCACTTGATACCGGTCATGTACATACTATCACAGCATGCTGTTGCCAGCAGTGGAAAGAAGGCATGCACAAGTGACGTGATGGATCTGAGAGGACCATGGAGAGAAAGAATGGTGGAGGCACCGTGGTCAAAGCCAGTATCCTGGTTTGTTAATGTACACCATTAGGAACCTCTAGAACTCCATGCCCGGACGTCCGGCATGTTGCATAAGCAACATACTGGCACAACGCCGTACTGAGAGACATTACATCTGGAGCTCAATAAATATTGCCCATATCAGGCTAAATTTATCATCATTTATTGTTGTAACGGTCTGCATGCATGTAGTCCTGCTTCGTACAGTCATCTACCAACGGTTCTGGTACTAATGGTTTGGTAATGGTTATGGGTTGACTCATGGAGGGCATCGCTGCTTTCTTGATCATGGGTGTTGGGTCAGTTGTGTCACGCCCTCAGGTCTCCCTGACACCGCCGATCCTCCGGGCTCCACTTTTCAGAGTGCACTACCCAATGACGTCACATGCACATGTCTCTAGTCTCCCAATCATTCCTGTTTTAGGTTGAGTTTTAGCACAGCTGTTGTTAATTACAAGTCTGCATTTAAGCCCCACACATGCTCCCCATCACTACCGTCTTTGGCTTGTTTCTCTGGTTTTGATCTCTTTCTGAATTCGACTTACTCTCTTTTGCTCTTCCCCTTTTTGGTCTGTCGCCTGATAGTTTTGACTTCCTGGTTATCGACCTCTGCCCGTCTCACTATCTTCGACCCTGCATTGCCCTTTCTGTTATGATTGCCTTGCTTTGGTTGTTGCGTTTGACTATCAACGTGTCTAATAAACCTCCTTTGGCTTTTAGCTCTGCGTGCATCAAGCCCAGTTCTTTGTCCCTGACACAGTGCAGTGTTACCTGCTTTAGCCATCCAGAAGTCTTTACTGTTGTGGTGTAGCTCTGATTTGTCCTATACTATGCCTACTGGTCCTCTAAAAATATCTGATATGTTCAACAGTATCTAAGCAGCACTTCTAATTACTCATTTCAACGACTTTAAAGTGAACCAACTGCGGCTCAAACACACTCACGCACCATCATCTGTTAGACAAGTAAAAAGCTTCCTAGCGTTGGACTGTGGAGCAGCGGAATCGCATTCTCTGGTGTGATGGAGCATCTTTAGGATGAGTGGGAGTGGTATTTGTGATCCAGAACTAATCAAGTAATCCAGCATCAATACCTGACCCCACTGCTCTTGCGGCTGAACGAAATCAAATCCTCACAGCAATGTTCCAGCTTCTCATGTTAAGCCGTTCCACGGGAGTAGTGTCTGACACCTTTGATTTCAGAACACACTTTTTAAAGGAGCAGGCGTCTAAAACTTTGGACTTCTATTGAATGAACTTTTAAATAAAGATGGCTAATTTATTGCTATTAATATTCATGCTAAGACATTAGAGTACCCAAAAAGCCCAATGTGCACTGAGGACTCTCTTGCTTTTCAGACGTCCTTTAAACAGAGACAGGCCTTAAAAAATAAGAGACTTCCCTCAAAATGGTAAGTGGTGTATATATGTTTTGATCACTTTGAGGTAAGAGTCTGTCTTGCTTCACTCTGACAAAAAAAAGACTTTCTCCCAGACGAAAAAGAAAAAAAAGCTTTTCACCTAAGAGCTCCCACAATGTTATTCCCCCACCATCAGACGAGTTAGGCATAAATGAGAGCCGGTAATAAGTGTACTTCTTGTTAAGAACTGCATTAGTCCCCTTGAGGATAATACCACGCTGTGATGTCAGGTGAAAAGAATGAAAGGTCATAAAGCTACTGAACAGGATGTGCGGGATGTGCTTCTTAATCAAATGAAAACACATTAAAGAGGCTGAACTTTTTCCTGAAAAGGCAATCAGTTTGGTCTCGATAGTTTGAACGATAACAGTTGGTATAGTATGTATCTGGCTTAATAAAAAAAAATTCGGAATGCATGGGGGGTTTAAAGGGTCAGTGTTCTTGTAACTAAATGGTAACACGAAATCTAAGGAAAGGAAGTGAGCAAAAGAGATAGCTAACGAGACACGGAGAGAGAGCACTGATATGTCTGAAACAAGAAAACACAAGTTCACAAGTAAGGTAAGCCAATTTTTACAACAGTGGGAACATATGCTCTAAGCAGCAGGTCTTTATAGTAAGGACTGTGGTAGCACTTTATTGTAGGTAAGCTGACATGACACCTACATGAGTATTAATGACAGCTGACATAATCCTACATACATGCTTATTCCAACAGGTGTCATCTGTCTGTTGATTAAAATATACCCTTTATAGCAATTGATGCCAAATGTAAAAAGCATTTATAGATGTTTATGTTGGGTTCCCATACAGCATGTGGATGCAGACCGTATCTAGCCAAGACTTGGCACTGCTGGCCCACTGTTGGCACTGGCATTTTGCATGTTAGCCAAAGGTGGCCCACATACAGGGGTTGGACAATGAAACTGAAACACCTGTCATTTTAGTGTGGGAGGTCTCATGGCTAAATTGGACCAGCCTGGTGGCCAATCTTCATTAATTGCACATTGCACCAGTAAGAGCAGAGTGTGAAGGTTCAGTTAGCAGGTAAGAGCACAGTTCTGCTCAAAATACTGCAATGCACACAACATTATGGGTGACATACCAGAGTTCAAAAGAGAACAGATTGTTGGTGCATGTCTTGCTGGCGCATCTGTGAGCAAGACAGCAAGTCTTTGTGATGTATCAAGAGCTACGGTCGCCAGGGTAATGTCAGCATACCACCAAGAAGGACGAACCTCCACCAGCATCACGTAGTGACCTGGCCACTATCCTGCAAGAAGAATGGCTTAAAATCCCTCTGACCACTGTGCAGGACGCAGTATATGTCATTCCCAAGACGAACTGACGCTGTATTGGCCGCAAAAGGAGGCCCTACACCATACTAATAAATGATTGTGGTCTAAAACCAGGTGTTTCAGTTTCATTGTCCAACCCCTGTATTTACAACATGCATTTGGCCCCCCTGTCCCAAAACAGATCTGGTCCATTTCTGGCAAGGTACATGTTCTGGTAAACACATAAAAACTAATATGACCCACATGTTTCAAAGCAGATCTGGTCCACTTTTGGCACAGATAAACCAGTAATGGTGAAAAGTGGCCCATATATATAAAAATATCTGGTCCGTCACTGGCCAAGATACAGGAGAGTTGGTTACGTTTGGCTGATGGCCCTAATCTGGTGCTAACTTGGCAGTATCTCAGTATCATCAATCCATGCAGCAAGTGGTCCAGATAGAAATTGGGAATGTGGGTTATCTGGGTATCAGCTATCATGACAAGCTTATGCAGGTGTCTTGCCCATTACGAGAAAGATCCTCTTCAAGCATTGCTGGCAGTGTTTACTTCGTCAGTTTCCTGAGTCATGACAACAAATGTGAGTTTCACAAGGGTAACTTTATTGGGAACAGCTGTTAGTGGCTGCTCGCACCAACTTCCACTTTTCTTTGTCAGCCTGCTGTTATTGTGATCTAAATAACTAGGTTATTCCCTTACTCCTCTCTTGATGCCCCTAAATTTCCCCAGAGTGGAGATTTCTTTGAGAATCAAAGGGTAAAAAACATTACATAAGCAGAGTCGGAGATGCTACTGTCAATGAACATGTAGAGCTTTAAGATGAGTAAGTATATTAAGTACAAAATGGATGTATGCTAAAGAATTGTAGATATAGTCAGATCAGCAAATATCTGGACATAGACAAACCACAGCATACTGGCGTTAATCAAAAGAGCATACTGTCAGCTTTCGTTTATGGGTATTCACATCCAAACTGGGCAAAGTGTAGATTTTATAACCATTTTTATACATAGGCCCCCACCACCCAATTTGTAGAGGTCAAAGATAATAAAGGTTGCACAGATGTTTCCATGCCTGGTGTCATTATTTGACATGGTAAAATGTCCTACATCAAAAGAATAGTTGCACCCAGAAGTAAGTGTCTAAAAGATTACCAGAAACAATAATTGATGGATAAATTTAGACTGATAGTGCCAATATTTACTGAGCTACACATGCAGAAGTAGTTTCTCTCAGTCTGGCATATGGCTGACACGAAGATGTAGAGGTTCCTCATGGTGTCCGGTGTTAATCCATCCTTTGCAACTTGAATATTGTCACACAGTTCCTGTAGATTTTGCGGTAGGGTTGGAGGTGGAGTGACACCAGGCCCTCTAGACTTGTGATGGGTGACAAGTAACCACTCATCTTGGTGGTGATGAATACTGAACTGTACAGTATATGGCATATATCCATAATGTTTCAATCCTAATTGGACAATGTCTTGCAGGGCACATGAACAACGACCCAAATCGCTTTGCTAAAGCAACCAAAGACCTTTTCAGGGAAAGTAGGGGAATGTTCTGTAATGGCCAAGTAATTCACACTGTCTCGGTTTAAATGAGCATGCATTTTACTTACTGAAGGCAGAACTGAAGGCAAAACCAAGAACTAGAACCAGCAGGAACTTGAGAGCTGCAGTAAAGGCCTGTCAAAGGGGATGAAATGCATCATCTTGCGATTTTATCAGTTTAAACAGTCATTGACAGCCAAAGACTTGAAACCGAATATTAAAAAATCATCATCATCACTTTTATTGCCAGCAAAAAGGACATTATGTTTATTATGTTGTTTATACCCCTAAAAATGAGAGCCCTCTTTATGAAAATGGCTATAATTGCTATAATAGTGTTTACCTGATTTGAATGTAAGTACCCTCGAATCAAAGCTAAAAGTCTGCCCTTTGAGCTCATATTCATCATTTCATTAACTTCATTTAATTACTCTATTAACATCTAAATATGGGCCTGGCTGTAGATATGCAGATTTAACAGAATGTCCATAAAATCTAGAAAAAGCTCTTGATAGACTATATAAAATACTGTACATATACAAATGCTAATAATAAATGTAAGATTACTTTAATATGAGAGCAATACTGCGTATTTAAAATGTGAGCTGCTAATTTGGTTAAGCAGTGGAGTCAAGCAATGTAAGTAATTCTGTTTGGGACTTTACTGTGGTTTTAGTTGCTTCTTGTAACTTTTAAGATGCATTGGAAAAAGAAAAAACAATCCCATCAAGAAACGATTAGTTCTAAAAGCATTAGGGAATATACAATGCAATGTTCGGTTAATGTGTTTAGAGGGAAGTGGAGAACAAAAGAAAGTTATTCTAAATATAAATGAATCTGTGGCACTGACGACATCCACAAGCTATCCTCTGAACATTGCAGTTAAAATGTTATGTCCTGGTGAACATTTGACCATATAGGAACAATATTTGCATTTCATATTAGCCTTTTTGGCAGTATTGCTCAAAGTGAGCTTCAATGCAAATGCTAGCATAATTAGAAAAGACTCATAAATCACCATGATTTAAACATTTACTTCATTTCTATAGAGTAAGATTACTGTCAAAAGTGAGAAATGACTGTCAATAACTGTAGGTTTTGGAAGCTCCTTAGTACTAAAGCACTGAGTTTGGAGAAACTAAGCTTAAACACCCCCGCTGTATTTAGTGTGTGCCATATGTCTTACTTAACCAATCTGAAAGAAATCACTGTCAAACCATTTTGCTCAACAGAGAAAAGAATAAAAACTGTACCTGAGTGGAGTTGCTGTTGACTCCATCAGTCATCTTACTGTCCGCCAACAGTATGAAGTGGGACCAGTTATGAAGAGTCAATTTCAAAATATTTGATTCCAAAAGAGTCGATCCTAAAAAAGTGGAGTCGATGGAAATACTGGGAGTTGACGCTATTGACTATTGACATCGTAGTCGATGAAAAGGGTGTAAAGCAAGAGAGAAACTGAATTGAGGCTTCCATCCATTCAGGAGTCAAGAGTCTGAGTCAATTCCAGGAAACCAGAAGTTGTGCTTTACTCCACGGGATGCCAGCCAAGACTTATACACACTATACCAAATTGATTGGTCCTTTACTCGATGCATTTTGCCCGTGACTCCAATGACTCATTTTGGACAGTCATTTCTCACTTTTTGATTTGTATTCATAACTAAGAAGTCATGTCCTTAATATTTAAAGTCATAAATGTTTATAGTTGTAAATTTACAATTTGTTTTCTCATAAAACACACTCAGCATTACGACATTACGGTTTTATGCATAATTCAGTCTATATGTCAATGTATGAAAACATATTTTGTGTACAACTAATGCACGAGGGTGGATGAGTAGTATGTTTTTTTTTTTTTTTAAGTAATCTTACTCAATAATTTCCATATCAGTAAAGTAAAAAACACATTTTTGTGTAATGCTGTAATTATTTGTCATGTGGTAATAATGTAAATATTAGAATCAGTAGTGCTCTAAATGTGTCATGTACAAGGACATGATCACACATGCTATCAGATATGATACACGGTGTATTTCCTTTCTAAATAGGCTGAACACAATCAGACATGGACACCCATATCTCATCCATCATTCAATCAGGCAGTTCCGCTTTAGCATGGGAATGATGAAACACTATAGGCACTCAAATCTGATCTAAGCTGTCATGGGGAGTTGGCTGTATCTATTTCAATTTACTTTTTGTTTGATGTTTTAAAACATTCGAGAGTGCCCTATGTTGACTCTGGCTCTCCCATTGCTACTTTTATTTCACATTCAATTATTAACATCATAATAGCTGGAGGCTAGTTAGCTAGCTATATTTGATGATCATCTCAAATATACATTAGATTCAAGATTCAAGCATTTGTGGTCATATGCACAAAGAAACAAGCAGTTGCACTGTACAATGAAATTCTTACTCTGCACTCGCTCCTGGACAATTACAGTGGAAATACTAAGTACTAAATAAAAAAAGAAAAGACTAGGGGGAAGAAAAAAATAAGTATGTATGTATTTAAACTAGGACAATGTACAATATATCGTCGCTGTCCAAAGAAAAACAGATATCTCCAAAATGGCAAGTTTACAGGAGAGGCCAAAAACCTCATTTAATTTGAATAGAAGTCAATGGAACCAGACGTCTGTCGAAGTGGTTTTGGGCCATTTCTGTTGGTCCATTCTTCATTACATTTAAACACAGTGTAACCAGCAGCTCATCTGATCAAAGGAGGCATAAAAGTAAAAATCAACAAAAATGGAGATACGTGTTACTCTGGACAGCAACGATATGCTATGTAAGTCAATACCTATGGTATATATATTAGGTATAAAAGCAGAAGATATGTGCAGTATGCAGTGTTATGTAATGTAATAAATGATAGAACTGTGCAATAGCTGCCGATAATAGACTCCAATTATAGTATTCCTGTACGAAATGCAGTATAAACATAATAATACTCGTTCTAATATAGAAGTAATACATTGAATCACCAGGATATGTGGATAAAGGGCACTCTGTGCAGTTAAGCAGTCTGTAGTCTGTAATTTTAATAAAATTATTAACATTGGGCTAAATATATAAAGTGCAGAATTGAGAGAGAGAGGAAATAAAAATAATATACACATTTCCTAAAAAATATTTAAATATAATAAATATACTATAACTATAAAACCTGTATATTCTAAACAGACAATAAACAGGTGAGGTAGAGGTTAGTTATTGCACATTCATTGGATAGCATATACAGTTATATAGTTATTGCACATCAAGAGTTGCACAAAAGAATATATATTGCACACTTGAGAACAAATAGTGCAGTGAATGATAAATAGAACAGAGGTGGAATGGAACACTGGAACAGTATACAGTGCTCTATTGGAGTCAGTGCTAGTGAAGTGTTGAGGTAGTGTTCAGTTCACTTCTACTGAGCACAGTGTTCTCAGTGTGTGTGTTTGGAAGGTTTCAGTTTCCGTACGGCTCTGAATCTGTTTGTCCGGGACATGATGTACCTAAAGCGTTTACCAGAGGGCAGCAGGTCGAACAGATGATGTCCTGGGTGAAATGGGACTTTCGGGGATGTTGGCTGCCCTGTTAAGGCAACGGGAGCTGGACAGGTCCTCCAGGCAGGGCAGTGGGCAGCAAATGATCTTCTGGGCCGTGTTTATGACTCTCTGCAGTGTTCCCCTTTCTGCCGCTGAGCAGCTGCTGTACCACGTTGAGATACAGTATGTCAGCACACTCTCGATGGCTGAGCGGTAGTAGAACACCAACAGCTTCTCCTGAAGGTTGCTTTTCCTGAGAATTCTCAGGATGTAGAGCCTCTGCTGTGCCTTCTTGACCACTGCCATGGTATTGGTGGTCCAGGAGAGATCTTCAGAGATGTGTGCCCAGAAATCTGGAGGATGAGACTCTCAGAAATTCAGAGAGCAGAGGCTGGGGACCTTGGACCAACATGTGTACGACTGGTCAGGAGAATTTCTTGGTGCCAAACATTTACAATGTTGGTACACCAATACCAATGTTGGTATGTCATCATTCATGGCTACAAATTGCATGCTGCCATATTCCACATACTCCTCATTTATTATTATGGCTATGGCTAATGACTGTGTGAAATGTCATTTCTGGACTGGCAAAATAAAAATTAATGAATAATAAAGGAAGACTTTTATCTTTTACTAAAATAACATAGTACTCCATATTCATTTCATGTAAAACATGTTCACTTTTATAAATGTTGGTTTGAACATTTTATCTAAGATGTTACCAGCGTATTATGTCTTATCAAGATATTCCCAAAGTTTAATAAATGTTTGCTGTGGTGCACTATATTTCTCTCCCCTCCACGTAAACTGGGAGGCCCTGATCTTGGGTGATTGTGATGGTTGCCAGGCAGACCGCGCCTGGAGTCTGGTGAAAATCCCCTTTAAACACTAAGACTCAATACATAAAGGTAATTCTACTGAGTCAGTGCACAGGCACTTCTTTCTTGAAATGCTTTACCTGTTTGTTTGGGAGTGTTGTCTGGCCTATAGGTCTGGCGGCAAAAGGAGTCCCACTAGGTAAAATGGAAATGTATTTGGTTCCTAGGTGGAAGATGGAACGAGCCATTTGAATTTGGCCATAGAGGCCATTAAACCACTACTGAGCAGCTGTCTTCTTGAGATGTTTTTGTTCTTAATTGATTTAACATGTTTAACGGTAAATACAATCATTTCATAGAAGTATGATATTGGCCAATGTAATTTTTGTCTAAATGTACTTTGTGTTTGTTGTGGTAATAGTGCTGGTCAGCTTGCTATAAATGTGGGTCTTTTCTAGTTGTTCTCTCTCTCCCACTCTTGTCCAAAGGTTGGTGAGCACCCAGGGTTGACATGCCGTCCCTGGTAGGTTCTATTGGGTAATTAGACCTAGTGTATTGTATTCATGGACTAGATGCAATAGCAGAACTAATATAGACTGTGAGCTAATGTTCAATTAGACTTTGTATAATTAAATGCATTTTGTTTGTGATTTATTTTTATTTTCCCCTTTTTTCCAATTTTGCTCACTGGGTTGGTTATGGGTTTTGCCCTTCCTTGTGTATCACTAAAACGGCTGGACTGGGGAACAGGCAGGAGACGGGACGAACGACCGGACAGGATTGATAACAGGACAGACAGCTGGACAGGAGAACAGACAGGAAACTGGACATAGGGCAGGTGAAACGACAAGGGGGCAGTAACAAAGACAGTAACAGGGACAGACAACACTAACAGTGACAGGAACATACATGGAAACAGGGAAAAACAAAAAAACTAGAAACAGGAGACAGACTGTACATGGAAGAAAACATAGAACTATAATCCAAAAACAGGGCAGGGAACTGCAGAGCGGGCCAGGCCGGAAACTGCATAGCAGGCCGGGTAGGAGCCCCGTCCTGAGCGGCAGCGGGCAAGACAGGAGTCTCTGGGGTCATGGGCGCAGACGGGACGGGTGCGACTTCTATGGCAGAAGGCAGCCCTGCAGCAACATGCTCGAAGGCAGGAGGGCCTGCAGTGTCCACGCTCCTCTGCCTTGAGCCAAAGGCAGACAGAAAGGGAGTCCAGAATCTATCTAAAGAGTGAGGCAGGCCCTCTGGTGAGGCCCACATTTCAGCCGCTCCAGCCCAAGGCAGGTGTGCGCAGCAACATTACTACAAAAGCCACCTTTTCCTCCTCAGACTGGAAGGACTGATCATTGTGGGCCAAAGAGTGCCTGCACTCACCAATGAAGTCCCAGCTCTGTTCCGGATCTTCTCTGAAAAACCGAGGAGAGGCAGGAGGCATGGAGACCGGCCCGATGGCCGTTGGAGGCCTTAAACCACTTGCTGCATCCCTAGTGGGTGAAGTCTTCTGGGTTGAGGCAGGATGCAAGCGCACAGTGGTTTTATTGGCTTTAGTCCACATAACAGGGTTCAAAACACAGGTGGGTACAACTAAAGACATGTCCATAAAGTGAAAGCAGAAACAAAACCAGGGACACGAACTACAGACAAAGACAAACACTATAAGACAAAAAGAACAAGTACAGAAAAGAAACACACAAGGGAGTAACAGGCTCAGAACACACAAAGGTACAACAGACTAACACAGGGTGAAAATAACAGACTTCACAACCCAACAGGCCAAACAAAGGGGTCTTAATACAAGTCCTAACGAGTGCCGATAGCTAACAGGTGTGGGAGTGGGTGGAGCCAGGTGGGAGCAAAAAAAAAAGCAGTGCTATAACAAGAAACAACCAGAGGGGGCGTTGTTGGACATGGACAGGCAGACAGATAGACAGACAGATGTAACAACAAGGCTGAGATCTCTTGCCCCACCCACACAAAGTTGAGTCAGAGAAGCATAGTGAGCCAAAGCTAACCATCATAACCAGTATCTAGCAAGCTTAGTCCACCTGTCCGAAGCTGCCTGTCGCCCATTCATTCGCATATACATACACCAACAGTGGTTATCTCTCCTGTTACTCCTTTAACGTGTTGCTTTGTCCGTCCATCTGCGCATCTGTTCCTTCTTTCCTTCAAGCATTGCTTTGTCTGTCTGTCCATCTGTTCATGCATTCCCTTTCCTTCATCTATTCATATTTTAATCTGTGTCTGTGACTTCTTCAAGCTAGGACTGTTGGACTAAGAACTGTCAATCAAGCTGTTTATCTCTCAAGCCATTGCCGCACAGCCATGTGCTCAATGCTTTATCATATTTCTATCTCTCATTGTTCATGCATGCTTTGCTGGATGTTTAATATAACTCTCAAATTTAGTATCATCCAAACATTTTAATCTGTGCTCTCAGAGTTATTCGTGTTCAGTGTCAGGAAACAACTGAAAACACACATCAGTAATTTACACAGAAGCCTCAACAATTACATATAATATAATTGTTTTTATTATTATTGTGTTCACTCTTTATTACAGCGTCCATCCCATTTGGGAAGCATGCTTTTAGTTCTTCAGAAACTTGAAAGGAGATTTCTCTAGAACTCCACCAAGTCCACAAAGTTAAGTCTTAGAAGTGGGCTGAGTTTTTTTGGTTTCCTACAATCCCAGTATTAACTCATTAGAAGCACTTTGTTATGTGGAGGTCTGGAATTCTACTCCTTTGTTCTAAGAACACTAACACCATTGTTGATCTGCATATTTGATTTCTTTTTGTCTATTCCAGAATTAACAGAATGAAAAGAATACATATTTTTTCAAATCTTAAGTCAGAGTGGAGCTTAAAATTTTATTTTAATGCTGAAAGAGTTAAATATTGCCCAGTTTCTAGGAGCCCCATTGTAACTATCTGTTAACATTTTGTTTATTGATTTATTTATTGTACTTTTTCAGATTTGAGTTTCTTTATACTAATTTATTTATTTTCTTTACACTGTATTTTCCCTTCCCTGTGGTTTCTCTATATACCCTTATCATCAAAAGAATAGCTACACCCAGAAGAAAGTGTGGAACTGAAGTGCTATTGGGAAGGAAGATGAAGGTAACCAGGAACAATAAATGATAGCTTTAAACTGATATGGGCAATATTTACTGAGCTACATATACAGAAGTAGTGTCTCTCAGTATGGCAGTATGGCACTATGTTTGCTAAAGCAACATGCCAGATGTCTTGGCATGAAGTTGTAGAGGTTCCTCACAGATGTAGGTTATCACAGATGCTGTCCTGTGGTAGTCCATCTCATGCAGCTTGAATATCCTCACAGTTTCTGCAGATATTGCGGTAGGGCTGGGGGTGGAGTGACACCATGTCTTGACATGTGATGCGTGACAACAAACCGTCTATCTTGGCACAGATCATGGTGTCTGCACACATTCATTGGATTCATTGGTCGTCTCCACCAAGACAGTTATGGTGGCGGTTTGCCTGCATGTAGTCCTGCAGCCGTTTGGCAAAGATGCTCCCACTAACAGGATGATTTACTGAGGACATCACTGGTTATGACTGCATCACAACTGTTGGC
This sequence comes from Prochilodus magdalenae, assembly GCA_024036415.1. Taxonomy (NCBI): domain Eukaryota; kingdom Metazoa; phylum Chordata; class Actinopteri; order Characiformes; family Prochilodontidae; genus Prochilodus; species Prochilodus magdalenae. The sequence goes on along the minus strand of JAMWET010006363.1, from coordinate 17,642 downwards.
TTAGTCAGGTAGAGCACCGATCCCTGCTTACGCCACATGCACAGCTAAGCGTAAAACCTAAATCGTTTGCATGTCTCACAGTGTCAAACCTACCATGCTTCATTCTTGTTGGTTGATTTCGTGAACTCAACCAACTATTGAACTAGTCTTTTGGCAGTATAATCTCCCAAGAAAGATGTACATGAGAGAGAAATGAGCAAGGCAGTTAGGGTGTGTTTGAGAACTACAAATTTCATGTCACATGTAACAGAAAATAAAACACTGTTAAAAATGCTAAGATGATTTTACTGTTTCATTATTAATGAAATACAATATATATGGTGTACGGGCTGTATACTTCATCCAGACTAGACCAAGTAAAGCCTTGGCATTTTCTGAAGCTTGCTGGGCAGGAATGATGTCTTCATCTTTGCAACCCCATTCACAGGATCATTTACTCCTACTGTTCATAGTATGAAGTGTGAATGAGTCTGAGTCTGAGCAGATGTTTAGAATGCTCTTCTGGCATTGTTCATAGACCTTGTTCACCTCAAGAATATTGTCGTCTGCATCTACCCAAGGTAAGACTACGGGGTCCAATAACTCTTTTTTCCACCAGGCTCTGTGGAACAGCATGGTAAAAAAAAAAAAAAAAACTATTTGTATACCCTGATCAAACACTTGGATCTGAAGGTGGATCTCCAGTTTTTGATTTATCCTGAGTGCAAAATAATTTTATCAATCTAATACACTCATCATCAATAAAAATCGTGGCACCCATAAGGGAATCAAGAAGGAAGTAACCGACAGGAATGAAACTTGGTGGGTAGCTTTGATATTGTGAGATTCAGGTTTCATGCTCAGCAAGGACTAATCGCTGTACCTGACTGACCTAACAGCCATAACATTTAGCACAGAGTAATGCCCTCCATGAGTTACCCTGTTATTGCCAGCCCCATTGGCAGATGGCTACACGACGCAGGACTACATGCACAGAGACCGTTATGATGACTGCTCTTAACACCAAGGCCAATGTCGTCAAAGACTGCTGTGGCGCCGTGCCAGACTGTCATGTAGTTACTCAGATTGGCAGCAGGCCATCTTCAGAAACGAGTCCTGCTTTTGTCTTGGTGGAGACGGCCGACTAATGGAGGCACCGTGGTCATCATCAAGATAAACAGTTTCTACCACATCTACATCTAGTAGACCTGGTGTGACTCCACCCCCACTCCTACTGCACTGAGGATGTGGTCACAAGTTGCTTCTTGTTAGCCAAGACCTACATAGGCAGGTTTGGGCCTCTATTAGACCAACATGAAACAGATTCCATTCCGGTTTGCGAGTTTAGAACCCCCAAAAAAATTGTTCCCAAAGGAACCAAAGAATAGTAGGTTCCTTTGCATGAACAGTAACCACATCCATGGGCATGTCCATTTGTTATAGACAGGGAAGGGAATAATGGCGCTCACTGGTAGGCTGAAGAACCTGTTCTACATTTTCCAATCACCAGCAGTTGATCTGGACATGAACAAACATCTGGAATAACAGCACAAACGATGCAATATACTCTACATGCTCTGCCATCTTGTTACTACTGTTTGCTATTGCCCTTTGTTGAGGTTGATGTATCCTTTGATGTTCCTTGGTTCCAGTTAAAACTGGTGTAAACAAAGACTTGTTTCCCGAACAGCACCAAGGCTCTAACATGCCAGGTGAAGAACCAGGGTTCTCTTGTTCTTAAAGGGCTCTTTATGGGGAGCTCTTTCTTCCTGAATATCTCTGTTGTTGTAGCTAAGGAAGGCCAGCATCTGCTTTGATGATCGTTGCAAGAAAGAAGCACTGATCAAAAACCTCAGATGAACCTCTACAACATTAACATCAAGAGTTCTGCTGTAAGCCAATTTGAATAAAATGAAACGTAATGCTCAAAGTCTGGTTAAAGTTCTGGAGTTTTTATTTTTGCTCTCTGATTAATTTGCTAATCATATGCTTTATAAATAATACAAATTATGAATAAATTATAGTATAACATATGGCCTAATGTTGGGCTCCACACTATCAGCATACTCCCGCTGTTCCCATGGGGATGTGGAGCAGTGGAGAGACTTCATGGGTGAGTGCCTCTGCTATTTGGCCCACTGTAATAAGCCGTTCTAGTCTGAGGAGGCTAAAGTGGCCTTCGTGGCATTGTTGCTGTGAGGGCCTGCCTTAGACTGGACGCGACTCGGATTCAGGGCTTACATGGCAAGGTGGCACAATCATTGGAGATGTTCTGGAGCCTCTTTTAGCCTGCCTTCAGCTGGTAGCTGAGAGGACAAGGCTCCCCATGCAATTTTTGGCAGGTCAGCTAAATCAATATTACCCCAGTACTTCAGGGAGCTTGTAGAAGTCAGGGTTGGGTTTTAGAGGCCAGTAAGACAGCTCAGGTTCAGAAAGGCTCTGCCTAAGTGTTACAGAGAACACTGGCTCATTGATGCCTGGCCTCAAGGCTCCACCCAGTGCTACAGAGAGCAGTTCCTACAGGAACTGCCCTGCTTCGCAGGGTTTGTGTGCCGGCTTCCTGAGTTGTTGCTTCTCCTGTACTGACTCTCTACCTTACTGGGCTACGTCTATTCCAGTGCTGGCTCCCCATGCAGGTCCTGTGCTGGCTCCCCGTCCCAATCTGGTGCCGGTTTCCCAAGCTGCGGCTCATCAAGTGAAGTCTTCCCTAGCGGTTCCCAGAATTGCTCCCACGGCTCTTTCTGTGCAAGGGCAATTAATGGTTCCTCTGCCTTCCCCTCTGGACCTTCTGCTACGTATGTTTTCTTGTGTTTATCTTCTCTGGTTTTGACCCCTGTTTTTGCAGGTATGGAGCTGCCTTCGATGCTGCCTTCCTGTGTTTTTCCCCCTGCCTGTCTGAACTCTTACTATTGGGCTGCCCTTAAGAAAGCCACTCTGCGTATGCAACCTGCTTCAACCTCAACGTTACACGTGCAGTTGCTTATAGTAAACGGTGCTGTTGGAAACATCTAATACTGCATTCTGCAGCAAGGCCGTAAAGACTTTAGGATCACCCTGCAGTTACCAACACAAACATTCATCGAATTACCGTTTAGATGCAACAGCATCTGAGCATGTACCAGAATATTCAGTTGGAGTTGTAAATAACTGCTTACGGCTTCTAAATTAGTCAGTTCAGCACACGCATTACACGGCTCTACATGTAAAAAGCTAGATGACGGTGTTTGGTGTCACTATAACTACAGAAATGTGAGTTCATACTTAAATGGTCCTTTGCAGGGTGAAATGGATCTTCTGATTGATGCAGGATGTTTTGTACACAGTTCTACCTTATATACAAGCCTATTTTCAAAATGCTGCAATAAAAAAAAAACATAACGCAATAATGTGCAAACCACTGAAACCCTACGTAACCTCAATACACTATATAACATTGAACCCTATGTATAAAGACCACATATCAAATGATTACACAAAAATGAGAAATGTCAAGCTTCTGGATTTCACCTGTACCTCCCATCTCCCGAACTCCATCTCCCAGAACCCACCACCCGATGGTGTCAGAGTCACATGTCCCGCAACCCCCCCAATCACTTCCTGGTCACACTTCTAATCACACACACCTGCTTGTCATTTCATATGTTTGCTCATACACACCTGGGCTGCATCTGAAATTGCCTACTTAGTCAGGACGTACTAGATTGAACCCAGTGTGCACTGCTCGACCGGTAAAGCAGTAGGCTCTTTCATTATGCGAGTACGTAGTATCCACGTAACCTTGGATGCACTATGTCCGCCATCTTGCCAACGTCATTTGACGTAAGACGTCACGCCACCACTGTAGAAGTCCCACCATTCTTTCATATAAACGTGTAAAATGGGCTTTATGTTTGCCGCAAAGCGGTTAATAACGTTACTTGGTGTTGCAGAAAACCTTAACATTTTAAAATGTTTTTAGTTGTAGATTACTTACACTTGTACAGAGACGACATCCATTTTTTCTTCCTCAGCTTGGAGCGCCTCCACAGCTGCAGTGGAATCATGGGATAGCACAGTGTGCTGTGCTCATATACTTGAAAATCTTACCGGAAGCAGTACGTCATCCGGGAAACTTTCGCCTACCGCTTTTTGACTACTTCGGATTCCGACACACTACATATTCTCGCCTACTGCTTCCACCTACTGAGTAGTATGGTAGTAGGTGGTTTCGGATGCAGTCCTGGTTTTCTAAGTCATATTGTGATACAAATATTGCCACACCAGTTGCATACCAAGTGTTTTCTCTATTGTTTTTCCTGTTTCCTGTTTTCGGTTTTGACTCTCTTTGTATTCTGGTATTGTCTTTTGAATTTTCCCTTGTTTGCTGGTTGGTAAATTTGTTAATCCATAAGAGTAGAATTTCTATTGGTTCTTGAAAAGAAACACAACCATATATACAGAGATATGTATACTAAAGCATTGGTTTACAGTTCATGTTTGTGAGTTTACTAATGTGAGTTTGTATATTGTTACTGCCCAGAGAAAATGAGTATCTTCAAAATTGCAACTTTACAGACGAGGGCACAAAACCTCATTTTATTTGACAAATGCAATCACTGGAAAACTATTTTTTTAAAGTTTGTTTTGACGTATGAACACTTGTATTTAGGTCCGCACCAAACAACTGGAGTATAGTCTGACAAAAACCGCAGGTCTCCATCAGGTTCTAAACAACCTCTGGTCCATACTTGACCATAGAACTCAACACCGTCGTTCTTCTAGCAGAACTTCAGTGCTGTACGGGCCACATAATCTGCCTGCCTTAACAGTTTTCTCTTTATAAATTCTCATACTGTTCTTGCAGCGTATGCTACTGATAATACTGGCAGTGTGTGTGTAACTCAAACAAAGTCCTCAACAGCCTAAACATCCATGTGTGGTCCACTTTAGCTGTTCCAGTGTGAATCTAAGAGATCCACAAAAAATACAGTGTGTCACGCCTCCGGGTCTCCCTGACCCCGCTGATCTCCCGGACTCCATTTCCCAAAGTGCACTATCTGATGACATCACACTTACATGTCCCCAGTCAACCTATCATTCACAGTCTAGCTCGTCCAAGTACTGATTTGTTTCACCTGCCGCTCTTCACACAACTCGTTTAAAGACCCCTCTAACAGGCTTTGCAGAGTTTTGCCAAACCTAGTTTGTATTACCGAGTGTTTCTCTTGCCTTTCTCTTTGCTGATTCTGGTTTTGACTTTCTATCAACTTGGACTCTCTCTTCCCCTTTACCTTGGTTGCCTATTTCCTTGTCTCGCTGGCTTTCTGCCCTGTTTCCGTCCTCCTGACTATTCTTTTGGAATCTCCTTCGAATTCTGTCTGCTGACTTGTTTGATATCCTTGTTCTCGACCTACCCTAGTTTTTCTTACCTATGACCTAGCATTGCCCTTTTGTATTGAGTGCTCGTCCTATGTTGGTGTGTATAGTTGCTGGTTTGTTCAATAAAACCTCTCTGACTTTTAGCTCTGTGTGCATCACGCCAAATTCTTTGTGCTTAAAACAATGTCATAAGTCCAGAGTTTGTGTCCACACTTGAGACAATGAATAAGGTATTAAGACCACCTAATGTTCTTCAGAAATGTTAGCAGTGAAAGTTTGCTGTCTGAGGCTTAACCCACTGAATTGGAGGCTAAAACAAATATGGGTTCTGTTCATGAATATTACGTAACACGTAACACTTCTACAATGAAGATTTTCCTAAGCCCTTTCTATTTTAGACATAATCCATGACTCTACTGAAGAAATGACAATGTGATGGTTATATCCCAGTATCCCAGAAACAAGACTGCATTGGTCATGTTAGCTGCAACGATAACAGATTACAATGGTTCAGTGGCCTGACACTGAGGCATCCATATTATGGTGTTGTCTATCCTCAGTAGCTCCTCTGATTCACTCACACCTTAAAAGGATCTGTGATAAACCACCGCTGGCCAAGAAACAAATGAGAGCAACCAGCTGTCCCAGTTCGGTACAAATGGAGTAGGTAACCTTATGAAGAAAGTGTGCCTAAAGAACACTGACCACTAATTGCATATGGTGTGCTATGTGAAATGGTGTATTTACAGGTAGGCCTGCACAATACTGAAAACCTGTGATGTGTGGGATTGCAATGCTTTTGGGAAGGAAGATAAAGGTAACCATGGTGATAAATTTAGACTGATAGGGCCATATTTATTAATACATATACAGTAGAAGTGTCTCTCAGTTTGGTGTGAAGACCTTATGTTTGCTAACACAACATGCCAGACGTCTTGGCATGGAGTTGTAGAGGTTCCTAATGGTGTCCTGCATTAATCCATCACACGCAGCTTGAATATTCTCACACAGTTTCTGCAGATTCTGTACGTGACATAACCATGGACAGGTCTTAGCGTTTTACCTGACTGACCCAACAGCTGCGATTGTGGACATTCAGAGAGCAGAGAGTGATGCCCTTCATGAGTCATCTGTCAGTGCCAGCACCATTGCCAAGCAGCTGCAGGTTGCAGGGCTACATGCACACAGACTGTTAATACAACTGCCTTTAACACCATATCAACAGTGCCAGAGGCTGCAGTGGTGTTATGCAAGACAGTCATAGAGTGACTCTATAGTGACAAGTTCCACTTTTTTCTTGGTGGAAGCGTCCAACGAATCTGTGTGTGGAGGCACCGTGGTCAGCGACAGGATAAACGGTTTGTTGTGATGCGTCACATATGCAGAAGGCCTGGTGTAACTCCACCTCCACCCCTACCGCACCATCTGCAGGAACTGTGTGAGAATTTTTAAAAGATATGGGATGGATTACGGAAGGACACCATTAGGAACGTCTACAACTCCATGCTGGTATGTTGTGTTAGCAAACATGGTGGCCCGACCCCATCCTGAGAGACACTACTTCTGTATGTGCAGCTCAATAAATATTGCCCATATCAGTCTAGATGTATCATCATTTATTGTTCTGGGTAACCTTTATCTTCCTTCCCAATAGCACTGCAATTTGATGATGTGTCTAACAAGACAATAGAGGGGCAGTACTTTTTTGCAATATGGAAATAATTTAGCACTGAGCTACTCACCTTCAAACATAACAGCTGTCATCAAACTCTGAAGAAGCTGTCTGTCGATAAACAAAGATGATAACAAGCTATAAAAATATGACATGTTGATGCTGAAAAAAGTTGATGTGTTATCAAAAACTTTTTTTGAACTTGTTTTTTTACATCTGCCATTTACATTGTGTAAGCAGTTTATGATGTTTGATTTTTTTTTGGAATAATACAGACTTATTTAAAATACAATCTCTTTACATTAGCATACACAACACTTAGGAACATATTTTGACTGAAATGAAGGTAAATTAAAAGCATATAAATTAAGGACTCCAAACATAATAGTTATGGACAAGAAATTGAGGAGAATATCTTGAGAGAATCTACCTCCCTGAGAATTTTCAGTGTTCAATATAAGTTGGAGCTAAACTTTGTAGGGCAGCAGATCTTAAAGACCAGGACTGCCATAAAAAGCAGCATTGCACTGAATGGGATTACAAAGACAGTATGACTGTGGGCAACATTACAGTATACCTGAGAGATTCAGGCATTATCTTCTTTTTTTTTTTTCTTCAGACCCAAACCCAACAAAACCTTAGCAAACACTTGGAATACCATAGCAATGGCCTAACAATATTATAGCATTGACCTGGAATACCATAGAAATGGCAGAACACCAATTTAGCAACCTGCTGGGATACTATAGCAATGGTATAACAATATCACCATACACCATATCAGTGGCATAACACTTTAGCAGCCACCTGGGATATCGTAACAATGACCTAACAGTATATCTGAAACCACCTGGGATCCAATAGCAATAACCTAACAACACTTTAGCAACCACCTGGGATAACACAGTAAAGACTCCAAGTTATTTCTCCTTCTAGCGTGACAGAACTTACAGTGAAAGTTCTTCTTTTGAAGATAAGCTTTTGCTCAGACAGCGACGATTTGGCTTCCTGTACAACTTGATTACACGGTCAGTCTAGATAAGGGTATCTGCAGGAAACTGTTGATTAATGTAATTCACATTCATATAGCCCTCTTCTCCGTCTAGCCCCTGCCCTCCAAAACCTCAGTGCACGTTGCTGCATCTGTGTTTGGGGAAATGGGAGAAATGCTGATAATATTGTTTCACAGTAGAGCCTAATCGTTTCTCCACAGAATTATCCGCTTTACTTTCTTTAACTAAAAGGAAATGGAAAATCTGTAGGACGTTCCTACAGCGCTGTGATAGGGTCATCTTCTGACTGCATTTATGTTGTTTTTGGAGTAGTTTACAAAGACGTCATACAGTTCACCGTGGAGCAGATTACTACTGTGTGTAGTCACCTCTCAGATATCTTTCAGCATCTGTTGTAGTTGGTTTAATTCACTAAAGTGCTTTTAAGTGCTTTTAAGCGCTGTAAGTGTGCAATAAGCCATTAAAGAGCATTTTCGTCTTGTGGACATGCTGCCTTCTGTCAAGCCTGCCTTGTGCATGTTACATTGGTGTCAGAAGTGGGATGTGGCCAAGGAGATTGATAAGATGGAACAGCAAATCAGCTGTCTTCTATGGGAAGAAGACTCACAGCAGGAAGGCGGCATGAGCTTGCAGCGGGTGGGTACCGAGCACTATGCTTACCCAACCTGGGCTGACGGGGCTAGTCAACCACGCGGTCGGTTGGCTAGTGAAGATGAGGGAACGATGTCAGCGGTGCCGTACATCAACAAGCTTCGGGCTTGTATGGATATGGGAACCAGGGGCAAGCCGGCATACGACATGCGATGCCTGGGTGAGCCGCTAAGTCCTGGTGCTGATGTCTGGCTGTTTAATCCACGGCGGAAGAAGACTCCAGTCCGACTGGGAGGGGCCATGCCGGGTGCTGGAGCATCTATCTGAGGTGGTATACCGAGTTCGTGCAGGACGACAAACTGTGGTAGTTCACCAGAACCGACTCGCCCCATATCGTCCCAAAGAGAGAGAGGACGGCGAGCAGGAGGAAATGGTACACAATCGTGCACCGGTACGGGCTCGGCGAGCCCCCAGACACCTGCAGGATTATGTACTGGACTGAACTGTGCTGTGGTTGAGTAATGAGGTCGCCGGGACGGTCGACCTTTAAGGGTGGGGTTATGTGGCGAACCTTGCCACGGGCTCTTAGAAGCAACAGTTCCTTGCGTGTGTGTGGAGAAAGTGGGTGGGCACAGCTAGACGGGGTCTCCCTCTCCCATCATGCACTGCTGTTCCCCATTGTGTTTAAGTTGCAGTTATTACTGTACATACTGCTTAACGCCAATTACTTTTGCTAGCAACTGGTGATGCACTGGTAATGCATTTATGTTGTGTTTGGAGTAGTTTACAAAGACAGATTACTACTGTGTATAGTCACCTCTCAGCTATCTTCCAGTGTGTGTTGTAGTTGGTTTTATTCACCAAGTGCTTTTAAGTGCTGTAAGTGTGTAATAAGCCATTAAAGAGCATTTTGCTCTTATGGACATGCTGCCTTCTGTCAAGCCTCCCTTACGCACGCCACAATATTGTCAATACATTCATCCTTTCAATCACTTTTTAGTCTGTTTAAAACAGATTAGTTCTCTTAAGGCTGTTTACTGGTGCCGTGATGCAATCATTGCGATTCTTCATTCAATTCATTGGTGGTTCGTTTGGTACATGTGAAAGTATGTCACTTGCTTACATCTAGTTCTGCAGAGTCCCCTGAAGCGTAGTAGCAGAGAGGGTTAAAACAGGATGCAGTGACGAGAGTAAAAATAGCAGCTTCACTATTAAAAAGGACATGCTTTCTTCCCCATCTGTCAAAGTATGATTACAGAGGGTCTGGGAGAGATGGGAGTGTTTAGTTTATTGCTATGTATCCAGTTAGCTGACCTAGAGAGAGAGAGAGAGAGAGAGAGAGATGGTTAGCAGCTTTGTAGAAAGACAGCTACTAATAAAGTAGCAGACTAATAAATAGCAGACAACAGCTATCTGGCTAGCTCTATTAGCAGTTTCCAACTTTATAAATTACTGCTTAATTCAAAAGCTCATTAGACTGGAACTCAAACCTGCAATATGTGTAAATACCTGATATTAATAATGAATTTCTTTAAGAGTAAAACTATTAACGTTAGACACTGCCTTGAGGTCCCAAACTCTCCCCTGCTCAGACTGATTTAGCCCATCTAAAACCAAGTCCAAAGGAAAACCCAAGGTGGTCCAGCTTGAGGGATAGTAAAGCCCAGCTGGAAACGATTCATGAGTCTCATTCCTGTCAGTTGATTCTCTGCAACTATGCTCTCGATGATGAGTGTAATATTCTTTCTCAGCAGTCTTGATTTATGTTCATGGTTAAATTGTGCATTTAAATAGCATCTATTAATGTTTGCCACTATATGGCTTTAATAATATGATGTACATGTTGTATATTATTGGTAATAGGAAGATATACAATATGCTGCAAAAAAAAAAAAATCATTGTGCATTTATGTAGTATAACCCTGTTGGAAAATTTGCATAGCTTGTGAGAGACGGGTAGCGCTTGTTGTAGCGCCCTGGTCAAACCCAAACAATGTGTCACATTATTTTCACATTTTCCTGGTATGGGGCATCCTGGCTTCCTGGAAACTGGTTAAATAAAGATTACCGGGAGTTTCCATAACAATATGATTATTCAATACACAAAAGCAATGCACGCAATAAGCAATAGTAGAATAATATTATTAGATGCATATATAAACTGGGGTTTTATTAATTGTTTTATTGGTTAAGTCTTGTTAGAGGTAATCCATTTAAAAATGTAATCTCATTTTAAATTTCTGTTGGTTTCAGTGGCTGTACCTAAAATGACAAATGCTGTCTACATACAGTACTCTGAGGCAGCAAGGTGCTCAGTAATGTCAGAATCTAATGTTTATATGCCTGTTGTGGTTTATCCGTTTGGCTGTTATATGTACTTTATTTGAATACTTGGTAGCCATTATTAGAGCCTTCACCACAGCTTCCAGTTACAATGCACGTTTGACTAAGATTATAATATAATATTAAATTATAATGTTACAGGCTATATGTAATGTCGTTTATATTTTTTTTATTCTTAAAAAAGCTTATTAAAGCACTTGCCCCACAGACAGCAAGTTTAAAGAAAAAAGCAGTTGTTGTTGTTGTTGTTGTTGTTGTTGTTGTTTAACATCAGGTGTTGTCAACCCTAGAGATATAGACAGAGCCATTCAGAGCAGTTTGGTGCGAAATGGTTGAATGTAGTGGTAGACATTTAGTTCCATTCACCACCACTGTGTACATTTTAGACCAGACAAGTTTCACTGAGCAGAGCATTGTACATACACCAGCATTCGATAGTATTATGATATAAACACCATGGGAAGACAAGATGCCTTTTCTGTGGTGAAGGTGTAGTCCTAATCTGATATGGAAAAAAAATAAATAAATAAAACAGACAAATCTCCTGGACAACTTCAAGTTTAGTCAGAAGCAAATACAGGGTCTCAAGCAAATACAGGGTCTCTTCATCAGTGTATTCATCTCCTTTACATCCCGAAGTAGGTGCCTGATCAACTGATCACGATACCATCTTAGAATGCATAAGTCATGCACTCATGTACAGTACTGCACGAAGTCAGAAACCTGCCTGCATCTACTGCCAGTCAAAACAGCCACTACGTTCAGGTTGTTGTTTATTTCAGGCAATGCTTCTGAGAAATGACACTCCTATTAGCCAGATTTCTTGGTGAAAGGGACGAGAGCTTCAGTCATCGTTATGTTATGTCCCTTTCATTGGCTACCAGCCCTAACCAGGATTTTACATTGCATGACCACTCATGGGAAGTGAGTTATGGTGTTGAATTTTCTTCATTATCTGCTAGTCAGGAAATCACTGAAGTCCAAACTCTAGAGAAACTGTTTCAGAACCTCTTACAGCCTAATGAGCTTTGGGTGTTTTTCTGAGGTCTACAGAAATCATCAATCGTCTCATTTGACTGAAACTAAATGTGTGGCTAAGGCTTTGATGTTCTTTAAATAGTAGTGCCAGCCAGACTGATTGAATCTCTCGTCTGTGATTATAGCAGACATGACCATTCTGTGGGTTCACATACCTTTTCCAACAAAAATATATAGTGCTGGATCGCTTCGTTTAATAAACGAGTGAAAATTTGTTTATGCATATTGTTTCATTGGGTTTCCTTTGCCCATTGATATTACATAAATAAAGAAGTAAATAAAACCCTAATGCAGAAATGCACAGAAACGCACCAAACTACAAGATCTAACCTTCTAACCACTGGAAGTGTTCCTGACCTAAGAGCAGCAGAAGTTGAAGCATGTTTCTAAAAAAATTTTTAAAAAAAAGTTTAATTGTTTTCTGGAAAAAAAAGCAGATGATGAATATAATAACATACCCAACCCGCACATACATAACGCTGACTCATCAGTTATAAAGGTGATTGGTAAAATCTCTATGGAGATAATGGATGTTCTTTTAAAGAACTCTTTTCACCTCACAGACGTGCGTTTCTGTCTGTTTGTCTCCTGTTCTGATTCATCTCTCATTCTGAGTCATCTAAATATTGATGATATTGCTAGAACAAAGAAGCCCACATTCATCAGTCAACCTCCTTGTTTATGATAAATGCACTGATTCTGTTTTGGCCAGTGTTAATAATACAGGTACTGGTTGCAGGTCTATGGAAATCATGAAAGGTCAGACACTTACCTCAGGAGTGAAAATACAGATCTCATATGAAATAAACTCAGGAGCTGTGACTCCTTTTTGATATATATATATATATATATATATATATATATATATATATATATATATATATATATATATATATATATATATATATATATACTGTATATACTGTATATACCAAAAATAGCATTGTTTGTTCATATAATACACTTTACATTTTCAGTATTTTCCAAATGTGACCCTGAAAGAATTAAAAAAAATGTATTCTGAAAACAATGTGCTAACAGAATAGTCAGTTATAAACAAATTGGACCATACACTATATACAGCAAAAGTAATACATCCAAAAACAATGCATTGTCTTAAATTTTAATAGGATTTTGCCAGAACTAAAAATATTAAATATGTTTTACAGAGAAGATGGGTGTGGTCTGCATTTTCTTTAAATGTACCTTTAAAAATGAACGAAATGCTTTACAATTTCATGCACTAAAAACCATTTATCATGTATCATTTTTTGTAACTTTATAACATATCATTTTTAAAGCAAACCTGAAACCGAGTTGACATTGATGACAGCACAGATTATATTACAACCATCATTAAATAATCAAAAGACCAAAAATTATATTTTCTGACTCAAAATCTTTAAAAGTAAATTTTGAATGTAAAAACAATTATTTAATCAACAAAAACATCTAAATTACATATCCTAAATGAACCTGAATAACAAGCATGTGTCTGCTTTACTGAACTAATATGCTTTCTAATATTTTTTTTAATGACATTTTCAAAAATGTTACTATTGTGTGATTCATTATTTCCACAATTACAGTTTCAGCACAAAATTACATACTGATGTTAAAGTTACTATAAAGCCATTAAAGATTTTAAATGAAGTGCAGTGCTGGTATGGTGGTACGGTAAGATAACGTGTTTGATGATGCTGGTATGGTGAACCATCTCTACAAATGATGGAAACGCTGGCACATCCTCACTTTACACAAAGTCAGTGAACATGTTTAGCTTTATTATTATATTATATATTATATTATTATATTAGTATACTGATTAGTATACTATAGTTAGTAATACAAAATGCTAAATGTACCTGTTCAAATGGATGATGCTGTCATCTATCTTCTACACAGAGCTCTTTCTCACCTGGAGAAACCTGGGAGCACTGTGAAAATCACTTTCTTTGATTTTTCCAGTTGATTTAACACCATACAGTCGGGGCTCCTGAAGGACAAGCTGGAACATGTTGGTGTGGAAAGTCACCTTTCAAACTGCATACTGGACTACCTCACCAACCGACCACAGTACGTGAGGGCACGGGACTGTGTGTCTGACAAGGTGGTCAGTAGCACAGGTGCCCCTCAGGGAACAGTCTCGGCACCGTTCTTCTTCACCCTGTACACTGCTGACTTCATGTACAGCTCACCAAACTGTCACCTCCAGAAGTTCTCTGATGACTCGGCGATCGTTGGCCTCATGACAAATGAGGAGGACACAGAGTACAGAGAACTGATTCAGGACTTTGTGGACCACCTCCATTAGTGAACATCCGGGGAATGGACATCGAGAGAGTGGACTCTTATAAGTACCTGGGTGTTCACCTAAACAATAAACTGGACTGGTCAGTCAACACCACTGCACAAAAAGGGCCAGAGCAGACTCTACCTACTGAGGAGACTGAGGTCATTTGGAGTGCAGGGAGCACTCCTGAGGACCTTCTTCGATACAGTGGTGGCATCTGCCATCTTTTACGGAGTGGTCTGCCGGGGCAGCAGCATCTCAACGGCAGACAGGAAGAGACTGGACAAGCTGTTAAAGAGGGCCGGCTCTGTCCTGGGAAGCCCCTTAGACCCAGTGCAGGTGGTGGGAGACAGGAGGATGTTATCCAAGCTGGCATCCATGCTGGAGAATGACTCCCACCCCATGCATGAGACTCTGGCAGCACTGGGCAGCTCCTTCAGCGACAGGCTGTATCACCCCAAGTGTGTGAAGGAGCGGTATCGAAGGTCCTTCCTTCCTGCTGCTGTTAGACTCTACAACCAGCACTGCTCCCAGAGGACCCCACACACACACACTTAACTACACACACTGACAGGACCACACACACACTTAAACTATACACACTCACAGGACCACACACAAACACACACACACACTTAACTATACACACACACACACACACACACACACACACTCTTAACTACACACACTCACAGGACCACACACACACACACACACACACACACTTAACTATACACACTCACAGGACCACACGCACACGCACACACACACACTTAACTACACACACTCACAGGACCACACACACACTTAAACTATACACACTCACAGGACCACACACACTTAAACTATACACACTCACAGGACCACACACACACACACACTTAACTACACACACTCACAGGACCACACACACACGAACACACACACTTAACTACACACACTCACAGGAAAGAGAGTTGTTTTCTATGTAGCTTAATGTGCATTACTAACAATGTGCAATATCTTTCCATTCCCCATGTGCAATAAAGAATAAATGTGCAATTTTTCTGTAAATATTTTGCATTTATCTGTAAATAAGATCCTCCAGAGGTTTTTGACTTTTATTATTTATAATGTTTATATTGTTGTTCTGTTCACCTGTCTTATTTTTTGTACTAAGTAACTTGCTATCCCTTTGCTGCTGTAACACTGTAAATTTCCCCACTGTGGGACTAATAAAGGATTATCTTATCTTATCTTATCAAAAACAGAGTTGACATTCGACCATTTTAGACCATAACTGTGTGTAGCTGGTATAAGAGAACATGCTGTGCAATATTTATTACACACATCTAATCATCTAATCATTATGTTAATTTCTATAGTTTCTTACTGTGATGTATTTTTTACCTTACAATATAGATTTATTTATTTTCTATCATTTCTTATATTGTATTCTGAATAACTTGCACTTTTGTCTATGTCTTGTCCTGTATCTGTTCTGCTTTCCCATATGGGACAATAACAGGTTTTCTTATCTTTACTCCATATGCTAAACTCAAACCAAACATGGTATGTCTGAACCCAGAATTCCATGAATTCCGTTCTGCAGGTGGACGAGGATCTGGGCGGCTTCCTCCTCTGATGGTGGAAGTAAGCAGGAGATGTAGTGGCACTCCTTTGAACATCCCGTGGTGGCTACTGGTTTATTTATAGCTTATTTGTAGTTGTCTTTGTTTAGTAAATTGTTTAGTAAGTCTGTGTCTGGCTACCGTCCACGTGCTTTGTGTCCTCCCGTGTTGCCCTCTCCCTGTGTTTCATGTTGGTCCAGCAATACTATGGCGTCAGAAGTGGGATGAAGCAAGTGTTTATATTGACAACCAGGGAAACAGTACAGTGATGTGTCACACTTTCGGGTTTCCCTGACACCACGGATCTCCCGAACTCCGGAACTCCATTAAATAGAATACTATCAATCCAAAATGTACTGTAAACAGCATTATGGAGGACTTTTATTATGTGATACATTAATTACAGCACATTATAGCAAACTTAAATAAGAAAACATTTAAAATCAATGAAAATGAGTAGCAAGTATAATGAGCTGTGGGCAAAATAATAAAAAATGTCACTCTTGGAACAAATCTTGCACTTGAGGTTGTTTATCAATTTCTACCAGCTGCTCTTTTGCACTGTGCTAAATTTCATGATAAATAAGCCAATAAAACCTGTTTTTGCTCTAACACCGATTTTCAAAATGATCATGTATTAAACTCTCTACCATTTCATCAATAAAACATAATATTATAAACTAAAAAAACCCCGAAAAATACACTTAAAATTACACTTAGAATGATTAAAAACATAAAGTAGCACGTTTTCCCTACTACAACCATGACTTGACTGGGTTAAAGTGTCGATAGATAGATAGATAGATAGATAGATAGATAGATAGATAGATAGATAGATAGATAGATAGATAGATAGATAGATATTTTTTTCTTAATGACTACAAAGTCAGAATTGTAAATAAATTTTTAAACTTGAAACTTAAAATTTGGACTAAAATCTATTAGCTTTGACCCAATACTTTTATGTTTATCTTAATAAATAAATAATCAATTGACTTTTTGTCACCAACAAAACAATGATAAATCTACTTTAACTTTACCCAGTAGTTTTACTATTGCTACTATTTGAGTAGAACTAAAAACACTAGCCAGTATATGACTAGCAAACACATATTTAAACAAATTTAAACAAAATTATTAAATTTTTATCAAAACACACACAAAATCTGCAGTAAACGGGTTTCAGACTTAGGGTTACATTTACTTTAAAACAACAGGATCCTCTCACCATGTGAGGGACAGGGGTTCAGTCCCACTTCCTGCTATAAAATACAAGGGCATTTGATTTATTTTCTAATGAAGTACAGTACATAGTAAAACTTATACAGCTAAGTATGATTATTATACAGCATTCCAAACACCATTATCACCTAACTGAACGTCAAAATAATTAACAAAGCAAGTACTGGTGATATAAGAGCTCTTCCTTTCTCATGGACTGGCCTTTCTGATATTTTTCACCCTCACAGTGATGTTGCTGGGAAGTCCCAATGCACCGAATTTCTGCTCAAGCTGGATGAGCAAAAAAATGTGAAATAGTATTATTTAATGTTCTGTTAAATCATAGCGTCATGGCAGAAAAACTTTATATCAGATTATATGAATATATAAATACAGAAAGCTCACCTGCTCTACCAGCAATGCCTCAATCTGATATTGTGCCAGATTCCCTGCAGCTCTAACCTTCATTTGTAGTCCCAACGCAGGAACTGAGGGAACAACATTACCCCATATTACAGATCATT